>CM038682.1:455092033-455496209 GCA_021605205.1 Aegilops longissima | reverse complement strand
CTACCAAATGTTTCCTGGCAGATTGTATACGTGTTATTCAATTTTGCCTAGGATGTTGTGGTTGACCCGTATAGGCTATGTTATTGTTCTTGCCATGTATGTCTTCTATGTCATGTCTTCTTGATGTATGTATGCTTAGCTTATCATTTGAGGCTCTGTAGTGAGTGCATTGAGCTTGTAAACATGCCCTCTCGTTATCAGTTTTTGACATGTCAAGTTGCTGAATCTGTTAACAAGACTTTCAATATTGACATGGGAGTTACTATATTTTCTAGTCCTTTTTGGCTTATGGTCAGTAAGGGACTTTTGTTCTAGGCTTTGAGTAGATTCATGCCATGCCTTGTTTTGCTATTTTAAGTTCCTGTAGCATGTAGTTTTGTTGCTCTGAACATTGCAACCTGTTGCTGTTTTTGCCATGTCCAGCCTGATATTTTGTGCACTTTTGCCATGCTTGTTTGAACCTTTTATGTTGTGAACTAGCCATAGCTCAGTGCTCATCTTTTGTCGAGCATCATGTGTAGATCACTTACATGTGCTTTGTTGATACGTTTGGGTGCAGTAGCTTAATTAATTGTTGCTTGCAAAGTGGCATCATGCTGTTAATGGCAGATTTGCGCCATTCTTGTTTTGCTTGTCATTTGCAAACCGTGCATCCGATTCCGGTGATCTTTATATCGATTTCAACCGAAATCATCTCATCTTTCCAATGGCATGCTTGGTTTGCCAAGTTGATGCCTGGTTCATCATTTACCTTCCGGAGCGCACATACGCATTGCATATCGCATCCCGCATATCATGTCTTGTTTTGCATCATGTGGATTGTGCATTGCACCGTGATTTATTGTGGTTCCTTTGTTTGTGTTGTTGCTTTGGGTAGAGTCGGAGACGAGTGCGTGAACGAGGAACCTGTTGAGAACGCCGAGGATCAAGCTTTCGACAACTCGAGAACATTGCGAGCAAGACCATACCCTCGAAATCACTTCTATCTTTGCTATGCTAGTTGCTCGCTCTTTTGCTATGCCTATGCTGCGATGCCTACCACTTGCTATATCATGCCACCCATATTGCCATGTCAGCCCCTAACCATCCTTTCCTAGCAAACTGTTGATTGGCTATGTTACCGCTTTGCTCAGCCCTCTTATAGCGTTGCTAGTTGCGGTGAAGTGAAGTTTGTTCCTTGTTGGAACATGGAGATGTTGTTCCTCTTTGGAACATGTTTACTTGTTGGGGTTATCACAATATATATCTGCGATAATTAATACATCTATATACTTGGTAAAGGGTGGAAGGCTCGGCCTTATGCCAGTGTTTTGTTCCACTCTTGCCACCCTAGTTTCCGTCATCTTGGTGTTATGTTCCTTGATTTTGCGTTCCTTACACGGTTGGGTGATTTATGGGACCCCCTTGACAGTTCGCTTTGAATAAGACTCGCCCAGCAAGGCCCAACTTTGGTTTTACCAGTTGCCACCTAAGCCTTTTCCCCCGGGTTTTCGCGAGCCCGAGGGTCATCTTTATTTTAACCCCGGACGGTGCTCCTTCGAGTGCTGGCCCAAACGAGTAGATGCGGGGCCACCACGGGAAACTCGAGGCTTGGTTTTACTCGAGGATGTCTCATCCGGATGTGCCTCGAGAACGAGATATGTGCAGCTCCTATCGGGATTTGTCGGCTGTCAGGCGGCTTTGCTGGTCTTGTTTTATTGCTGTCGAAATGTCTTGTAGTCCGGGATTCCGAGATTGATCGGTCTTCCGGTAGAAGGAATATCCTTCGTTGACCGTGAGAGCTTATAATGGGCTAAGTTGGGACACCCTGCAGGTAATATCTTTCAAAGCCGTGCCGCGGTTATGAGGCAGATGGGAATTTGTTAATGTCCGGTTGTAGAAAACCCAAAGTTGACCTCAAATAAAATACACATCAACGCGTGTGTAACCGTGATGGTCTCTTCTCGGAGTCCGGGAAGTGAACACGGTGTTGGAGTTATGTCTGACGTAAGTAGTTCAGGATCACTTCTTGATCATTACTAGTTTCACGTCCGCGCTTTGCTTCTCTCCTCGCTCTCTTTTGCGATGTAGCCACCATATATGCTAGTCGCTTGCTGCAGCTCCACTTTACTACTCTGTCCTTCCTATTAGCTTAAATAGTCTTGATCTCGCGGGTGTGAGATTGCTGAGTCCCCGTGACTCACAGATACTTCCAAAACAGTTGCAGGTTCCGATGAGGCCAGTGCAGGTGATTCAACCGAGCTCAAGTGGGAGTTCAACGAGGAACGTGGTCGTTACTATGTGTCGTTTCCAGATGATCAGTAGTGGTGCCCAGTTGGGACGATTCGGGGATCTGTGTTAGCATTTGGGGTATCTTCTTTTATTTTGGTTCCGTAGTCGGACCTTGAGTGTACTCTGAATGATGGATGTTTATTTATGTACTGTGTGAAGTGCCGACTGTAAGCCAACTATGTATCTTTCCCTTAATTATTACATGGGTTGTGTGAAGATTACCTCACTTGCGACATTGCTTTCAATGCGGTTATGCCTCTAAGTCGTGCCTCGACACGTGGGAGATATAGCCGCATCGGGGGCGTTACATGATGGTTTGGGGGTACGTAGGTATATATAGGAGGAAGAAGTAGGTCGGTGGAGCTACGAGGGGCCCATGAGGGTGGAGGGCACGCCCCCTGCCTCGTGGCCTCCTCGTTCGTTTCTTGACGTCCACTCCAAGTCCTCTGGATCATGTTTGTTTCGAAAATCATGTTCCCGAATGTTTCATTTTGTTTGGACTCCGTTTGATATTCCTTTCCTCCGAAACAATGAAATAGGCAAGAAACAACAATTTGGGCTGGGCCTCCGGTTAATAGGTTAGTCCCAAAAATAATATAGAACTGTATAATAAAGCCCATTAATCATCCAAAATAGAATATAATATAGCATGGAACAATAAAAAATTATAGATACTTTGGAGACGTATCAGGGCGCGCGACGACCAGGTCCGGGGGACCTGACAGGGCGACATGCGCTTGGGCATGACACGAGCGCAGCGCCCGTGCCTAGCCCCCTTGCGCGACTCTCCCAAGGGGAGGTGTTGCAATGAGGCCAGACACTGAGCTCAAGGGCTCCCTGAGGTTGATACGGCCAGGGGGCCGGCCTCATTTGTTTATCACCAGCGGGGAGCATAGTTCTTCCGCACTTGCACAGGTATAACCGCTCGTCGGAAGTGTCGACGGCCAGCGCGGAGCATGGTGCTTCCACTGGTGCGTGGGAGGGGACTCCCTACTGCGAAGAGCCCCCGGGGCGTGTATAGCCCCGCCCTGACACGTGGCTTGCACGGCAGGGCTAGACGAGGTGTGTCTGGGCACCCGTGTGCCAGTGTGGGACTCACGAGGCCCTACCTCAAGGCGGGTAGCACCTGGTCTTGGTCCTTGTTGGCTGTGGTGTTCCTGCAAGATGGTTAGACAGCCTGCACCGAATGAATCTCCTGAGGTTATCACATGAGAAGGCCAAGCACCAACGACACCAGGAGGTGACGTGAACGGGGCCAACCTGCTAGACAGAGCTCAGCCGTTGGATTTATCGATGCTGCAGGGATGGGCCTGAGCACAGATGCCGTGCCAAGCCTTCTTATGCGAAGGACTCAAGAAAGACGATCGGCGCGCGGCTCCGTGGTGGGTGATAATCAAGTAGGTGATAATCATAGATAGATAGCGCATGGAAAGAAAGTTAGATTAGGAAAATGCAGGAATGATACACGCCACTGGGTTGGACCCAGCAGCTTGGGGATGATGCAGCCTGAGGGGCGCTCCTAGCAGAGTAAGCCAAAGATGCAAAAGGATACATGCCGCAGGGACAGGCCCACACGGCCTGGGAATGATGCAGCCCGAGGGGCGCTCCCAGCTAAATAAACTTGGAAAATGTCACCTGGTTTTGTTGTCGAACGAGTGTTGGGGTAGCTGAAGACACGTGGCGAATAGGTGCTCCTCACGAGCCACCGGGACCCTAAGCCTCGGGAGGCTCTAGGGGTCCAGGCGGTTTCTTGAAGACCATCTCCATCTCCTCCAGGACTGCATGATGCTTGGCCTCCTGAGTCCCCAGGACACTCCGTGGGTTACGATCATAGGCGGCCACCAAGCTCGGCAGGCCGAATGGCATGTGAACACAGCTGTGGGGCGGACCCTCGCAACGTTTGTCAGGACCCCGATTCCAAGTCACATCGATCTAGTCGGTAACACCTCATATCACTTTGCGGCCTCACGCACGGTATTCCTACAGGTGTCGCCTTACCATGGCCGGGACCGTTTGCGCCTTTTGGCTCACGATATGATTGTGTCGCTAGCATCCATATGATGAGAACCGGGCCGACATGACTAGTCGTGAACCCAAAGTTGCACTAACTTATAGGGACAGCATACATGAAGCAACATCGAGCATGTCGGCCGCCAGCGTGCGAATCCGGGCTATAGCACTGGCTAAGGACTCGGGAACCGGGCTGTAGCAGAGCTAGACAGACTCCGGATGTCACCGCGTGACATTTCCCGAAGGGATGAACACAGAACATAGTGAATCACATGCCGCCAGCCAAGTGTTCCGGAGCAAGAGTGCTAGGCTAGCAGTAATCCAAATGAACTGGCAGTAGCGGACTACTATGGCTCATGGAAGCACAAGACTACATTTCCCCATAAGAGAGGCTACCAAGGATAAACAACTAGGTTGTCGGATCCCACACATACCAAGCATTTCAATCATACACACAATATGCTCGATATGTGTAAATACAACATGGCATCACAACATAACTCTACGACTCAAGTATTTATTCATTAGGCTCCGAGGAGCGAGATATTACCAACATGGGTCTCACGACCCAACATTCAGAGCATACAAGTCAAAGGAGAAGCAGAAGCTTAACATGTCTGAGTACAGACATCTACAAATGAAAAAGGCTTAGAAGCCTGACTATCTACCAGATCCTGCAAAGGGCACAAGATCGTAGCTGAGGTAACAAGCTAAACGTCGAAGTCCACACGGAACTACTAGCGAGGCTGACGTCTCTCTTCAAAACATAAAATAGGCAAACGTGAGTACAAATGTACCCAACAAGACTTACATCAGAACTAGCTACATATGCATCATTATCAACAAAGGGGGTGGTGGAGTTTGACTGCAGCAAGCCAGCTTTGACTCGGTGGCAGGCCTGAACTACGACTGGCACTCACGCTTATCTTGCGCATTTTAGAGTATCCACTTCCACTTGTCTATGAACTGTCATAGGCAACCCAGAAGTCCTTTACCGCGGACACGGCTATTCGAATAGATGATGTTAACCCTGCAGGGGTGTACTTCTTCATACATGTTTCCACCACTTAGCATCTGCACACGACATGTGCTCGGCAGACTTCAAGCGAAAGCCGACGTGGGTGTAGACCACGACCTGCCTAAACACTGAAGTCTCTAGTCCAGGTTTATCGCCTATTCAGGTTCCATCCGCAGGGAGTCCGGCCGAAGTTTCCACATACGGCCCCGAACGATGTGTGCAGGGATCCCGAGACACCAAACGGGCGCCCGGTACACCGTTCCACGTGCCTACCACATCACAGCCCACCCCTCGGGTCAGCGCTGCCCACGGCCTCCAGCATACGACAAACACAAGAAACTACTTGCAACTCCTGGACAGAGGACAAGGGTGATTAAGAAGTCGAGCGGGGTCATATTTCAGGGCCCAATGCATGGTAGTAGCTGTTTCATGGATCACAAACACAGAACTCAGTTCCTGAGGATGGCTTCAATGAGACAACCCACCATGTACTCCTACATGGCCTCTCACCGATACCTTTACCAAATCATGTTCACACACTTAGCTCTCAACAGTAGGACATGTTCACACACCTCCGATTCATCCCTGATGAATCAGACCTGACTCAACTCTAAGCAATAGCAGGCATGACAAACACACATGAATGAGTAGGCACATCAAGGCTCAAACAACTCCTACTCATGCTAGTGGGTTTCATCTATTTACTGTGGCAATGACATGTCATGCAGAGGATAAAGGGGTTCAGCTACCGCAGCAAACAACAAATGAATCGTTGTTGTCCTAATGCAGTAAAAGAGAGCAGGAGCGAGAGAGTGGGATTGTATCGGAATGAACAAGGGGTTTTGCTTGCCTGGCTCTCCTGAAGATATTATAGCTCTTCATCGGTGTCATTGAACTCATCGTCGGAAGCACGTCTATCGAGAGGGGACAAATACCGGCAACAGAGAAGGAAAACACAATCAATGCAATGCACAATATGATGCATGATCATGACATGTCAATATGTTGTGTTTTGAGCTAATGCAACTAGCAACATGTTAAATGGAGTTGGTTTGAACCCTAGGTTCAAATGCAAACTCCATATGTGAGGGTTTAAATGCCATTTAATTGAATTGTCCTAAACAGCACCTTTTTGTTTTTCCAACATGCATGAAAATAGTACAGATGGATAGATTGGATTTTTCTGATCATTTTTCATATATAATTTATTTCATTCTGAGCTACGGTTGAATTTCTATGATTTTTAGAAGTTTATACTAATTTCTGGAATTTCCTGAATTAAATTTAATCCAGGAAATGACTTACTGCATCAGCCAGACGTGAGTGTGACGTCAGCAGGTCAACTGACCGGGTCCAGGTCAAACCTGACCAGTGGGGTCCACTTGTCAGTGACCCGGGGCTGGTTAGTGTCGCTGACAAGTGGGCTCGGTCAAGCGACCACGCGGCCAGGTTAATCGACACGGGTCCATCGGGATTAAGTTAAGTCTAACTAATTTGGTTAGTGGTTTAACTAAGCCGGTGGGGCCTGGCTGTCAGTGGCATAGGGGCTTTTAGTGGGGTGATTAACCCCTAACAGTTGCTATCACCGGCGACTAATCGCCGGCGTAACCAGGACGCGGCGGCGTTGCCCGTCCGGCCAACTCCGGCGACGGGAGCTCGCGCGGCTGGGCGCATTGGAACTGGAGCAAGGAGGTGCGTCGGTTGGTGGCCTCAAGTGATTCTAGGGTGGCCGGGAACGTCGATGGCGTCGGGTTCCGTGGAGGCGGAGCTACGGCTTGCACGGGTGCGAGGGCCACGGTGCACGAGCGCGCGACCTGAGGCGCACTACGGGTTCCTAGAGAAACCCGGAGCATGACTCCATGCTTGGGTTGGTCGGGCGGGGCGGCTAGCGACGGCAAGCTTCGCGGAGGCGGCAGCTAGTGCTCGGCCATGGCGGGGCTGGGGTTAGAGGGCGGGAACAGAGGGGATGATCACGGGGAAAAGTGTAGGAGCTCACAAGGATGCGGTAGAGAAGGTCAGCGGCCTCGGGGACGGACGGAAGCCGACGAATCGACGGAGACGATCTCCGGGCGCCAGCGGTGAAGACGAGGACGTTGGCGACAAAGCAAAGCCCTCCGGCTCGTTTCCTTCGGCTTGGGGATGTGGTGCTTGATTGCGGAGCTGCTGGGCACGGTCACGGGATGATGGGTGGCTGGTGGTCATGGCTACGGCGAGCGTGTAACGCCCTCGATGCGGCTATATCTCCCACATGTCGAAGCACGACTTAGAGGCATAACCGCATTGAAAGCAATGTCGCAAGTGAGGTAATCTTCACACAACCCATGTAATACATAAGGGAAAGAGATACATAGTTGGCTTACAATCGCCACTTCACACAATACATGAGTAAAGCATTACATCATACAGATACAATCAAGGTCCGACTACGGAACCAAAATAAAAGAAGACTACCCCAAATGCTACACAGATCCCGATCGTCCCAACTGGCTCCACTACTGGTCACCTGAAACGAAACAACACAACGCACAAAGATCTTCATCGAGCTCCTCCTTGAGCTCGGGTGCATCACCGCACGGTTCCATCGGCACCGCAAACTGGTTTTGAAGTATCGTGAGTCACGGGACTCAGCAATCTCACACCCGCGAGATCAAGACTATTTAAGCTTAAAGGTAGGACAGGGTTGTGAGGTGGAGCTGCAGCAAGCGACTAGCATATATGGTGGCTAACATACGCAAAAGAGAGCGAGAAGAGGAGGCAAAGCACGGTCGAACAACTATGATCAAGAAGTGATCCTGCAACTACTTACGCCAAACATAACTCCAACACCGTGTTCACTTCCCGGACCCCGAGAAGAGCCCATCACGGTTACACACGGTTGGTGTATTTTAATTAAGATCAACTTCGGGTTTTCTACAACCGGACATTAACAAATTCCCATCGCCACATAACCGCGGCACGGCTTTGAAAGTTCAAACCCCGCAGGGTGTCCCAACTTAGCCCATGATAAGCTCTCGCGATCAACGAAGGATATTCCTTCTCCCGGAAGACCCGATCAGTCTCGGAATCCGGCTACAAGACATTTCACAGCAATAAAACAAGACCAGCAAAGCCGCCCGGATGTGCCGACAAATCTCGATAGGAGTCGCACGTACCTCGGTCTCGTGGCACACCGGATAAGTCAAGCTACGAGTAAAACCAACCCTCGAGTTGCCCGAGGTGGCCCCAAGAAGTTGCTCGGTTCGGACCAACACTCGAAGGAGCACCGCCCGGGGGCTAAAATAAAGATGACCCTCGGGCTCCGAAACCCAAGGGAAAAAGGGCATAGGTGATGCAAAAGGTAAAACCAATGTTGGGCCTTTTGGAAAAGTCTTCTTCAAAGCGAACTGTCAAGGGGTCCCATAAATCACCCGACGCGTTAGGGACGCAAAAATCCGGGAACATAACACCGGTATGACGGAAACTAGGGCGGCAAGAGTGGAACAAAACACTGCATAAGGCCGAGCCTTCCACCCTTTACCAAGTGTATAGATGCATTAATTAAATAAGATATATTGTGATATCCCAACAAGTAAACATGTTCCAACAAGGAACAACATCTCCATGTTCCAACAAGGAACAAACTTCATCTTCACCTGCAACTAACAACGCTATAAGAGGGGCTGAGCAAAGCGGTAACATAGCCAAACAACGGTTTGCTAGGAAAGGATGGTTAGGGGCTTGACATGGCAACATGGGAGGCATGATATAGCAAGTGGTAGGCATCGCAGCATAGGCATAGCAAAAGAGCGAGCAACTAGCAAGCAAAGATAGTAGTGATTTCGAGGGTATGGTCATCTTGCCGAAATCCCGCAAGGAAGAAGAACGAGTCCTTGAAGAAGACAAACGGACGAAGTCGAATGAATCCTCACAACTCCGAACGAAAACCGGCTAACGAGAAAAGCAAACCGAAACAAACAAACAACATAGTAAACACACAATCATGATCATGGCATGATGCACAAACAAATATGATGCATGTCCGGTTTAATGAGGCATGGCATGGCAATATGCACAAACAACACTACAAGTTAAGTGGAGCTCAATATGCAACGAGTAGCATATTGACGGAACACCACAACACTTATTTAGTTCTCTCTCGGTTAGGTACTCAACAATGTTAAATGTTATTAAACATGGCAAGAGGGTGAAGCAAATGAAACTAACTATTTAGGCAAGATTAAATGAGGCCGGAAACAACAACAACAATTCCGGAAAAATCCTCATGTCCATATTTCGAATTTGGTGCTGATCTGACCTAAAGCATATTTTAGAGTTGTTAAACATGCAAAGTAATGCTACCATGTTAATCTATGCATTTTCCACCCCATTTACATATAAAGAACATTTAATTCGAAGTTACGGTTATTAAGTTATGAAATAAATCATTTTAGCATGGCATATTAGCAAATTAATGCAAACATCAATTTTAAACATTTTAAACATGGATGAAAATGGCATATAATTAATCTACACGAAATTCTAAGCAATTTACATGTTTAAACCATTTTAATCCGATGCACGGTTGATGAGTGATTAAATGCATGAACTCTAGGGACTTTTCTGTAAATCTGTAATTCCCTGGATAATGGACAAATTCGCAGGACAGGAAAAAATAACATTAGGCCGAATCTGGCTGGGCCAGCAAGGCATGTGGGAGGGGCTGGAGGGCGCCACCCATGGGCCTTAGCAGGCAGGTCCTGGACGAGGCCGGCGGGCTGGGCCTTGGAGGCCGGGCGGTGGGCTGCTGGTGGGCCATGGCCCACGTGGAGGGGAGGTCGTCGCCTGCTGCAAGCGCTGCACGGGCAGGGTGCAGTGGACGACGGCGGCGATCCTCAACGGGGACGGCAGGGGGGGTGGTCCGGCGAGGCCCCCGATGTCGGGAACGGGCAGATCCGGCCTCGGGGATCCCGGATCCGACGGCGGACGAGGCCGAGGAGGGGCGAGGAGGTCGGCGACGAACTCAGCGACGGCGACGGGCGGCAATGACAAAGAAGCGGCGGCATGGTTCTGCGAGGAGAAGAGAAAACGTGAGGCAGGGAGAAAAGAGGAAGGAGGAAGGAGCAGGGCGCGAGGGCGAGGTCCGGCCTGGAAGGTCGCTGGCGGCGGCTCCGGCCTGCGACGCGGGAGCAGCGAGGCTCCGGCGAGCGGGGTTGGAGCGGGCAAGGAGGCAAGGCGCTGGGGCGCTCGGGGTCGGGCCCGGTCGCGGCCCAGGGCGGGTTCCGGCGGCGCCCAGATGGGCCTGGCAGGGCCGCAGGGAAGGGGGGCGCGTGGAGGCGCGTGAGTGGAGGGGAACAGCGCACTGGGTGACGTGGCGCGCCCGGATTGGTCCGGGGAGCGGCGGCGGCGGCGCCAAGTGGCGAGCAGGGGCTGGAGAGGCGCGGAAATGGAGGAGAGGAGGTGGGAGGCGGCTGGCTGATGATTGGGGAGGCGCGGAAATCAAGGAGGGAGGTTGGGGTGACAAAATGGCAAGGGGGCTGCTATTTATAGCAGGGAGGCCTAGGGACTAGGGTTTGGGGAGTTTTTGAGGGGTTTCGGAGCCTCCGATCGCGATCCGACGATCAGGAAAAGAGGGGGGTTTTAGGTGAGCTGCGGGTGGGCTGTGACGAGAGGGTCTGGACTGATAGGAGAGAGAGGAGAAATGCAGCCCGGCACGATTTCGGAGACCGAAACATCCGACGAATATACCGACTATATCCCGGTTATAAATATAACGGTTGGGCAGTCAAACGAACTCCGAATGCGACGAAACTTGGCAGGCGGCCTGTCTACACCATAATAAGACCGCATGACAAGTTGCAACCCATTCCGAGAACATTATTATGCCACTTATAAAATAATATTTCGGAGGTGCCGCGGGCGCGTGCAAGTGTATCCGGACTCGGAACGGACAACGGAGAGAACCGGCGGAACCCGAACGGATGCAAGTTTTGAAAAACCATGCGGATGAAATGTAGATGATGCCATGAGATGAAATGCATAACAAAAACAAAATGCAAAACAACAGACAAAACCCAACCACGAAGGAAAAATAAATCACATCTCCGGAAAGGGCAAGAGTCGGAGTTACGAATACGAAAAGTTGTATCCGGGGTGTTACAACACTCCACCACTACGAGAGGATCTCGTCCCGAGATCTAGGATGGCACCGGAGGGAAAAGGAAGAGGAAGATGAGAGGTAAACTAAGTTGCTTCTTTGACAAACGAGTGAAACCAAAGAACCTTGAGAGGTTGAACGAAATGAAAGAAAGAACACAATGAAGATGAAGAAAGTTGAAAACACTCTGTTAGAAAAGAGGAACAAGGGATACGACGAAAACCAAGAGGTTTAGTGATAAGATAGATATTGAAACCACTCCGGTTAAAACTAGATAGACTAGGAATAAGATTGATAAAATTTGGGCAGCACTCCGACTGAAAATGGAAGGAATTAGAATCATGAACTTGAGAAGATAGGATGATACTTGATGAAATCAACAACACACGCCTCCTAACTATTGAAAAATGGCACAGGGTAAGAAAGATTTCAGACAGCTCTCCGGTTGAGGAAGCAGGCAAAACTTGATAAGATGAGAGAGCTCGAATGAAAACATGACACTCCGGTTAAATGGATAATGCAAGAAAAAGAACATGATCTTTACAAAACGAGACGATGGGTCGAAGAGAGCAACATCACAATGCCTTCGAAACGAAAGAATAGAATCTAGATTGTTGGGATAAAGGGATGGAGAAGAAAATGGCAACTTCTACCACAAATGAATTTGGAAAGCATCCTTGCCAAGAAGGTTAGAGCGGAGTTATTGGAAAACCAACAACGAAAAGCACAAGCTTGTTGTGGGCTTATGGTAAACATCTCAAAATTATGAGGTGACAACCCGCCATTAACAGAAACAACTGATTGGTTGAGATCAGTGAAGATAAGAGAAACTTCTTCACCGAGATGAGAAGGAGAAATTTGGATCATTGATAAGCACCACAAATAGCTACATTCCTTAGGGAAGGCTGTAGGTGAAATATAACCCAATATAACTCCAACAAAAGATTGATTGGTTGAAAAGATCTCTTGAACAAAGAGAAAATGATGGATTTAAATATCTCATTCTTGACAACAAGTGAATCATGAAACATGAAGTGAAATTTTCAAGAATGACATAATACCACCTCAAATGACAAGGTAGAATGAATTGCACTTCGGAATGCAAGAAGAAGAATACTTGAACTCCTCAAAACAAGACATGTGTTGAGCACCATGTTTATATTAGAGTATAGCTTGATGGATCATAACTCCGAGAGAAATCTTGAAGAACAATTGAAGAATGAAAAGAATCCTTGAGGAAGCACCATGTAGAGCCTCCATGAAGAACTCCGGTAATCAAAAGGGTGATAGAAAGAAAGAGAAGTTGACAACACAAGGTGAAGCCTTGCAGTGATAAGATGAAGCTTTGAAATGATATAGCCGAGAAAACTTGGAACTCCGGAAAGAAAGAAGAACAAATGAAATCGAGAATTTTGACGATCCTCCGGAATAAGGAATTGAACTTACTAGATGAAACAAGAATAAGAATTACATTATGCTCATCCTTCACCAATTGAATTGATGACAAGCAATGGATTAGGCATACTACTTATTCTCGTAGAAAGGATTAAGATAGATATGGCGCAAGCTTGGGAAGGTCTTCAACGAACCACCGGTAGGATTGGAAAGAACGAATGAGTCTATATGATAAAGAAGGAAGTGAAATCTTGAACGAACCACCGTAAGAATTGAAAAAGAACAAAGAAAAGAACGAATCGCCGTAAGGAATTAGAAATGAACGAAGATACTTGAGAGAATTTAGATACATGAGAACGAAGAGATCATGAACTGATTAGAGGATATTTCGACGATGCACCGGTGAGATTTGGAAAACAAGAGTTGAACGCTTGAATGAATAATTCTGAGATGATGGGCTCTGGATAATCAAACTGAAAAGACTCCTGAAATGCTCCGGGTGGGTGAAAAGAATTCTCACAATCTAAAACAATTATGAGAGGAATGGCAACAAACTAGAACCATGAATCTTGAAGAGAATGGAGCAAGATTAAAGAGAAATTCGTCTTCGGTCTTCAAAATTCGAGAATGACGACGAGAAACACCACCATGAATTGTTGAGGCACTCCGGAATGACAATTAGAAAGGTTGAACCAACAATGAAAATAATTTGGAAGATCTTGGAGAAAGACATTTGACTGATGATAAATGATTCTTACGTCAAACTTTGCAATGAATTTGGTAATAGCTCCTGAAAATTAGAAGAGTTAGGTAAGATCCTGGAAAAAGACCTGTGGGTTAGGGCCCACTCAAAAGAACCACCGTTGAACAATTGTTTGAAATAGATATTGCACCGGTAGAATTAAATGGCTTGAATGAGATAACAATCTTGAAATAGCTTGAACGGATTAAGAATGGAAACACGAATCTTCTGGGATATCTTCAACACTCCAGAACAATTGAATAGCGAGAAATGGATGATTAAGAGATACACCGACATTAGAAAGCATTTGAAACGATGAAAAGAATACGATCAACACTGAAAACTTGACTTAAATCCACCGGAGAAGAAAAATTAGAATGGAACAATGATAAGGTTAAAGCTTCCTTAGCGTCTTCATGAGAAATCACCGGATAAAACATTAAAGGAAAAGAATGAAGAAACTTCACTCAATAAAATGGATACTTGATTAAGAAATCTGAGTCCTTGAAGAAAAAGGGTGGGAGGGCGGGAAATCAAAACAACTTGGGTCGGATGAAACAAACACCGTTGAGAAAACTTAGAATTGATCTCGCAAATGTTGGAATGATCGGATCCACTTAAAGAGAAGCACGCCGGTTGAGAAGAATTAACATGACAAGCTCAGAGATCAAGAAGGATTAGTATTCACATAGCAATATGAGAACACCATTTGAGGAAAAGGTATGGATTCAACACTTGACTTCGAAGCAACTCGAATACCACAAATAAAACAAAACAAAGGATTGGCTTCAAGAATGAGCCGGAACAAACACATGATAGAGATTTCGCCCAAAGTGTTCGTGGTGGGGCCCACACGGACACGACGTATAGCGGACATCACGAATGACAAACAAGACGTCCCCGAATCAGCATAGCCAAGGATTCTTTAAGACGTCTCGCGACCAATCAGAATCGACCGTGAATGGGCGGACCACTAGACGTTGAACCCCAATCTCAAATCATACATCCGTCGGAAAGAATATCCTGTAAGCTACTAGAATTCCCACCTATAAACTCCGAAACTTTCTGGTTATGCAATCTGGTGTTGGGGATACAGGGACACAAAATATATCAGCCAAACTAACAATACCTAGATCCAATTGTATCCATCCTTCAACACATAACCAAGAAAACTTCGAAATCGTGTACCTCGACCTTGAAAAACATCCGTTATACAAGTCATGGCAATACTCCCGACTCGCCACAAAGATCGGGCTATCAGGTTATCTCACCAACAACTGCACAAAAGAGATTTCGATATCGGCAAAACTCGGGTATTCCGAATCGCAACGATAAAATTGTGACGACAACACCTCGGAGCTCAACTCCCCGGACACCGCCACAACCCCTAAATGACAGGAGGCACCAAGAACAATGTTCTCGTCACAAAACCATCGAACGATTCCAAGATACCAGCGTGATCCTAAAAAAATTTTAGTGAAAATTGAGGAGAGAAAAGTCAAAACTCTACGTCGGGATACCTCACCAGAGCGACGAAGGACCGAGAAGTAAAAGAATCCTACTCTCCGATATATATAATCCTAAGACTCAAAACATTTTCCATTCTAGACTCAACAACGCCACAAACAATCAAGTAGGGGCTCCTAAGTCGGGAAGGCTCGATTACCAACTTAGCGCCCTCGATGCGGCTATATCTCCCACGTGTCGAAGCACGACTTAGAGGCATAACCGCATTGAAAGCAATGTCGCAAGTGAGGTAATCTTCACACAACCCATGTAATACATAAGGGAAAGAGATACATAGTTGGCTTACAATCGCCACTTCACACAATACATGAGTAAAGCATTACATCATACAGATACAATCAAGGTCCGACTACGGAACCAAAATAAAAGAAGACTACCCCAAATGCTACACAGATCCCCGATCGTCCCAACTGGGCTCCACTACTGGTCAGCTGAAACGAAACAACACAACGCACAAAGATCTTCATCGAGCTCCTCCTTGAGCTCGGGTGCATCACCTGCACGGTTCCATCGGCACCTGCAAACTGGTTTTGGAAGTATCTGTGAGTCACGGGGACTCAGCAATCTCACACCCGCGAGATCAAGACTATTTAAGCTTAAAGGTAGGACAGGGTTGTGAGGTGGAGCTGCAGCAAGCGACTAGCATATATGGTGGCTAACATACGCAAAAGAGAGCGAGAAGAGGAGGCAAAGCACGGTCGAACAACTATGATCAAGAAGTGATCCTGCAACTACTTACGCCAAACATAACTCCAACACCGTGTTCACTTCCGGACTCCACGAGAAGAGACCATCACGGTTACACACGCCGTTGGTGTATTTTAATTAAGATCAACTTCGGTTTTCTACAACCGGACATTAACAAATTCCCATCTGCCACATAACCGCGGGCACGGCTTTGAAAGTTCAAACCCTGTAGGGTGTCCCAACTTAGCCCATGATAAGCTCTCGCGATCAACGAAGGATATTCCTTCTCCCGGAAGACCCGATCAGTCTCGGAATCCGGCTACAAGACATTTCACAGCAATAAAACAAGACCAGCAAAGCCGCCCGGATGTGCCGACAAACTCGATAGGAGTCGCACGTACCTCGGTCTCGTGGCACACCGGATAAGTCAAGCTACGAGTAAAACCAACCTCGAGTTGCCCGAGGTGGCCCCAAGAGGTTGCTCGGTTCGGACCAACACTCGAAGGAGCACCGCCCGGGGGCTAAAATAAAGATGACCCTCGGGCTCCGAAACCCAAGGGAAAAAGGGCATAGGTGAGGCAAAAGGTAAAACCAATGTTGGGCCTTCTTTGGAAAAGTCTTATTCAAAGCGAACTGTCAAGGGGTCCCATAAATCACCCGACCGTGTTAGGGACGCAAAAATCCGGGAACACAACACCGTATGACGGAAACTAGGGCGGCAAGAGTGGAACAAAACACGGGCATAAGGCCGAGCCTTCCACCCTTTACCAAGTGTATAGATGCATTAATTAAATAAGATATATTGTGATATCCCAACAAGTAAACATGTTCCAACAAGGAACAACATCTCCATGTTCCAACAAGGAACAAACTTCATCTTCACCTGCAACTAACAACGCTATAAGAGGGGCTGAGCAAAGCGGTAACATAGCCAAACAACGGTTTGCTAGGAAAGGATGGTTAGGGGCTTGACATGGCAACATGGGAGGCATGATATAGCAAGTGGTAGGCATCGCAGCATAGGCATAGCAAAAGAGCAAGCAACTAGCAAGCAAAGATAGTAGTGATTTCGAGGGTATGGTCATCTTGCCTGAAATCCCGCAAGGAAGAAGAACGAGTCCTTGAAGAAGACAAACGGACGAAGTCGAATGAATCCTCACAACTCCGGAACGAAAACCGAAGCTAATGAGAAAAGCAAACCGGAAACAAACAAACAACATAGTAAACACACAATCATGATCATGGCATGATGCACAAACAAATATGATGCATGTCCGGTTTAATGAGGCATGGCATGGCAATATGCACAAACAACACTACAAGTTAAGTGGAGCTCAATATGCAACGAGTAGCATATTGACGGAACACCACAACACTTATTTAGTTCTCTCTCGGTTAGGTACTCAACAATGTTAAATGTTATTAAACATGGCAAGAGGGTGAAGCAAATGAAACTAACTATTTAGGCAAGATTAAATGAGGCCGGAAACAACAACAACAATTCCGGAAAAATCCTCATGTCCATATTTCGAATTTGGTGCTGATCTGACCTAAAGCATATTTTAGAGTTGTTAAACATGCAAAGTAATGCTACCATGTTAATCTATGCATTTTTCCACCCCATTTACATATAAAGAACATTTAATTCCGAGTTACGGTTATTAAGTTATGAAATAAATCATTTTAGCATGGCATATTAGCAAATTAATGCAAACATCAATTTTAAACATTTTAAACATGGATGAAAATGGCATATAATTAATCTACACGAAATTCTAAGCAATTTACATGTTTAAACCATTTTAATCCGATGCACGGTTGATGAGTGATTAAATGCATGAACTCTAGGAGTTTTTCAGAATCTGTAATTCCTCGGATAATGGACAAATTCGCAGGACAGGAAAAAATAACATTGGGCGAATCTGGCTGGGCCAGCAGTGCATGTGGGAGGGGCTGGAGGGCGCCACCCATGGGCCTTAGCAGGCCGGGTCGGACGAGGCCGGGCGGGCTGGCCTTGGAGGCCGGGCGGTGGCTGCAGCACTGGGCCATGGCCCACGCGGAGGAGGAGGTCGCCGCTGCTCGCGCAAGACAGGCAGGGTGCAGGGACGGCGCGGCGATCCTCAACGGGACGGCAGGGGGTGGTCCGCGAGGCCCCGATGTCGAGAACAGGCAGATCCGGCCTCGGGATCCCGGATCCCGGCGGACGAGGCCGAGGCGGGCGAGGAGGTCGGCGACGAACTCAATGACGGCGACGGCGAATGCAATGACAAGAAGCGGCGGCCAGGGTTCTGCGAGGAGAAGAGAAAACGTGAGGTAGGGAGAAAAGAGGAAGGAGGAAGGAGCAGGGCGAGGGCGAGGTCCGGCTGGAAGGTCGCTGGCGGCGGCTCCGGCCGCGACGCTGGAGCAGCGAGGCTCCCGGCGAGCGGGGTTGGAGCGGCAGGAGGCAAGGCGCTGGGCGCTGGGTCGGGCCCGGTCGCGCCCAGGCGGGTTCAGCGGGCGCCAGATGGGCCTGGCAGGGCCGCAGGGAAGGGGGGCGCGTGGAGGCGCGTGAGTGGAGGGGAACAGCGCACTGGGTGACGTGGCGCGCCCGGATTGGTCCGGGGAGCGGCGGCGGCGGCGCCAAGTGGCGAGCAGGGGCTGGAGAGGCGCGGAAATGGAGGAGAGGAGGTGGGAGGCGGCTGGCTGATGATTGGGGAGGCGCGGAAATCAAGGAGGGAGGTTGGGGTGACAAAAATGGCAAGGGGGGCTGCTATTTATAGCAGGGAGGCCTAGGGACTAGGGTTTGGGGAGTTTTTGAGGGGTTTCGGAGCCTCCGATCGCAATCCGACGATCAGGAAAAGAGGGGGGGTTTTAGGTGAGCTGCGGGTGGGCTGTGACGAGAGGGTCTGGACTGATAGGAGAGAGAGGAGAAATGCAGCCCGGCACGATCTCGGAGACCGAAACATCCGACGAATATACCGACTATATCCCGGTTATAAATATAACGGTTGGGCAGTCAAACGAACTCCGAATGCGACGAAACTTGGCAGGCGGCCTGTCTACACCATAATAAGACCGCATGACAAGTTGCAACCCATTTCGAGAACATTATTATGCCACTTATAAAATAATATTTCGGAGGTGCCGCGGGCGCGTGCAAGTGTATCCGGACTCGGAACGGACAACGGAGAGAACCGGCGGAACCCGAACGGATGCAAGTTTTGAAAAACCATGCGGATGAAATGCAGATGATGCCATGAGATGAGATGCATAAAAAAAACAAAATGCAAAACAACAGACAAAACCCAACCACGAAGGAAAAATAAATCACATCTCCGGAAAGGGCAAGAGTCGGAGTTACGAATACGAAAAGTTGTATCCGGGGTGTTACAGAGCGGCGCTCTCAGGTGCGTTCGTTGACGAGAGGGAGGGAGAACAGAGGAGGAGGAGGGGGTCCAGAGAGAGAGGGGCGGTCAGGGGGGTGCGTGGTGTCGCAGGGAGGTCCAGGGCGACGGGGAAGCGGCAAGCAGGAGGTGGCCGGGGCGCATGTGCGTGCACGGCGGCCACACGCCATCCTGTCTACTGGCAGGAGGTGGAAGTCGACAGGGAGGAGCCCTGGTGGGCTGGGCTGGCTTTGCCGAGCTGGCTACTACAGTACCCCGCCCGGTGGGCTTTGCCAGGTAAGTTCCCTTCTTTTTATTATTTCCTGTTTTCTATTATTTTTGTAACTTCAGGGCTTTATTAAAAATGCCAGGGCATTTCCAAAAATCATGAAACTAATCATGGCTACTGTTTAGAATATATCCAACAGTAAACATTTTAGTTTATGATTATTTGAGCATTTAAAATATTTTGTAGCATTTAAATGCCCAAATGCAAATACTATATGATTTAATTCAGAAATCTAGAATGGCCTAGAAATATGTGCATGACTTTTGGCAGAGGTTTTCACCTTTGACAAAAATCATGAACTTTTCTAAAGGGCATTTGGGATCATTGAAAATATTTTATTATTGAACCTAGTTGAATTCATTTGGTGCTAGGGCTTGGATCAATCCCCATTTCAAGTTTCATGAAATTTAAACATGATGCATGGATGCAATGCCACTAGTTACAAGCAAACTCTTGGGCTGTGACAACTCACCCCCACTAAACAAGAATCTCGTCCCGAGATTCAAGACATGAGGTAAGAAGACAGAGGGGGCACAAGAAAAACACAATCTTCACGATCCAGGTTGCACCTCATAAGGTTGCTGATTTGTTGCATACGTTGATCTTGACATCTTCGCTTTTGATATCTTCATCCACGCGATGATGACGGAAAGGAACTCTACTAGGATTGATCTTCTCAAAGATCGAACTATACAATCTCAACTCGCGGAATGAGATGTTGAAACATCTTGAGTTGAGACACAAAACACATCGAGAGGGATGGAAGAACAAACGACGGGGTTTGATTTGGTGGGCAACAATTCCACGCTTAGAAAGATGGTGGATGGTGTCAAGGTGGCGAGGAAATAATTTCCATGATCCCGTAACGGGGCACCTTGGAAAAGGTGACTCGTTGAACTGCTCCCTTAAGTGGCAAAAAGAATTACTTTTGATCCATAGATAATTGAAACTCTTCATACTAGCTTAAGGCAATTTACAATTGATCGTTTGAAAGAGCTCGAAGGAATGACATACTCGGACTAGGATGGATGATGTGGACTTCCTTGTTGAAGACAATGCAATGGATGACTTTTGCTTATCACCGAGAATGGATGGGACCCATGACAAGTCCACTTTTAAAGATTATCTTGGACAGCAACTGCTGAGAAGGGCAGCCCATGGGAAATTGGCACAATGGCGGTGCAAGCTGGGGACAAAATGCAACTGTTGGGAATGTTCCAACCATCATATCTGCCTGAGATTCAGATCCGATTGGTGATAGGATACTTCAGACTCAGTATGTCTGAAAGAAAGTTTGCAACACGATTCGACGAGATGGCGTCGCGAGATTCTCGAGGAATGAACTAAGATAGCAAGCTCCAAAACATGAGCTGGTTCGCTAAACACATGTGAACACGCTGTCCTGCATAAGCATGACCACATGGTAGTCTTACAACAAAACACTACCGAAGTTGGTGGGGAACCATAGTCGGGGATATTGAAGTCCTTGCATAAGGCATGCTCTTAAGAAGGAACTACTTATCCTTGAACAAATCAATCAGTGGCTTGATGTGCTAGGAAATTCATATGGAATGAAGATGATCAGTCTATCAGACCATATAATACTTCACACATGCATGACTGCCTTGGGATGATTCCAGAGGAAGCAAAAACAAACTTTCTGGAACTCACGGCGGCAACTTGCACCAAATGCACATGAATTCGAGGAAGTCACTTCTTCCATCCAAGCATAAGCTTCATGAACGGAACACGAAGGCATTGCTTACAAAAGTTTCCAACATTAACTTGATGTTCAACATGAATCATGGAGGAGACAAGATGCTGCTGATGGGCTCAACAGCAACTCATCGGAATTTCCATATCACTGGATTTCCACCATCATGTGAACAAGGTGATAGCATTGGTTAGACCCAAAGAGTATAATGGTGTATGCTCGAGGAATCAACCACGAGTAAGACAACATTGCGAATATCGTTGGTTCTGATTTGACTTGACAATAGCCCATGCTCAAATCAAAGATTGCTTAAGGTAATAGATCCAACAACTGATCTGTCGGGGAAGCTGATCTGACCCACGAACACCCATGGGACCGGCGGACCGAGCCCCTTTCGTTCAAGGGGGCGGAGATCGCACGAAGAGCAGATCGAGGCGGCTAACACGAGCAGTTTACCCAGCTTCGAGCTCTCCGGAGAGATAACACTCCTCTCGCTGCATGTTTGAGTGTATTGAGTTCTTGCTAGGGAGCGCTGAGTGCTACAAGACACACCAGCTGCTAACGAGACCTAGCGTGGGTGTTTTCGGCTTCAACCTTTGAACCCCCCCACGCTATGCATGGGCCTCCATTTATATGCTAAAGGGTCTCCAACAGGTGGCAACGTAGACAAGGGCAAAAATGGAAAAGGAATGCGGTTGGTACAGCTACCTGTACAGTGTATCATACCTAACCCTGACGGCAGGGGACAAAGCCATTAAATGCCCGTCTATGTCGCCCAAACAGTGCAACAGGGACCGTCAGGGGCGCCACCGCTTGCCACGATGGCAATCTTATCCGCGCCGCTTGCCACCGCGCTCCGCTGGCCGCACAGCCTCTTGCCACGCGCGCCTGGAAGGGTCCCAGGGTGACACGTTAGTGGATGCGCTAGAGCGCAGGAACAGAGTGGTAGTCTGCCGCGGCAAGCGCCTTGCCGCGGTTGTTGCCTTGTCGCGTCCGGAAGCTTGTCGCTCACCGGGCCTTCCCGGCAAGCTCCTCTTGCCGGGGCCTTGTCTCCTAGGTGCCTTGGGTGGCCTTCCCAAGAAGCTCCTCTTGCCGGGCCTTGTCTCCTTGGCTTGAATACTTTGTTCTTGAATGGTTCCAAAGGAACCACGGAGGACCTTGGCGGTAACTCTGGCAAGCCTTGCCGCTGGTGTCTGCAACTCGCCCGTGCACAAGTTCGGGATACTAGGGTACCCTACTCTAGTACACCGACAGAGCCCCTGACTGGGCCACCTGCGGTGCCGAAGCGCTGTTGGGCCGGGCCCAAACAGGCACGGGCACGCTGCGGCTGGGTTACGCCGTAACTCACTCCGGACCCACCACGCCCTCCACGAACGGCACGCGTCGAATGCGGCGTCGTGGGAGAGATCGTGGGGGGTTTCTTCATTCGAAAAAGCGGAACTTCCGCCCCCTCCCTCTTTATAAGCAGGGGAAACAGGGGCAGTTCGCCCACCTCGCCAGTTGCTGTCCAATCTCGAAAAACCTCCGCTGTTCCCCTCTTCTTCCCAAGGCTGAAGAAAGCGGCGCTCCGCCCCCCATCGCCACCAGCATCACCAACGCCGTCGACCTCCCCCACCACCTCCGCCATTGCTCCGAAAGCCGACAAGGGGAAGGCCGTGAAGTCAGCCGAGGCACAGCGGCTCGCGACGCTGTGAAAGGAGCGGGCAATCTTCCCCCCTCAGCTCGCCGCGAAGGATCTGAGGGAGTACTACTACCTCTTCCGGTCGACGGAGACGCGAGCGCATCCGCGCACGAAGGTACTCCCGGCTGCCGCCTCGTAATCGGCTCCAAATGGGTACCCTTCTTGGCGCTCTTCTTCTCTGCGGGCTGCCCCGCCTTCTCTGAATTTTTCAGGACATCATGAACACCTACGGGTTCCGCCTCCTTGACTTCACCCCAATGTTGTTACGACCATGGCAGTTTTCGCACATCTCTGCGAAAACTTTGTCGGAGTCCATCCAAACGTAGCCCTTTTTCGCCACTTCTTTATGCCCCGAGTTGAGAGAGGGAGCCTCTTCTTTGGAGGAATCGCTGGATCTCTAGGATCGGCAAGAAGGAAGCCTATCTGGAGGAGAGCTCCGCAGCAAGTGGGAGGAATGGAGGCAGATCGGTGCTGGATTGTCGAGGAGAACCGCAGCCATTAACCGCCCAGCGCTAAACCCCAATAGTGCGCGGCAACAATCGGAGCAACGTGGCCCCGGAAGATGCTAGGTTGAAGATTGCCGTCACCCGGATCCTTCGCCTTAGACTTGCCGGGCACACCGTAGGCACCGTTGGCGCAGAATTTCTTCGCCGCCGCATCGCTCCCTTGCAGGAGAGGAGGAGACCTTCCTGGGAGTTCCAGAACGCGGCGGATATCATGAGGCTGCGTCCGGGCCTCAACTTCAATTTCACTGTCTTGGAACTGGATGCGATGCTCTTGGAGCTGTTCAAGCCCGATCCTGATCATCCAGAAATGTCTAGGTTGCCGAGGGGTGTCGTCCCGCTGTGCAACAATTCCTCGCTCGACCGCATCCGTGCAATGATGCCGCTGTGCGACTCGCACGGAATTGTCCCAACTTGGCAAGAGCCTGCGGATGACATCGTGCGGGAGTTCTTTGACGGCTGGTAGAAGTGCCGGTCCGCCCCGATGAATGTAAGAGCCTCACCTCGACACCACCGATGATGAGATGCAGCAGACGCCACCAGACGAAAGGCGGCGGCAGCTGCCGCTGGGCGCAGTTCGGATTCATCGTGGAGGAGGCAGAGGCAGCAGAGGCGGCAAGCCTTGTCGAGCGAAGAGAGTTTGCCGGCGAGGAAGAGCTTGTCGGGCCTGAAGCTGAGTCGAGCGAACCCGCCGAGGGCGCCTCCTCCCCACCTTCACACAGCTTGCCGCGAGCGGAGCCCCTAGCTCCCCCAAGAAGGCGTCTCCGCAAGGCTGGAGACGTAGCGGGGCGGCAGACGGGTTAAAAGCCGCCACACAAGACGACGCGCCCACCGCGGCAAGCATTGCTGCTGCTGGAGCACCTCACGCCGCTGCAGCAAGAATCGGTGGGGCCCTCTCGCACCACCGCTTCTGCTCCTGCCAAGCGGCCAAGGGAACCCACTCCTCCACCTCGTCACACTGGAGGCGAGCCAGAATTTGATCTCTCCGCACTCAGCTCTGACGAGGAGGAAGAAGAGTAAGATTCTTTGCCGTACTTGTGATTCTTCAATTCTGTTGCTTTGTCTTGTATCTGATTTGCTTCACTCTGAACCCATTCCTTTTCAGGACGCTGGCCCAGAGAGCATCGAAGCGAGCCAAGGTCCCGGTGATTGTCATCGAGGACGAACCTACCGCGGCAGCAGGAGGCGCGTCCGAGACCACTTTACCGGACGCGGCAACTCTTCCTCAAAGCAGCCCCCAGCACAGCCCCCAGAGTAAGTATATGGTTTACTTCCTGCTCTTAGGCGTGCATGGGTGCTCTTTCTTTGCTGATATCTGACTGCTGATTTGTGTAGGAGCAGAGCAGCCCCACCAGAGTGCCACAAGCCGCCTCGACATGCCATCTGCTTCGACTACACCGCCAAGGGAGGATTCCCCGGCAAGGGAGCATTCTCCGGCAAGGGAGACTTCTCCGGCAAGGGGCAGTTCTCCGGCAAGGGACAACTCTCCGGCAAGGGACAGCACCAGCGACCCCCCGGTGGCGGAGACCATGACTATAGACCCTAGCGCAGGTAATCCTCTTGCCTGAAAACTTCCCTTGGTTTCTTCTTCTTCTTATTTTCTTTTTGAATATTTGCTTGACTTTCCTTCATTTTCCGGTCGCCGATCCATCTCGCCGCAGAGCCGATGGAGATCGAGGTCGCCCGGCGAGGAGGGCGCTGCTGCACATCGACGACGCTGCCGCCATCGAAGAAGAAGCTGGCGCTGATGAACCCGCCGGCGAAGAGGCTGCCAAAGCTGCCGCCGCAGAAGCTGGCGAGGGGTCCGGCGATCGCACTGACGGCCCTGAGGCCGCAGGAGCGCCAGGCGCTACACCGACCGCCGATCCCTCCACCGCTGCTGCAGTGTCGGGCTCCGAAGAGCCCCAGCCCGACGCTTATCTGAAGGCCGGCGATGGCGTCTTCATCAAGCTCCCCTGGGCGTCGAGCTCCAGGGCGCCGATCGAAGGGGAGACCTTTGACGAAGAGCTGCTCGCCTCCGCTGGACTGACGCTGGTCGACGCGCCAAGCAGCAGCAGCGGCAAGTCTGAGGAGGAGCAGCTACTGCGGAAGCTATTGTCGCTCTACCGCGCCCGACAAACCAAGCTGGAATCCCGTGAAGCGCCTGTCGCGAAGGCGGGAGCATACATCGAGAAGCGCGCGGAGGAGCTCCGGGGCATCAACCAGGAAGCTCTCCGGTCCTTGGCAGAGGAGCGGGAGCGACTCGCCGAGGAGCGTAAAGCCTTCCTCCTCGAGAAGGCTGAAGCTGAGGAGCAACAGCGGCTTGCCGCCGAGAAGCTATCTGCGCAGGAAGGCGAGTTGGCGCAGAGGAAGGTCAATCTTGACAGCCATGAGGAGGATCTTGCCACGCGCGAGCAGACATTTGGCGGGGCTCTCAAGGATGAAAAGGATGCTGCCGCAGCTGCCGAGGCCACCAAGAAGGAGTTGGAGACGAAGGTGGCGCAGCTGGAGGTCAATCTCAAGGAGAGTGGCGAGGAGCTTGCTTCACTCAAGCATGAGCGCGAGAAGGACGCCTACACTCTTGGTGAGCTGCAGGGCCGTCTCGCTGAGAGGAGCAAGGAGCTCAGCGCCACCAAGGACTCCAATGCAGATCTTGAGTTGAAGCTTACCACCTTGACTCAGACGCTGGACGGCGCCAGGGAGCAGGAGGTGGCCTTGAAGGAGAAGATCAAGGCCGACGAGGCGTTCTTCGGCGAAGTCTGCTGCCGCCTGAACACCTTCAGGGATAATGTGGAGCATTGGACCGAGGGTCTCGTGGATGTTGCTGCAGCCATCAATAGGGAGCTGGCGCAGCTGGGGATGGATCATCTCGGGTATTCCTCCGATGAGCACCTCCAACCCAGCGCCAAGCTCAGCTTGTTCTTCAAAGGCGTGGCGACGGCCCTCCAATGACTCGGGAAAAGATCCCAAAGCAGCTGGTCGACGAGTCGCGCCAGATCTCTGCTGGAGCTCTTCAAAAGGTCTTGATGAAGGTGGCCTTCCGCAATCCAGGCCTCAACCTCACCAACGCCCTCAAGTCCTTGCCACCGGATCTTGATGTGGAGGCGCCAAGACCCTTGTCGCACCCATTGTGGACAAGGTGAGCAAGATCAAGAGGGTTGATGGCACCGCGTAGATTAGGCCGCCTGTTTTCTCTTTTCCTTGCCGCCATCGGGTCATGTTATGAGAATAATCTATTAGAGCTGCGACAGGCTATCTTGTAATATAACTTTATTTCGGGTGGTGATTGCTATGTTATTTCCTTTACTTGATTCCTTCCTTTGTATGTTTTTGCCCTACGCTTTTAGGGAACTTGTCGGTATGAGCACCTTTGTCATGAAAGCCGAGCGCGGCGTCACCTCTTTGGCGATGCCGCTACCGACAAGAAACCTTGTCGCAACTAGTCGCAGCTCACTTAAGCTGTTGAGCGGACTCGAAACAAAGTAAGGGTGCAACTAGTTACGAGTTGGTTCCTCTGCGCACAGGTTTTCCATACAAAGTACGGTCGTTCGAGGAAGATAACTTAAAATTTAAAAATTAATTGCTCAAACTTTAGCAACTTAGCTTTTCTCGTCGCTTGCTTCCGGTAAGGCTTAAACTTCCTCGGCGACGCTTGGTCCACACCATTATCTTCTCCTCTCCCCCCGGCAAACTTGTGGGCGAGGGAACCTTCCTTTCTTTGAGAAAGAGAAAGAAGAGAAAAAAAAAGATATGGAGCCTTGCGGCTCGTTATTACTTACCGGAGATAGGCGCTGCACAAAATGTCAGATAATGCATGCAAAAATAAAGTAGAGAGCATGAAATTGACAAGATGTGCGGAGCACATGAGCTTTACTTATGCACGGATCTGCGCCGGCTTTGTACAAAGGATTACATGCAACATCGGCAAGACTTGTATAAAGGTGGTTGCCGTAACAGGTTCGCAACCGCGCCTCACGAGTAAAACTTACGAAGATGCTCAATGTTCCAGGAGTTGCTCACCGAATTCCATCTTCGGTCTCAAAGCGGACAGCGCCTTGTGCCTAGTGACTCGTTTCACCGGTAAGGGCCTTCCCACTTCAGCGCCAACTTGTTGGAATTCTTGGCGGACTGAACGCGCCAAGAACAAGGTCGCCTTCCTCGAGACTTCGGCATTAACTGCGACTATGGTAGCGGCGCAAAGCTTGTTGGTATCGAGCAGCTCGTCTGACAGAGCCTGAAGACGGTCCTCCTCAAGGAGCAAAGGCCATCTTGTCGCAACAGCTCTTGCTCAAGCTCATCATAAGCGAGCACTCGAGGTGACCCATATATGAGTTCCGTGGGGAGAACTGCCTCGCTCCATAGACTAGAGCGAAAGGTGTCGGCCGGTGGCTCGATTTGGCGTCGCTCGATCGACCAAAGAACCACGGCAGCTCCTCAATCCAGTTTCTTCCGCACTTGTGCAGCCCGTCGAAAGTCCTGGTCTTGAGTCCTCGCAGCACTTGAAGATTCGCCCTCTCCGCTTGACCGTTACTTCTCGGATGAGCAAGCAAAGCAGACCTTGGCGCCAAGATCTTGGACGATCGCATGGAGGTGCGGCTCGTGAATTGCGTGCCATTGTCGGTGATGACCTGTTAGGGATCCCAAACGCAAACAATCGACCAAGAACTTGACTGCTGATCGTCTGTCACCTTCCTCATCGCTTCCACTTCCGGCACTTTGTGAACTTGTCGATTGCAACGCATAAGTACTCAAAGCCCCGACACTTCGGGAAAGGGGCTGAGGATGTCAGCCCCAGCATCAAAAATGGCCAGGATAAAGGGATTGTGCGGAGAGCTTGAGCTGGCTGGTGTTTGGAATGGAACCGCACGCTTCACACTTGGTTACTTGTGCAGTTGCATCTCGGAGGGCTGTCGGCCAAAAGAAACCTTGCTGAAATGCTTTGCCGGCAAGTGCTCTTGCGCCAATGTGGTGACCACATATGCCTCCATGTATCTCTGCCAACAGCTTCTGTCCATCTTCCCGGTGAATACACTTCAATTTCACGCCGTTGAGTCTTCTTACATGCAGTGTGTTGTCGACAAACTGGTACATACTTGACTGCCGGGCTACTCTTTCCGCTTCTTCTTGCTCTTCGGGAAGTTCTCCTGTCTGAAGGAAATGGACAATCTGCTGCGCCCATGCTGGAGCTTGCGGCTCGACAACAAGGACTAAAGGCACATCTGCTACTACGGGAACATCCGCTTCTACGGCACGAACCTGCGGCTCAGCCGGAGCTTGACGTTCCCCGGCAAGCTTGCCGGAGCAAAACTTGTCGGGAGCTTCTGCTTCAACGGAACAAACCCTAGGGCTTGTCGGAGCAGACTGCTCCTCAGCACTCTTGGTGTTGATCCTGGGGGACCTTCTTGGCGGCGGCTTCGGGGAGCTCTACCAGAAAATATTCACCAGGAATCAACTTCCTCTTCTTGCTCTGTCCAGTTGATGGCGTTACAGATGGTTGAGTCAGCTTGAGCACAAAGATCCCTGGTTCCATGTGTAACTTAAGTGCGGCGACTTGACAGAGCCATCAACAACGTCGTTCGAGCTCTTGGAATATATTCCATCGTAGGCCGTCAAAGTGATCTTCTAGCTTTCTTACTTCATCAACGTAAGCTTCCATCAACGGACTCGATAATCCTTGTTCACTTGGCGGACGACAAGTCGTGAGTCACCCCGACAATGAGCTTCTTGATCCCAAGGTCATCTGCGATCTCGAGACCGCAAGCAAACCTTCATACTCTGCAGATTGTTTGTTGCTTGCTCCTTGGGAAAGTGCATCGGACTACGTACATGGCGTGCTCTCCGGTGGGTGCAACAAGTTGCACGCCCGCACCGGGCGCCTTTGCAGCGAGAAGGCACCATCAAAGTACATCAGCCACTCTTTGCTTGCTTCCTTGACGGGATGCTTGTTTCGAATTTCTTCATCTGTGTTGGCGCCCACTCTGCTATGGACTCGCCAACGCTCGCTTTGGATAGTTGAAGTGCTCTCAAACTTGAGGCCAAAGCTTGACAGTTCAGTGCCCACTCGACAATCCTGCTGTTGCTTCGGATTTTGCAAGATCCTCTTCAGCGGAAAGCGAGTGACGATGTGATCTCATGTGCTTGAAAGTAATGGCGCAGCTTTCTCGAGGCCATGAGAAGGCGAAAAGCAATTTCTGCACACTGAGTACCTTGACCTAGCCCCTCCGAAGGGAACCGACAAAAGTAAACTGGCGCTGCACCATTCTTTTCCGCATCTTCTCATGCTCCTGCGCAGATCCATCCTTGTCGGGACCAGAGCTTGCCGGTGAAGTGCCTTGCTTGCCGCTGGATGTATTTGCCGTGGTTGCTAGCTCATCATCCGCCTCCCTCTCCGCTACTAACGCAGCACTAACCACTTGATTGGTTGCCGCTATATATAGCAGCAACTTCTCTTGTGGCTTAGGTGCGACAAGTGTCGGAGTGGAGGAAAGGTATCTCTTTAAGTCCTGCAGCGCAGCCTCCGCTTCTGGAGTCCATTTCATTGGACCTGCCTTTTTCAATATTTTGAAAAATGGCAGGGTGCGCTCAGCAGACCTAGAGATAAACCTGCTGAGAGCAGCTACGCAACCGGCAAGTCTTCGTACATCGTTGACGCGCTTTGGTGCTTCAATCTGCTCAATGGCCTTGATCTTGTCGGGATTGGCTTCAATTCCCCGCTGAGACGAAGAATCCGAGAAGTTTGCGGAGGGGACTCCAAACACACACTTCTCGGGGTTGAGCTTGAGGTTGATCTTGCGCAGGTTTGCAAAGGTTTCGTCTAAATCTTGAATCAGAGTCGCCTTGTCCTTGCTCTTGACCACTATGTCATCCATGTAGGCTTCCACATTTCTGTGCATTTTTGGCTCAAAAGCGTCATGGACTACTCTTGCAAATGTTGAACCAGCATTCTTTAAACCGAAAGGCATCCTTACGAAACAATACGTGCCACATGGGGTGATGAATGCGGTTTTCTCCTCATCCTCTTCTGCCATGAAGATCTGATGGTATCCTGAGTATGCATCAAGAAATGAAAGCAAGTCACATCCGGCCGTGGAGTCAACAATCTGATCGATGCGTGGCAAGGGAAATGGGTCTTTGGGACAAGCTTTATTAACATCGGTAAAGTCGATACAAAGTCTCCATTTCCCTTTTGCCTTCTTACGACTACGGATTGGTCAACCACGAGGATGGAGCACTCCTCGACAAGGCCTGCTGCTTCCAATTTCTTGATTTCTTCGCGATGAATTCTTGGCGCCCACCGCACGCTTCGACTTTCGCTTGACGGGGCGCGATGAGGACAGACGGCAAGATGGTGCTCAATTACTTTCACAGGAACACGGGGATGTCGACGGTTGCCATGCAAACACGCTGGCGTTCGCCCATGAGAAAGCAACGAGCGTGCCTTCCTATTTGGGGTCGAGAGTGGCACTGATGGTGAAAGTACCACCAGTGCCGTCCTCCTTGGCGGACACCTTCTTGGTCTCTGGTGAAGCCGCCATCGTCTTCTTACACTTGCCGGTGGAGCTCGATGGTGCGTCCTCGACGGTAGCGCAGCACTCCGAAGAGGTGCGCTTGCCGGAGTGGGCATCAGAACTCTTGCCGGACTTGGTCTTCTTCTTCGCCCCGGGAGCTTCAACGGTAAGTGACTTGTGATCCGCTGCGGCTGCTGCTTCCCGGTAGATTTTGTCGGCGCAGATAAGAGCATCCTTCTTGTCGCCAGGGACAGAGATGACACTTACCGGGCCTGGCATCTTCAGCAAGTTGTATGCATAATGAGAGGCTGCCATGAATTTGGCGAGTGCTGGACGGCCAAGTATCCCATTGTAAGGCAATGGGAAGTCAAGAACGTCAAAGTGACCTCTCGATCCTGAAGTTCAACTCACGCCAAAGCGTGACCGGCAACGTGATCTTTCCTTCGCTTGCTCCTTCCCGGATTGATTCCTTGGAAGGTGCCGGTCTCTTCAAGCTCGCCATCAAGGATCTGGAGCTTCTGGAGTACCGCGGAGGAGATCAGGTTCAAGCCAGCCCCGCCGTCAACTAGCATCTTAGTGACCTTTAGGTTGCGGATAGTTGGTGAAACCAAAATCGGCAAGCACCCGACCGTAGTTATGCGATCAGGGTGGTCCTCAATATCAAAGATGATAGGCGTGCTGGACCATTTCAGAGGCTTGCGTGACTCGACGGATGGTTCTACCGCATTAACTTCCCGCATCCACTACTTGAGTTGGCGGTGTGAAGTATGCAGAGAAGCACCGCCGTCAACGCACAAGACCTCTGTGGCTTTCTGGAATTCCTGCTCATCGGTCTCGTCATCATCCATGTCTTCATCGTCGTCGTCATCTTCGTCCTTGTCGCGGCCACGGGGAGGTCTGTCTCCTTGCCGCTGCTTGGCCTTGCCGCGGCGTCCTCCCCAGCCGGGGCGTTTCTTGCTGGCTCCTCCAGCACCTTCCTGGGCCTTCTCCTTATTGCGTCGCTCGTATTCAGCCTTTTGCTGCTCGACAAGCTGCTCGACCTTCTTGCAGCTCTGGAGGTCATGGCCCTTGGTGCGGTGGATCTTGCAGTATTGCTTGTTGGAGCCGTCCTGCTTGTCGGCGACCGCCACAGCCTGGCAGTTGATGCCAGCGGCAACCTCCTTGCCGGAGCTACCAACTTTGGCTTTCTTGGCACCACCTCTGTTGCCGGACTGCTCAACAACTAGCACATCTTTGCCTTTCTTTTTCCTGTTGTTCCGCCACCGGTTTTTCTTTGCCGGGGCGGACCCCTCACTATCAGATCCTCCTGCTTCTGTATTCTCTCCGGGGAGTCTCCTCCCTTCCTCAGCACGTGCACACTTGTCGGCCAGGGCATACAGCTCACTAACGTCTCTGATCTTGCACATCACCATCTCCTCCCGCATCCTGCGGTTTCAAGACGCTCGATGGAACGCGCTGATTACGCGCGGGGTGGACATCTGGGATGTTGTCTTTGTACACTGAATCTCTGAATGTTTGCGCAGGGGCTCTCCTTCCTTCTAGGCGAGCAGGTGAAGGTCGCTCTCTTGGCCATGAGGCTTGTGGCCGACTGTGAAGGCACCGACAAACTGATGGCATAGATCCGCCAAGAGGATATGGAGTTGTCCGGCAAGTGCATGAGCCAGGATCTGACATTGGGCTTGAGCACCGCGGGAAGTAGTTGGCCAGGATCTTGTCGTCTCGCCCCGCAGCTTGCACCGCAATGGTGTAGATCCGAGGAACTCCGACGGATGCGTCTTGTCGTCGTACTTCTGCGTACGCGTCGGCTTGAATTTTTCTTCTTTGGGCCCATGGACTTGCCGCAGCTCACGAGTGAACGCAGGGCAACCTATCGCGTCTGGCAAGTCGCTGGTTCCCCGGGCGCATGCATGTCGACAGAGGGCCCAGCGCTGGTCGGATTGACGCGCGCTTCTCTTGGCGCTTCGATGCGAAGTTCGAAGCGTCTTCTTGCTGTCGTTCATGAAGAACTTGGCGCTGATCGCGACGAGCTCGTGGATCCGATGACACGGTGGAGTCGCTGTCGAGGTGGATCCAGCGAGTTGGCAATCTTGGCCTTCGGGGTGGTGAGTGCATGGTGGTTGCACCCCCACCGGTTTCGTCGCCACCGGCTCGTGCTTGGCAGTCCTGCCGCGGTAGCGATGTACTCGGCTGCCGCGGAGTGTCGCCGTTGGCAAAGCCGATGAGACTCTGGATGGTGGCCCTCCATTCATCGACCTTGTCGGCTATTCGAGGGTAATCCAGGAGCAGTTGAGCTCTCGCCAAAGCTTCTGCTGGAGTGGTGGGTGGCAGTGGTGAACGGCGCGAGGAGCGGGATATGCTCGGACTCCTAACTACGTTAGAAGGAGCAGTATCCCGTCCAGGCGACCGTGCCTCGCTCGTGCCAGCATGTTGGCGTGCACGCTGGTCTTGAGGACCCCGAGATCCACCAGCTCAATCTTGATCAAACGAGCGTATGGTACTGTGAATACCATGACGTTGTCGGTCCCGCGCCTCCTGAGATGGGCGCGGTGCATGTACGGACGCCGAGGTCTGCGCAGCCTTGTCCTTGGACTTGGCAGTGTCGTGGGCTCCCTCGTCGACGCCCGCCCTTCCGCCGGCGTCTACCCCACCACCCATTTGCTCCGGTGGTGGTGGGATCGACGTGGACGGATCCGCTGCCGCCGAAGCCTTCTTCTTCGGTGGCATGTCGATGAAGACGATGAAGATGTAGCTCGTGTGAACGCCGGATCAGGTTCACACAACCTCGACGCCCTACGGGCGCGCCAAAGATGTCGGGAAGCTGATCGACCCACGAACACCTATGGGACGGTGGACCTAGCCCCTTCGGTTCGGTGGGGCGGAGATCGCACGAGAAGCAGATCGAGATCGGCGAACACACGAGCAGTTACCCAGCGGAGCTCTCCGAGAGATAACACTCCTCTGCTGCATGTTTGAGTGTATTGAGTTCTTGCTAGGGAGCACCGAGTGCTCTGATAGACACACCAGCTGCTAACGAGACCTAAGCGTGGGTGTTTTACGCTTCGAACCTTTCAACCCCCCTCGTTGCATGGGCCTCCTTTTATATTCTAAAGGGGTCTCCGACAGGTGGTAATGTAGACAAGGGCAAAAATGGAAAAGGAATGCGGTTGGTACAGCTACCTGTACAGTGTATCATACCTAACCCTGACGGCAGGGGACAAAGGCATTAAATGCCCGTCTATGTCGCCCAAACAGTCCAACAGGGACCGTCAGGGGCGCCACCGCTTGCCACGATGGCAATCTTGTCAGCGCCGCTTGCCACCGCGCTCCGTTGGCCGCACAGCCTCTTGCCACGCGCGCCTGGAAGGGTCCCAGGGCGACACGTTAGTGGATGCGCTGGAGCGCAGGAACAGAGTGGTAGTCTGCCGTGGCAAGCGCCTTGCCGCGGTTGTTGCCTTGTCGCGTCCGGAAGCTTGTCTCTCACCGGGCCTTCCCGGCAAGCTCCTCTTGATGGGGCCTTGTCTCCTAGGTGCCTTGGGTGGCCTTCCCGGCAAGCTCCTCTTGCCGGGGCCTTGTCTCCTTGGCTTGAATACTTTGTTCTTGAATGGTTCCAAAGGAACCACGGAGGACCTTGGCGGTAACCTGGCAAGCCTTGCCGCGGGGTGCTGCTACTGCCCGTGCACAAGTTCGGGATACTAGGGTACCCCTACTCTAGTACACCGACATGATCACAGGGACCAATCAATGAAGATATCATCTTTCTTCAACACACACACACCTAAGGACATCCCTTTGAATGAACCGGGTCAAATAAAGCTTTTATCTTCCAACTCTCCAACTTATTGTTTAGCTTATCCAACTAGTTCAGGGGTATCCAACACAGATCGTTGGAGAAAGGGTGGTTTATGGAAAACCAACTTGATCACGAACCCAACATAGCGGTCAGGTGACAACCTGGTAATACTTCCAAGAAGATATTCGGAAAATCACGAACCACCGATATGTTATTAAGCTCGAGAACAATCTTGCTTTTCAAGGCAAGACGACACGATCAGAAGAGCAAGGGATGGATACAGCCCTAACTCATTGATCAAAGAGTGCACCAGGAAAAACGGACTAGGTAGCACGATCAATCTCAGGATGGTGATTCAGTAACCAACACACTAAGAATGAGATTTTCATCCATTAACCACTAAGCAACATGGTTGCTAGGGGTATTGATTTCACACATCATGATTCACTTGTCGGCATTCCGATTGCGACAACACGGGACCGAGGAATGAATAATGATGGCGAGAAGTATCACTTCATCAAGAATTCATAAGAGATTGTGCAATTCCCATGACATTCTTGACATAAGATGGCAATACTCCAGGGTAGAACAGATTAGAAGTTAGATTGGCATTTGATCTGCGGAATACAACTGCTTTGACCCAATCCTAGAAATGGACAAGGTACTGGAGTTTGTTCTCCTAGTCATTCCAGAATAGAATGGCTTGACGGACCATAAGAATAATAGGCATCGATGAACACGGTTCCACAACTACTCCTGTCTATCAGTTGATAAACGAGGGTCAGAAGACAACTAAGAGGGACAACTCAAGGAACATATAACTTTCTGAGTTGTGGATGCATAGATTAGTATGTCGAACCAAGTTCAACATGTTTCTTCCGGATAACCCATGCAGAGAGGTAGGAGTGGCAGAGTCACAATTATGAATGGAGAACTCCTCAGGAGTACTCTGATTGTGATCTTTTGGTTCAAATAACTTCTACCTTAATGGTTCATGGTATTTGTAAGAAGGAAATACCACGGACCTCGAGGACTGTCGCAAGGTTACTAATAACATAAAGGAACTAGCAAACACTATCAACAGGAGGTAAGTAGAGTGAATCTCGGGTTCAAGAACCCAGGAATAGAATACCTACTACTAAATGGCATCACAGGATGCTTTCGAGAATAATGGCCAGAATCATCACGCTGGGAACACAAAACATGGATAGATTACTAGGTGACTCCCTAAAACACCTAGGGTCATAATAATAACTCCAACATATATGTCGAGGCAATAGAATACCTCAACTCAACAATTAGTGTGATTACCCTGGCCCAAAGGGACATCGGGAACGGAAAGAAGGGACTTGCAAATGCATCAGATATATAGAAACCTGGGATGACTCGGACAGCATAACGGCTATAAATGCTCAAAAAGTTTTGAGACATCTTGCAAAAATGGTGGCATAACCACTCAGAAGCACAAAATCTAGGTTTCGAGATCAACAGTTAACATACGAAAGTAGTAGGAACTGAACTGAGCTTAAATCCAGCAATCTTATAAGTCTACGGATTAGTAACACGTGATCCTGATAGATAGATGAGAAATCCTAGTTCTTAATCCCCGTAGAAGACAAGAGGATGACTCAGATCAGAAGGGCATAAGATAAAGGAGTAAAAAGAGCCTTACGTTCGATCCCAGAATCCATTCCCCTACATATAACTAAAGCATTTCTAGACTCAACTTCGACCGGTTTGGCTTGGTAATCCTACAGGCATTCAGGCTCTGATACCAAAGCTGTCAGGACCCCGATTCCAAGTCACATTGATCTAGCCGGTAACACCTCATATCACTTTGCGGCCTCACGCACGGTATTCCCACGGATGTCGCCTTACCATGGCCCGGGACCGTTTGCGCCTTTTGGCTCACGTATATGATAGTGTCGCTAGCATCTATATGACAGAGAACCCGGGCCGACATGACTAGTCGTGAACCCAAAGTTACACTAACTTATAGGGACAGGCATACATGAAGCAACATCGAGCATGTCGGTCAGTAGCGTGCGAATACGGGCTGTAGCACTGGGCTAACAGGACTCCGGGAACCCGGGCTGTAGCAGGCTACGCAGGACTCCGGATGTCACCGCGTGACATTTCCCCTAAGGGACAGACACAGGATTGTAGTGAATCACATGCCGGCCAGTCAAGTGTTCCGGAGTAGTAGTGCTGGGCTAGGAGGACTCCGGTGAACCGGGCTGTAGCGGACTAATATGGCTCATGGAAGCACAAGACTACATTTCCCCATAAGAGAGGCTACCAAGGATAAATAACTAGGTTGTCGGATCCCACACATACCAAGCATTTCAATCATACACACAATATGCTCGATATGTGTAAATACAACATGGCATCACAACATAGCTCTACGACTCAAGTATTTATTCATTAGGCTCCGAGGAGCGAGATATTACCAACATGGGTCTCACGACCCAACATTCAGAGCATACAAGTCAAAGCACAAGCGGAAGCTTAACATGTCTGAGTACAGACATCTACAAATGAAAAAGGCTTAGAAGCCTGAGTATCTACTGGATCCTCCAGAGGGCACAAGATCGTAGCTGAGGTAACAAGCTAAACGTCGAAGTCCACACGGAACTACTAGCGAGACTGACGTCTCTCTGCAAAACATAAAATAGGCAAACGTGAGTACAAATGTACCCAGCAAGACTTACATCAGAACTAGCTACATATGCATCATTATCAACAAAGGGGGTGGTGGAGTTTGACTGCAGCAAGCCAGCTTTGACTCGGTGGCTAGCCTGAACTACGACTGCAAGTAACTCTTTTGAGGTGGCGCACACAGTACACATATTCACCATATCAATACACCACTATGGATCCGCTCCGTCTCCCTACGAACGCCATCCATAGCACTCGAGCTTATCTTGCGCATTTTAGAGTATCCACTTCCACTTGTCTATGAACTGTTATAGGCAACCTGAAGTCCTTTACATGGACACGGCTATTGAATAGATGATGTTAACCCTACGAGGGTGTACTTCTTCATACATGTTTCCACCACTTAGCATCGCACACGACATGTGCTCGGCAGACTTCAAGCTTAAAGCCGACGTGGGTGTAGACCACGACCTACCTAAACACTCAAGTCTCTAGTCCAGGTTTATCGCTTATTCAGGTTCCATCCGCAGGGAGTCCGGCCGAAGTTTACACATATGGCCCCGAACGATGTGTGCAGGGTTCCCGAGACACCAAACGGGCGCCCGATACACCGTGCCACATGCCTACCGCATCACAGCCCACCCCTCGGTTCAGCGCTGCCCACGGCCTGCACCATACTACAAACACAAGAAACTACTTGCAACTCCTGGACAGAGGACAAGGGTGATTAAGATGTCGAGCGGGGTCATATTTCAGGGCCCAATGCATGGTAGTAGCCGTTTCATGGATCACAAACACAGAACTCAGTTCCTGAGGACGGCTTCAATGAGACAACCTACCATGTACCCCTACATGGCCTCTCACCGATACCTTTACCAAATCGTGTTCACAAACTTAGCTCTCAACAGTAGGACATGTTCACACACCTCCGATTCATCCCCGATGAATCAGACCTGACTCAACTCTAAGCAGTAGCAGGCATGACAAATACGCATGAATGAGTAGGCACATCAGGGCTCAAACAACTCCTACTCATGCTAGTGGGTTTCATCTATTTACTGTGGCAATGACAGGTCATGCATAGGATAAAGGGGTTCAGCTACCGCAGCAAACAACAGATGAATCATTGTTGTCCTAATGTATTAAAAGAGAGCAGGGGCGAGAGAGTGGGATTGTATCGGAATGAACAAGGGGGTTTTTCTTGCCTGGCACTCCTGAAGATATTATAGCTCTTCATCGGTGTCATCGAACTCATTGTCGGAAGCACGTCTATCGGGAGGGGACAAATATCGGCAACAGAGAAGGAAAACACAATCAATGCAATGCACAATATGATGCATGATCATGACATGTCAATATGTTGTGTCTTGAGCTAATGCAACTAGAAACATGTTAAATGGAGTTGGTTTGAACCCTAGGTTCAAATGCAAACTCCATATGTGAGGGTTTAAATGCCATTTAATTGAATGGTCCTAAACAGCACCTTTTTGTTGTTCCAACATGCATGAAAATGGTACAGATGGATAGATTTGATTTATCTGATCATTTTTCATATATAATTTATTTCATTCTGAGCTATGGTTGAATTTCTATGATTTTTAGAAGTTTGTACTAATTTCTGGAATTTCCTGAATTAAATTTAATCTAGGAAATGACTTATCGCATCGACCAGACGTCAATGTGATGTCAAGAGGTCAATCGACCGGTCCAGTCAAACGACCGATGGGGTCCACTTGTCGGTGACCGGGGCTGGTTAGTGTCACGACAAGTGAGCTGGTCAACGGCCACGTCGCCAGGTCAATCGGCGCGTGGGTCCATCGGGATTAAGTTAAGTCTAACTAATTTGGTTAGTGGTTTAACTAAGCGGTGGGCCCATTGTCGATGGCATAGGGGCTTTTAGTGGGGTGATTAACCCCTAACAGTTGCTATCACCGGCGGCTAATCGCCGGCGTAACGAGGACGCGGCGGCATTGCCCGTCCGGCCAACTCCGGCGACGGGAGCTCGCGTGGCTGGGCGCATTGGAACTGGAGCAAGGAGGCACGTCGGTTGGTGGCCTCAGGCGATGCTAGGGTGGCTGGGAACATCGACGGCGTCGGGTTCCGCGGTGGCGCAGCTGTGGCTTGCACGGGTGCGAGGGACATGGTGCACGAGCGCGTGACCTGAGGCACGCTACGGGTTCCTGGAGAAACCCGGAGCACGACTCCATGCTTGGGTTGGTCGGCTGGGGCGGCTAGCGACGGCGAGCTTCGCGGCGGCGGCAGCGAGTGCTCGGCCATGGCGGGGCTGCGGTTAGAGAGCGGGAACAGAGGGGGTGAGCACGGGGAAAAGTGTAGGAGCTCACAAGGATGCGGTAGAGAAGCTCAGCGGCCTCGGGGACGGACGGAAGCCGATGAATCGACGGAGACTATCTCCGGGCACCAGCGGTGAAGACGAGGACGTTGGCGACGAAGCAAAGCCCTCCGACTTGTTTCCTTCGGCTTGGGGATGTCGTGCTCGATTGCGGAACTGCTGGGCATGGTCACGGGACGAGGGGTAGCTAGTGGTCATGGCTACGGCGAATGGCGCTCTCAGGTGCGTTCGGTGACGAGAGGGAGGGAGAACAGAGGAGGAGGAGGGGGTCCAGAGAGAGAGGCGGTCGAAGTGCGTGGCGTCGCGAGGGAGGTCCAGGCGACGGGGAAGCGGCAAAGGGAGGTGGCGGGCGCGTGTGCGTGCAGCGGCCACACGCCCCCGCTCTCTTGGCGGGAGGTGGAAGGCGACAGGAGGAGCCACAGTGGGCTGGGCTGGCTTTGCCGAGCTGGCTGCTACAGTACCCGGCCCGGTGGGCTTTGCCAGGTAAGTTCCCTTCTTTTTATTATTTCCTGTTTTCTATTATTTTAGTAACTTCAGGGCTTTATTAAAAATGCCAGGCCATTTCCAAAAATCATGAAACTAATCATGGCTACTATTTAGAATATATCCAATAGTAAACATTTTAGTATGATTATTTGAGCATTTAAAATATTTTATAGCATTTAAATGCCCAAATGCAAATACTATATGATTTAATTCAGAAATCTAGAATGGCCTAGAAATATGTGCATGACTTTTGGCAGAGGTTTTCACCTTTGACAAAAATCATGAACTTTTCTAAAGGGCATTTGGGATCATTGAAAATATTTTTTTATTGAACCTAGTTGAATTCATTTGGTGCTAGGGCTTGGATCAATCCCCATTTGAAGTTTCATGAAATTTAAACATGATGCATGGATGCAATGCCACTAGTTACAAGCAAACCCTAGGGCTGTGACAACATCCCACGCGTGAAGGCCGCGGGCGCTGATAGGCGGCCACCAAGCTCGGCAGGCCGAATGGCATGTGAACATAGTTGTGGGGCGGACCCTCGCAATGTCCCACGCGCGAAGGCCGCGGGTTACGCTGATAAGTTGCCACCAAGCTCGGCAGGCCGAATGGCATGTGAACACAGCAGTGGGGCGGACCCTCGCAACGTCCCACGCGCGAAGGCCATAAAAGCTCCTGAGATGTGGCCCTGTTGAGCCCTGGGAGGTCGATGCAGATGCGCAGCCTGCCATCCTCGCCAGGATGGGGAGCTGCGCTAGGTGGGCGATATTCGCCACGCATGGCTCTTGCTTCTTGAAGCTCCAAGGTAGTCTGGGTGATGAACTCTTGAGCGCCAGGCGCTCCTCGCCAGGTGCCCTCCTGAGGGAAACATGCTGCTGATACGTCCATTTTGCATCATGCTTTTATATCGGTATTTATTGCATTATGGGCTGTTATTACACATTATGTCACAATACTTATGCATATTCTCTCTTATTTTACAAGGTTTACATAAGGAGGGAGAATGCCGGCAGCTGGAATTCTGGGCTGGAAAAGGAGAAATATATTAGAGACCTATTCTACACAACTCCAAAAGTCCTGGAACTCCACGAAAGTTATTTTTGGAAATAATAAAAATATTAAGCGGAAGAAATACGTCAGGGGGGCCTCCACCTGTCCACGAGGGCGGGGGCGCGCCCTATCCCCCTGGGGGCGCCCCCCTGCCTCGTGGGCCCCCTGTTGGCCCTCCGGTACCCATCTTCTGCTATATGAAATCTTCGTCCGAAGAAAAAAATCGTAAGCAAGCTTTCGGGACGAGACTCCGCCGCCACGAGGCGGAACCAATCTAGGGCTCCGGCAGAGCTGTTCTGCCGGGGACTCTTCCCTCCGGGAGGGGGAAATCATCGCCATCGTCATCACCAACTCTCCTCTCATCGGGAGAGGGCAATCTCCATCAACATCTTCACCAGCACCATCTCCTCTCAAACCCTAGTTCATCTCTTGTATCCAATTCTTGTCTCTAAGTCTGGGATTGGTACCTGTAGGTTGCTAGTAGTGTTGATTACTCCTTGTAGTTGATGCTAGTTGGTTTATTTGGTGGAAGATCATCTGTTCAGACCTATATGCATATCAATACTCCTCTGATTATGAACATGAATATGCTTTGTGAGTAGTTACGTTTGTTCACGAGGACATGGGAGAAGTCTTGCTATTAGTAGTCATGTGAATTTGGTATTCGATTCGATATTTTGATGAGATGTATGTTGTCTCTCCTCTAGTGGTGTTATGTGAGCGTCAACTACATAACACTTCACCATTATTTGGGCCTAGAGGAAGGCATTGGGAAGTAATAAGTAGATGATGGGTTGCTAGAGTGATGAAGCTTAAACCCGGTTTATGCGTTGCTTTCGTAAGGGCTGATTTGGATCCATATGTTTCATGCTATGGTTAGGTTTACCTTAATACTTTTGTTGTAGTTGCAGATGCTTGCAATAGAGGTTAATCATAAGTGGGATGCTTGTTCAAGTAAGAAAAGCACCCAAGCACCGGTCCACCCACATATTAAATTATCAAATTACCGAACGCAAATCATATGAACGTGATGAAAACTAGCTTGACGATAATTCCCATGTGTCCTCGGGAGCGCTTTTCTTTATATAAGAGTTTGTCCAGGCTTGTCCTTTGCTACAAAATGGATTGGGCCACCTTGCTGCACTTATTTACTTTTGTTACTTGTTGCTCATTACCAATTATCCTATCACAAAACTATCTGTTACCCATAATTTCAGTGCTTGCAGAGAATACCTTGCTGAAAACCGCTTATCATTTCCTTCTGCTCCTCGTTGGGTTCGAAACTCTTACTTATCGAAAGGACTACGATAGATCCCCTATACTTGTGGGTCATCAAGACTCTTTTCTGGCGCCGTTGCCGAGAAGTGAAGCGCCTTTGGTAGGTGGAATTTGGTAGGGAAAAATTTATATAGTGTGCTGAAATTTACTGTCACTTGTTACTATGGAAAGTAATCCTCTAAGGGGCTTTTTCGTGGTATCTTCACCCCAACCAGTAGAGAAAAGAGTTTCTCCTCAACCTACTGAACCTACTAAAAATGAAAATGTCTACTTTGAAATTCCTTCGGGTATGTTAGAAAAACTGCTAGCTAATCCTTTTGCAGGAGATGGAACAATGCATCCTGATGAGCACCTAATCTATGTGGATGAAGTTTGTGGATTATTTAAGCTTGCAGGTATACCCGATGATGTTATTAAGAAGAAGGTCTTCCCTTTATCTTTGAAGGGAGATGCATTTACATGGTCCAGGCTATGTGATGATACGGAGTCATGGAACTACAAACGATTGAAATTGGAATTTCATCGGAAGTTTTATCCTATGCATCTTGTTCATCGTGATCGCAATTATATATATAATTTTTGGCCTCACGAAGGAGAAAGCATCGCTCAAGCTTGGGGGAGGCTTAAATCAATATTATATTCATGCCCCAATCATGAGCTCCCAAGAGAAATAATTATTAAAAGTTTTTATGCTCGGCTTTCTGATAACAATCGCACCATGCTCGATACTTCATGTGCTAGCTCTTTTATGATGAAGACTATTGAATTCAAATGGAACTTATTGGAAAGAATTAAACGCAACTCTGAAGATTGGGATCTCGACGAAGGTAAGGAGTCAGGTATGTCACCTAAGTTTGATTGTGTTAAATCTTTTATGGATACAAATGTTTTCCGTAAATTTAGCGCTAAATATGGACTTGACTCTGAGATAGTAGCTTCTTTCTATGAATCTTTTGCTGCTCATGTTGATCTCCCTAAGGAGAAGTGGTTTAAATATCATCCTCCCATATAAGTAAAAGTAGCTGCACCTATTAAAGTTGAAGAAAAGACTATCACTTATAATGATCCTATTGTTACTACTACTTATGTTGAGAAACCACCTTTCCCTGTTAGAATAAAGGATCATGCTAAAGCTTCAACTGTGGTTCGTAAAAGCAATATTAGAAATTATACACCTCCTGAGCAAGTTAAAGTTGAACCTAATATTGCTATTGTTAAAGATCTCTTGTCTGATAATATCGATGGGCATGTTATTCATTTCCGTGATGAAACTGCCAGAATTGTCAAACCTTGTGCTAAAGATAAACATAGACTTGTGGTAGGCATACCTGTTATTTCTGTTAAAATAGGAGATCATTGTTATCATGGCTTATGTGACATGGGTGCTAGTGCTAGTGCAATACCTATTGACTTATACAAAGAAATTATGCACGATATTGCACCCACTGAGTTAGAAGATATTGATGTCACAATTAAACTTGCCAATAGAGATACTATTTCACCCATGGGAATTGTTAGAGATGTTGAATTCTTGTGTGGGAAAACTAAATATCCTGCTGATTTTCTTGTTCTTGGTCCCCCACAAGATAGCTTTTGTCCCATTTTATTTGGTAGACCCTTCTTGAACACTGTTAAGTCTAGGATAGACTGCGAAAAGGATGTCGTTACTATTGGCTTGGGTGATATGTCTCATGAGTTTAATTTCTCTAAATTTAGTAGACAACACCGTGAAGAGGAATTGCCTAGTAAGGATGAAATAATTGGTCTTGCTTCTATTGCCGTACCTCCTAGTGATCCTTTAGAACAATATTTGCTAGACCATGAAAATAATATGTTTATGAGTGAAAGAAGGGAAATAGATGAATTATTCTTTAAACAGGAACCTATCCTGAAACACAATTTGCCTGTTGAAATCCTAGGGGATCCTCCTCCACCCAAGGGTGATCCCATGATTGAGCTTAAACCGTTACCTGATACTCTTAAATATGCTTATCTTGATGAAAAGAAGATATATCATGTTATTATTAGTGCTAACCTTTCAGAGCATGAAGAAGAGATATTATTGAAAACTCTGAAGAAGCATCGTGCTGCTATTGGATATACTCTTGATGATCTTAAGGGCATTAGTCCCACTCTATGTCAACATAAAATAAATTTGGAGAAAGATTCCAAACCAGTTCGTGATCATTAACGACGGCTGAATCCTAAGATGAAAGAATTGGTAAGAAAGGAAATACGAAAGCTCCTTGAGGCAGGTATAATTTATCCCGTTGCTGATAGTCAGTGGGCAAGTCCAATCCATTGTGTCCCTAAAAAAGGAGGTATTACTGTCGTTCCTAATGATAAAGATGAATTGATTCCGCAAAGAGTTATTACAGGTTATAGGATGGTAATTGATTTCCACAAATTAAATAAAGCCACTAAAAAGGATCATTACCCCTTACCTTTTATCTATCAAATGCTAGAAAGATTATCCAAACATACACATTTTTGCTTTCTAGATGGTTATTCTGGTTTCTCTCAAATACCTGTGTCAGCCGATGATCAATCAAAGACCACCTTTACTTGCCCTTTCGGTACTTTTGCTTATAGACGTATGCCTTTTGGTTTATGTAATGCACCTGCTACCTTTCAAAGATGCATGATGGCTATATTCCCTGACTTTTGTGAAAAGATTTGTGAGGTTTTCATGGATGATTTTTCCTTTTATGGATCCTCTTTTGATGATTGCTTGAGCAACCTTCATCGAGTTTTGCAGAGGTATGAAGAAACTAACCTTGTCTTGAATTGGGAGAAGTGCCACTTTATGGTTAATGAAGGTATTGTCTTGGGACATAAAGTTTCTGAAAGAGGTATTGAACTTGATAAAGCCAAGGTTGATGCTATTGAAAAGATGCCATGTCCCAAGGACATCAAAGGTATAAGAAGTTTCCTTGGTCACGCCGGTTTTTATAGGAGGTTCATTAAGAACTTCCCAAAAATTTCTCGGCCTCTAACTAATTTATTACAAAAAGATATACCATTTGTCTTTGATGATGATTGTGTAGAAGCATTTGAAATACTTAAGAAAGCATTGATCTCTCCACCTATTGTTCATCCACCTGATTGGAATTTACCCTTTGAAATCATGTGTGATGCTAGTGATTATGCTGTAGGTGTTGTTCTAGGGCAAACAGTTGACAAGAAATTAAATGTTATCCAATATGCTAGTAAAACTCTAGACAATGCTCAGAGAAACTATGCTACTACTGAAAAAGAATTCTTAGTAGTTGTATTTTCTTGTGATAAGTTTAGACCTTATATTGTTGATTCTAATGTAACTATTCACACGGATCATGCTGCTATTAAATATCTTATGGAAAAGAAAGATGCTAAACCTAGACTTATTAGATGGGTTCTCCTGTTACAAGAATTTGATTTGCATATTATTGATAGAAAGGGAGCTGAGAACCCCGTTGCAGATAACTTGTCTAGGTTAGAAAATGTTCTTGATGACCCACTACCTATTGATGATAGCTTCCCTGATGAGCAATTAAATGTCATAAATGCTTCTCGTACTGCTCCATGGTATGCTGATTATGCTAGTTATATCGTTGCTAAATTTATACCACCTAGTTTCACATACCAGCAAAACCAAAAAGTTTTTCTATACCTTAAGACATTACTTTTGGGATGACCCACATCTTTATAAAGGAGTAGATGGTGTTATTAGACGTTGTGTACCTGAGCATCAACAGGAACAGATCCTACGCAAGTGTCATTCCGAGGCTTATGGAGGACACCACGCTAGAGACAGAACTGCACATAAGGTATTGCAATCCGGTTTTTATTGGCCTACTCTCTTAAAGGATGCTCGTAAGTTTGTTTTATCTAGTGATGAATGCCAAAGAATTGACAATATTACTAGATGTCAAGAAATGCCTATGAACTATTCACTTGTTATTGAACCATTTGATGTTTGGGGCTTCAATTATATGGGACCTTTTCCTGCCTCTAATGGATACACACATATTTTAGTTGCTGTTGATTACGTTACTAAGTGGGTAGAAGCTATCCCAACTAGTAGTGCTGATCATAACACTTCTATTAAAATGCTTAAAGAATTTATTTTTCCGAGGTTTGGAGTCCCTAGATATTTAATGACTGATGGTGGTTCACATTTTATTCATGGTGCTTTCCATAAAATTCTTGCTAAATATGATTTTAATCATAGAATTGCATCTCCTTATCACCTGCAGTCTAGTGGTCAAGTAGAATTGAGCAATAGAGAGCTCAAATTAATTTTGCAAAAGACTGTTAATAGATCTAGAAAGAATTGTTCCAAGAAACTTGATGATGCATTATGGGCCTACAGAACTGCATATAAAAATCCTATGGGTATGTCTCCGTATAAAATGGTTTATGGAAAAGCATGTCACTTACCTCTCGAACTAGAACATAAGGCTTATTGGGCTATTAAAGAGCTCAACTATGATTTCAAACTTGCCGGTGAGAAGAGGTTATTTGACATTATCTCACTTGATGAATGGAGAACCCAAGCCTATGAGAATGCCAAATTGTTTAAAAAAAGTTAAAAGATGGCATGACAAAAGGATACAAAAGCGTGAGTTTAATGTAGGTGATTATGTATTGCTATACAACTCTCGTTTAAGATTTTTTGCAGGAAAACTTCTCTCTAAATGGGAAGGTCGTTACGTTATTGAGGAGGTCTATCGTTCCGGTGCCATAAAAATGAACAACTTCGAAGGTACAAATCCGAAAGTGGTGAACGGTCAAAGAATTAAACATTATATCTCAGGTAATCCTATAAATGTCGAAACCAATGTTATTGAAACCGTAACCCCGGAGGAATACATAAGGGACACTTTCCGAACGTTTGAGACTCAAAAGGAATAGGTATGTGATGCGGTAAGTAAACCGACTCCAAAACAGTTCTAATGGCAATTTTTCTCCGTTTTGGAATATTTAGAAAAATAGAAAAATAAGAAGCAGTCCGGGAAGGACACAAGGCCTCCACGAGGGTGGAGGGCGCGCCCTACCCTACTGGGCGTGCCCCCTGCCTCGTGGTCACCTCGTGTGCTCTCCGGACTCCGTTTTCTTGCACGATACGTATTTTGGTCGGTAAAAATTCATTATATATTCTCCCGAAGGTTTTGACTCCTGTATCACGCAAATATCCGATGTTCTTGTTTCGAGCTGTTTTTCTGACAGATCTAGATCATCATGTCGTCCCCCTCCTCCAACAATGGTGATAACGATGCTTGGCTAATGAAGATAGAGCTGAAGAGGGAACAACCCGTGGAGATCAACAAGGATGAAGGGATCAAGAAGGCCACGAAGGACCAAGTTCCGGCTGCAGGAGACACCCTTCAACTTGATCACAATCTTCTTACCCCAACTGAGATCGAAGCTTTCAAGATGATTGAGTTAGCTCGTATACAAAACAAGTATCTCACCCGTGAAAATATTTTGTTGAAGCAGCATATTGTCGCACTCAAGGGCTTTATCCGCAAGTTGGAGGATCTCTTACGCTCGATGTGCGATTACCCATCATCAACAACTCCACCTTCTTCACCAGCAAAGGAGATATAATCACATGGGTATGGGCACTCCCCTTGGCAACTGCCAAGCTTGGGGAGGTACCCCGGTATAGTATCTCCATCACATCTCTATCTTTACCTTTTTCTTAGTTCGATCCTATTGGTAGTATCTTAATCTAGTAGAATAAAGTTTTGGTATGATCTAGTTTTGAGTTTTGCTTTATGATCCCTCTATGTAATCGAGTCCGTGAGCTATATATAATAAAGATTACTGTAGAGTCAAGGGCTTGATTATCTTGCTATGATCTTGAGTGAATAAAAGAAAAGAGAAAAGAATAAAAAGAAACAAAGAGATCATATTGATCTTATGGATAGTAATGACTTCACATAGGAAGAGTATGATGATTAAAAGTTGTTGAGAGTTGACAAACATAGCTTTGGTCATCGTTGAAATTAATAGGAAGTAATAAAGAAATAGAGGTTTCACATATAAATATACTATCTTGGACATCTTTTATGATTGGGAGCACTCATTAAAATATGACATGCTAAAGAGTTGATGTTGGACAGGGAAGACAACGTAATGGGTTATGTTTTCTTATATCTGAGATAAATTATATTGTCATGGATCATCCAACATGTTGAGCTTGCCTTTCCCCCTCATGCTATCCAAATTCTTTGCACCAAGTAGAGATACTACTTGTGCTTCCAAAAACCCTTAAACCAGTTTTGCCATGAGAGTCCACCATACCTACCTATGGATTGAGTAAGATCCTTCAAATAAGTTGTCATCGGTGCAAGCAATAAAAATTGCTCTGTAAATATGTATGATTGATTAGTGTGGAGGAAATAAGCTTTATACGATCCTGTGATGTGGAAGAAATAAAAGCGACAGACTGCATAATAAAGGTTCATATCACAAGTGGCAATATAAAGTGACGTTCTTTCACATTAAGATTTTGTGCATCCAATCCTAAAAGCGCATGGCAGCCTCTGCTTCCCTCTGCGAAGGGCCTATCTTTTATTATCTTCTACCTTATGCAAGAGTCATGGTGATCTTCACCTATCCTTTTTACATTTTATCCTTTGGCAAGCACAGTATGTTGGAAAGATCACGATATATATATATATATATATATATATATATATATATATATATATATATATATATATATATATATATATATATATATATATATATATATCTAATTGGATGTAAGTTAGAATGAATTATTATTGTTAACATTACCCTTGAGGTAAAAGTTTGGGAGGCGAAACTATAAGCCCTTATCTTTCTCTGTGTCCGATTAAAACTCTGTAACCACAAGTATTGCGTGAGTGTTAGCAATTATGAAACACTAAATGATAGTTGAGTATGTGGACTTGCTAGAAAGCTCTGACATAGACTCTTTCTAATGTTATGATAAATTGCAATTGCTTCCATGACTGAGATTATAGTTTGTTAGTTCTCAATAAAGTTTCTGATTGATACTTTGCATTGTGAATAGATTATTCCTTGAGCATAAGAGATCATATGACAATATCCATTTATGTTGCTGTTATGAGAATAATCATGATGCCCTCATGTCCATATTTTATTTTATCGACACCTCTACCTCTAAACATGTGGACATATTTATCATTATCGGCTTTCGCTTGAGGACAAGCGAGGTCTAAGCTTGGGGGAGTTGATACGTCCATTTTGCATCATGCTTTTATATCGATATTTATTGCATTATGGGCTGTTATTACACATTATGTCACAATACTTATGCCTATTCTCTCTTATTTTACAAGGTTTACATAAGGAGGAGAATGCAAGCAAGCTGGAATTACAGAAATGGAAAAGGAGCAAATATTAGAGACCTATTCTACACAACTCCAAAAGTCCTGAAACTCCACGAACGTTATTTTTGGAAATAATAAAATATATTGAGCGAAAATAATACGTCAGGGGGCCTCCACCTGTCCATGAGGGTGGGGGCGCGCCCTACCCCCTGGACACGCCCCCTGCCTCGTGGGCCCCCTGTTGGCCCTCTGGTGCCCATCTTCTGCTATATGAAGTCTTTCGTCCGAATAAAAAAATCATATGCAAGCTTCCGAGACGAGACTCCGCCGCCATGAGGCGGAACCAATCTAGGGCTCCGGCAGAGCTGTTCTACCGGGGACACTTCCCTCCGGGAGGGGGAAATCATCGCCATCATCATCACCAATGCTCCTCTCATCGGGAGAGGGCAATCTCCATCAACATCTTCACCAGCACCATCTCCTCTAAAACCGTAGTTCATCTCTTGTATCCAATTCTTGTCTCTAAGTCTGGGATTGGTACCTGTAGGTTGCTAATAGTGTTGATTACTCCTTATAGTTTATGCTAGTTGGCTTATTTGGTGGAAGATCATATGTTCAGATCCTATATGCATATTAATACTCCTCTGATTATGAACATGAATATGCTTTGTGAGTAGTTACGTTTGTTCCTGAGGACATGGGAGAAGTCTTGCTATTAGTAGTCATGTGAATTTCGTATTCGTTCGATATTTTGATGAGATGTATGTTGTCTCTCCTCTAGTGGTGTTATGTGAACATCGACTACATAACACTTCACCATTATTTGGGCCTAGAGGAAGGCATTGAGAAGTAATAAGTAGATGATGGGTTGCTAGAGTGACAGAAGCTTAAACCCTAGTTTATGCGTTGCTTCGTAAAGGGCTGATTTGGATCCATATGTTTCATGCTATGGATAGGTTTAGCTTAATAGTTTTGTTGTAGTTGCGGATGTTTGCAATAGAGGTTAATCATAAGTGGGATGCTTTTTCAAGTAAGAACAACACCCAAGAACCGTTCCACCCAATATCAAATTATCAAAGTACCGAACACGAATCATATGAACGTGATAAAAACTATCTTGACGATAATTCCCATGTGTTCTCGGGAGCGCTTTTCTTTATATAAGAGTTTCTCCAGGCTTGTCCTTTGCTACAAAAAGGATTGGGCCACCTTTCTGCACTTATTTACTATTGTTACTTGTTGCTCATTACTAATTATCCTATCACAGAACTATCTGTTACCCATAATTTCAGTGCTTGTAGAGAATACCTTGCTGAAAACCGCTTATCATTTCCTTATGCTCCTCGTTGGGTTCGACACTCTTACTTATCGAAAGGACTATGATAGATCCCCTATACTTGTGGGTCATCACCCGCCAAGCACGCCTCCATGTGGTGCCCAAGCGCCTCCCTCGTGATGTTGGCTAGGTCCAAGTCCCTCCAGAAGAGAGCCCCCGAGCCCTGCCCGAGGAGGGCGCTGGGCGCGCCTTCCTATGCACGAGAGAGAGGCGCCCCATCTGAGGGCGCATGTCTTGAGGTGGTGCTGCTGGCGACACCACTCTCCTGAGGCCCTGCACGGAGAAGTTGCTTCTTCTTCTTGGGGATGGCCTTAGGAGGGTGCGGGATTCCTTCGTTGTCGGGGTCTTCGATTGCTGCGTCCTGGAAGGCGCGCTTAAGGGAGCACACTGCATCCTTCTCCTCGCAAGCGACTGTGATGACACCACCAGTCCCTGGCATCTTGAGGATGTTGTAGCTGTGGTGGGTCACTACCATGAACATGGCCAGCGCTGGGTACCCGAGGATGGCATTGTACGGCAGACGAATGTGGGCGACGTCGAAGTCGATGAGCTCTGTGTTGTAATTGTCGTGCCCGCCGAATGTGACAAGGAGGCGGACCTGCCGATCGGGGTGGTGGAACCATCGGTCACTCCTGAGAAGGGCTTGGTTGGTTCTAGCTGATCATAGGGTACTTGGAGGTGATCAAACAGGTCGACAAACAGGAAATTAAACCCTGCGCCGCCGTCGATGAGGGTCTTGGTTACATGTACGTTGCTGACGACAGGTGAGCAGAGCATTGTGAGAGCACCGGCGACTGCGGTGCACTTGAGCTGGTCTGCCGAGCTGAAAGTGATGGCATGCTTGGACCACCTGAGCGGGCGTGTGGCCTCGAGCTTGGGGATAGCCGCGTTCACCTCGCGAGCAAACTGCTTGAAGATACGATGAGATGCTGGGGCCTGGGCTCCGCCCAAGATGTAGGCGATAGCGCGCGGTTCCTAGAAGCCCCCAGCTCCTTCATCCTAATGGTGGTCGTCGTTCCTTCTGGGTGGTGCCGGCAGCGGAGGTAGACCAGCATTGCCCTGAGGGCGGTCCTTGCAAGGCTGATCCCTCCAGGCTTCCTCACGAGGCTGATCCTGCCAACGGTCCTCATGAGGCCGGCCGCTCCACTCCTAGCGGGGGCCACGGTCGTCCCAGCGTCCTCCACAACGTCCTCCTCCTCGGTCGTAGCCCCGGTCGTTGCGCTTGGGGCGTCGACCGAAGCGTTCATCTCGAATGGCCCTGAACTCCTAACAGTCGTTGGTGTTGTGGCTGTGTACGTGTGGAAGGCACAAAACGGTCGGCTTCTCTTGGACGACTCGGGATGATCCTGACCGCACTTCGTGTCTAGCTCCGCCGCGAGCACGGCCACTCCCTTGCGCTTCACATCCTTGCCTTGGCTTTCTTCTCCTCCAGGTCAGCAGCTGGGAGCTCGAGGAGGGAAAGGCGCCCTTCCTCAGCTCCCACACACTTGGTCACTAGGTTGAACAGCTCTAGAGCCGTATACAGCTCCTCATGGATGGCGAGCTCCTCCTTCATCTTGACGTCGCAGACGCCATCAGAAAACGTCGAAATGATGGCCTCGTCCATCACCTTGGGGATCTTGACGCGAACGTTGTTGAAGCGCTGGATGTACTTCTGCAAGGTGTCTCCTGGCTATTCCTTGATGCGGCGCAGGTCACCCGCAGCCGAGGGGCGATCGCGTGTGCCCTGGAAGTTGGCGATGAAGCGGTCACGCATCTCGCCCCAGGAGGAGATCGATCCCGGGGGCAGGTTCAGGAGCCACGAGAGAGCACCGTATTTGAGGGCCATGGGGAACCAGTTCACCAGGACTTTATCATCACCGTTGGCCGCCTCGATGCTCAGCTCATAGCAAGAACTAGTCACATCCCTAGTTTTGGTATGCTCTAGGCTAGCCCTTCATGTGTGCATCATGTTTAAAATTCTCAGAAACTTGAAATGGGGATTGCCTAAACCCTAGCATTAAGAAATTCACTAGGTTCAACCAAAATATTTCCAGTAATTCCAAATGGCTTTCAAAAATGTTCATCATTCTGGGAAAGTCTTTGGAAGCAGAATAGAGGTGATGCACATTTTTCCATGACATATTTGGGCTCTGGATTAAATCATACTCTATTTGCATTTGGGCAATTAAGCGCTATTAAATATTTTAAATGCTCAAATAATCATAAACTAAAATGTTTGCTGTTGGTTATATACCAACCAGTGGCATTGTGTAGTTCAATGATTTTTGGGTCTTTTTAGGTATTTTTAATAAAGCCCTAAAGACTACAGAATAAATAGAAAACTGTAACATAATTAGAAAGAGAGAGAAAGGACTCACCTAGGCCACCTACCTGGCTTACCTGCAGCCCACCTGGCCTGGCACTGCTGGCCCAGCCCACCAGACCCTCCACCATCTTCAACCTCCTGCCAGTGGGCAGGAGGGCGTGTGGCCGCCGTGCGCGCCCACACGCTCCGCGCCACCTCCTGCTTGCCGACGAGCCCCTGGACGCGTGGACGATTTTCCCCGTGTCTTCACGATACCGCTGACCCCCTCTCACTCTCTCTCGAGCTCATCCCCCTCCTCTGCTCTCTCTCCCTCTCACCAATGTCGCCGCCGTTCACCGTACCCAAGGCCACCGACCACCCCTCGCCCTGCCGCTGAGCCTAGAAGCTCCGCCTCGTCGTCCTCGACCTCCTCGCTGAGCTACGCAACGCCGAACGCTCCAAAGCCTCGCCAACACCGTCGTCTCCGTCCTCGGTTGCCAGAGATCCCCGCTGACATTTCGCCAGACCCCGTGTCTCCCTTGCCTCTCCAGCAGCACCAGAAGAACCGCGGTGAGCCTCTGCACCGTTTTCCCCATACACCGTCGCCTAATTCACCCTCGAGCTGCCATTTCCACCAAAGCCGTGAGCTCTTCGCCGCTGGCAATGGTGCAGACGAGGCCATGCACACTGCAGCCCGTATCCGAGCACACCAGCGTGCTCGACGCGCCTCCACGAACCTGCAGCCACCAGTAGCTTCCCCTCCCATGCCCTCTAGCACCATACTCGACCGCTCCCGAACGCCGGCCACCGCCAAGAGCTCGACTCCGGCGAGCTCGTTCCACCCCAGCCCCTCCCACTTGGCTCTTTGAATGCGGACGAGCAAGAGCTCCTCCCTAGTGACCCCAGCGCACCAAACCACCGCCCGTAGCGCAATCCCGAGCCGTGCCGCCGTCGTTTTGCTCGCCGTCGGCCGAACTCCGGCAAAGCCGACGTGGCCGCGTAATTAGCGCTAACCACCGCCAGCTAGATCACCCACAGATGCTGACAGATGGGCCCCAGCACCCACTAATTTTGTAATTAGACTAATCCACTGGGCCCACACGTCAGGTTGACTTTGCTGACGTGGTCGTTGACCGGACCCACCTGTCATTGACCCTGGGCAGCACTGTGTCACTGACCAATGGTCCCCACTAGTTAGGTTTGACCTACTGAGGTCAGCATGATGCAATGCTGACGCAGTAATAGGTTTTTGGGATTTATTCTTACTCAGGAAATTCCAAAAAATAGTATAAACTTCTAAAATTCATAGAAATTCAACCGTAGCTCCAAATGAAATAAGTTATATATGAAAAATGATCATAAAAATCCAACCTATCCATATGTACCATTTTCATGCATATTAGAACAACTTATAGCTGCTGTTTAGGACAAATTATATAAAGGGCATTTAAACCATCACATATGGAGTTTGAATTTGAATCTTTGATTCAAACCAACATCATTTAACCTTTTGCTAGTTGCATTAGCTCAAATCATAGCATATTTCCATGTCATGATCATGCATCATATTGTGCATTGCATTGATTGTGTTCTTCCTTGTTGCCGGTGTTTGTCCCCTCTCGATAGACGTGGTTTTAACGATGAGAGCGATGACACCGATGAAGAGATATACTATCTTCAGAAGTGCCAGGCAAGCAAAACCCCCTTGTTCATTCCGATACAATCCCACTCTCTCGCTCCTGCTCTCTTTTACTACATTAGGACAACAACGATTCAACTATTACATGCTGCGGTAGTTGAACCCCTTTCCTCTGCATGACCTGTCATTGCCACGATAAATAGATGAAACCCACTAGCATGAGTAGGAGTTGTTTGAGCCCGATGTGCCTACTCATTCATGATTGTTTTCATGTCTGCTCTTGCTTAGAGTTGAGTCGGTCCGATTCATCGGGATGAATCGGAGGTGTGTGAACATGTCCTCTTGTTGAGAGCTAAGTGTGTGAACACGATTTGGTAAAGGTAGCGGTGAGAGGCCATGTAGGAGTACATGGTGGGTTGTCTCATTGCAGCCGCCCTCGAGGAACTGAGTTACGTGTTTGTGATCCATGAGCAGTTACTACCACACATTAGGCTCCAGCGCCCAAGCTCTCTCGACTTATTAATCAACTTGATCTCTGTCCGGGAGTTGCAACTAGTTTCGGTGTTTGTAGGTAGTGTTAGTAGTCTACCAAGTGGCACTTTTCGATGCAGGTGGGCTTGGGACAGACTAGATACTGATGGCACGGTGTACCAAGTGGCACCGGATGGTGGGCTTGGGAACCCCGTTCACATTGTTTGGGGCATAGCGACACCCGGCGGATCTCCTTGTGGATGGAACCCGAATAGGCGATAAACCTGGATGAGAGACTTGTGTGGTTAGTCAGGTCATGGCCGACTCCCTCACCAGGCTTCCGCTTGAAGGTTGCCGAGATACACGATGTGTACATGGTGGTAAGTGGCGAGAGCGTGTGTCAAGAAGTACACCACTGCAGGGTTAACATCATCTATTCGAATAGCCGTGTCAGCGGTAAAAGACTTCTGGGTTGCATGTATAGTTCATAGACAAGTGAAAGTGGATACTCTAAAACTCGCAAGATAAGCGTGAGTATGGATGGCGTTCTTGTAGGTAGACGGGAGCGGATCCATAGTGGTGTATTGGTATGGTGAATATGTGGACTCGTGTGCACCACCTCAAAAGAGTTACTTGTCGTCGTAGTTCAGGATAGCCACTGAGTCAAAGCTGGCTTGCTGCAGTTGAACTCCACCACCCTTTGTTGATACCGATGCATATGTTGTTAGTTACGATGTAAGTCTTCTTTGGGTACATTTGTACTCACGTTTTCCTATTTTATGTTTTGCAGAGAGACTTCAGTCTCGCTAGTAGTACCGCATGGACTTCGACGTTTAGCTTGTTACCTCAGCTACGATCTTGTACCCTTGGGAGGGTCTTGTAGATAGTCAGGCTTCTCATCCTTCTTCATTTGTAGTTGTCTGTACTCAAACATGTTTATGCTTCCTCTTGTTGCTTGTATGCTCTGTATGTTGGGTCATGAGACCCATGTTTGTAATATCTTGCTCTTCGGAGCCTAATGAATAAATACTTGAGTCGTAGAGTTATGTTGTGATGCCATGTTGTATTTACACATATCGAGCATATTGTGTGTATGATTGAAATGCTTGGTATGTGTGGGATCCGACAACCTAGTTGTTTATCCTTGGTAGCCTCTCTTATGGGGAAATGTAGTCTTGTGCTTCCATGAGCCATAGTAGTCCGCTTCTAACCCGGTTCACGAGTCCTGCTAACCAACACTCTTGCTCCGGAACACTTGGTGGCGGCATGTGATTCACTTTCTGTGTGTGTACCTTGAAATGTCACGCGGTGACATCCGAGTCTGCCTAGCCTACTACTGCCCGGGTTCCGAGTCCTGTTAGCCAGTGCTACAACCGGATTCATGCGCTGGCGACCGACATGCTCGATGTTGATTCATGTATGCTGTCCCCATAAGTTATTGCCACTTTGGGTTCATGACTAGTCATGTCGGGCCGGTTCTTCTGTCATATGAATGCTAGCGACACTATCATATACATGAGCCAAAAGGCATAAGCGGTCCCGGCCATGGTAAGGCGACACCGTGGGAATACCGTGCGTGAGGCCGCAAAGTGATATGAGGTGTTACTGAGCTAGATCGGTGTGACTTAGAATCGGGTCTGATAGCTTTGGTATCGAGCTTTGTTCGCTCATAGGATTACCAAGCCAAACTGGTCGAAATCGAGTCTAGAAATGCTTTAGTTATATAAGGGAATTGATTGTGGAAGGGAACGTGAGGCTCTTTTTACTCCTTTACCTTATGCCCTTCTGATCTGAGTCATCCTCTTCCTTTCTACGGGGTTTAAGAACTAGGCTTCTCATCTTTCTATCAAGATCACGTGTTACTAATCTGTAGACCTATAAGATTGATGGATTCAAGTATCAGTTCAGTTCCTAATACTTCCATATGTTAACTGTTGATCTCGAAACCTTGATATTGTGCTTCTGAGTGGCTATGCCACCATTTTGTAGGATGTGTTAAATCCTTTGGAGCATTTACATCCGTTATGCTGTCCGAGTCATCCCAGGTTTCTAAACAATCTGGTGCATTTGCAAAATCCTTTCCCTCTGGTTTCGATGTTCCTTTAGGCCAAGTTAATCACACTAATTGTTGAGTTGAGGTATTCTATTGCCTCGACATTTATGTTGGAGCTATTATTATGACCCTAGGTGAATAGAGTATCACCTAGTAATCCAGCCATGCTTTGTGTTCCCAGTGTGATGATTCTGGCCATCATTCTCGAAAGCATCCCGTGATGCCATTTAGTAGTAGGTATTCTACTCCTGGGTTTCTGAACCCGAGATTTCCCTACTTACTTCATGTTGTTAGTGTTGCTCGTACCTTTAGGATGTTAGTAACCTTTGCGATAGTCCTCAAGGTCCGTGGTATTCTCCTTCTTAAAAATACCATGAACTGCTTATGCGAGAAGTTCTTTTGAACCAAAATATCATAACCAGAGTGCTCTTGAGGAGTACTCCATTCATATTGTGACTCTGCCAGTTCTACCTGTCTGCATGGGTTATCCGGAAGAAATCTGTTGAACTTGGTTCGACATACTAATCTATGCATCCACAACTCAGAAAGTTATATGTTCCTTTGAGTTGTTCCTCTTTAGTTGTATTCTGACCCTCGTCTATCAATTGATAGTCAAGAGTATGTGTGCATTCGTTCATCGATACCTATTACTCTTGTGGCCCGTCAAGCCATTCTATTTCAGAATGACTAGGAGAAACAAACTCCAGTACCTCATCCATATCGAGGATTGGGTCAAAGCAATTGTACTTCGCAGATCAAAATGCCAATCCAGCTTTTGTTCTGTTCTACCTCGGAGTATTACCCCCTTTATGTCAGGATTGTCATGAGAATTACACCATCTCTCATGAATTTTTGACGCAGTGATACTTCTTGCCATCACTTTTCATTCCTCGGTTCCGTGTTGTCGCAACCGGAATGCCGACAAGTGAACCATGATGTGTGAAATCAATACTCCTAGCAACCATGTTGCTTGGTAGTTAATGGACATTAATATCATTCATAACGTGTTGGTTATTTAATCATCATCCTAAGATTGATCGTGCTACCTAGTCCATATTTCCTGGTGCACTCTACGATCAATGAGATAGGATTGTGTCAATCCATCACTCTCTTGATCACATCGTCTCGCCCTAAAAAGCAGGATTATTTCCGAGCTTAATAACATGTCGGTGGTTCGTGATTTTCTGAATATCCTCTCAGAAGTATCACAAGGTTGTCCCCCGACCGTTATGTTCAGCTCGGGATCAAGATGGTTCCTTGCAAACCACCCTTTCTCCAAGAATCTTTGTTGGATACCCCTAGGCTAGTTGGTTGAGCTAAACAACAACTTGGAGAGTTGGAAGATGAAAGCTTGTCCCACTTAGTTCATTTTGAAGGGATATCCTTGTGTTTGTGTGTTTGTTGAAGAAAGATGATATCTTCATCGACTGATCCTCGTGATCAGTTGTTGGATTTATTGCCTTGCCAAAACTTTGATTTGAGTGTGGGCTATTGTCAAATCAAATCAGAACCAACGATGTTCGTAATGTTGTCTTACTCGCGGTTGTCGAGCATACACCATTATATATTTTGGGTCTGACGAATGCTATTACGTTGTTCACATAGTTATGGAATTCCATCTATATGTAAATCTTGATAAATTGTTGTAAAGCCCATTGACCACATTTTCGTCATCTCCATGATTCATGTTGAACATCCTTCTAGTGTTGGAAACTTCAAAAAAGCATTATCTTCATGTCCCGCTCATGAAGCATATGTTGGATGAAAGAAGTTACTTTCTCTGATTAACATGCATTTGATGCAAGTTGCCGCCGTGAGTTCGAGAAAGGTTTGTTTTGTTTCCCCTGGAATCATCCCAAGTTAGTCATGCCTATGTGCGAAGTACTCTATGTTTTGATAGGTTGGCCGCCTCCAATCCATATGTGTTCCCTGGCACACCAAGCCACTGATTGATTTTTTCAAGGAGAAGAAGCTCCTTCTTAGGAGCTAACCCGGGCTTATAAAAGGACTTCGATATCCTCGTTGATGGTTCCCACCTGAACTCGATAGTGTTTTATTGTAAGACTACTATGTGGTCATGCTTGTCTAGGACAGCGTGTTCACATGTGTGTAGCAGAACCAGCTCATGTTTTGGAGCTTGCTGTTGTAGTTCATTTCTTGAGAATCTCGCAACGTAATCTCGCTGATTTGTGTTGCAATTCTTCTTCTCAGACATGTTGAGTCTGAAGTATCTTGTTACCGACCAGATCTGAATCTCAGGCAGATATGATGGTTGGAACTATTCCAAGATCTATGATGTAGGTCGCGACAAGGTTGATGTTGGCCGACACACCTAGCCAAAGATCTATTATTGTAGCATCTTAACTGAGCAAGTTGACCATCCTCTCCATAAGGATGTCGTGTGACTTATTTTAGAAGTTGTTCCTTATGGATCCTTTGTTCTCTCGAAGTCAGACCTTTACTTGATGTACCTGTTACCGGCTGGTATTGGGTTAAGCTGGTACATCAAGGAGAACATTAGAATCGGAGTGCTAAATGTCTCTCGGTCGATTATCCAGATTTTGTTCCCTTGGCATTGCTAAGGTGAAATCTGAGAACTGTTATCTTCCTTTTCATCTGCATCGTCCATCACTGATCATCATGGTAGTATGTTGTGTTGCCAGGATCCTTGACCCAAATGTTGGTAAAATCTTGATGGGTATGGAAATGCTCAAGTTCTTGAGGGCACACTCAGTCACTAGGTTATATCCTCGGTATCAATTGGAATGTGCCTCCCGTTTGCCGAGTTGTTCTATAACCATAGTTTCCTTTCCGATCCGAGTACGCCATTCCTTCGCACTCCACCAAACGATTGTTCGTGAACTGCCTTAGGCTGGTTTAGAGAGTTACGATGATCCATGTATCAAAAGTAATTCTTTTTGCCACTTAAGGGATAATTCTACGATTCACCCTCCTCTCAGATGTCTCGCTATGGTATCATGGCAACTCAACTCCTCGCTACGTTGACAACCGATCACCACCTCCAAAGTGTGGAATTGTTGTCTACCTAGTGAACCCTCGTCATCTGTTCCACTCCATCCCTCTAGATGTGTGCTTCATGTCTCAGCTCGAGAGATGTTGCTATGTCTCATTCCATGAGCTGATCCTGAGTTGTTCGATCTTCGAGAAGATCGATCCTTCTAGAGTTTTTCCTTTCCTCTCGTTGTCATGTGGGTTGGAGTTCTCAGAGCAATACATCGAGACAAAGATGGTGACCGATTCAACGTTCTTATGCAGTGCCACCTGGATCGTGAAGATTATGTTAGTTTGCGTTCCCCCTTCATCCTACCCTACGCTTGAATCTCGGGACGAGATTCTTGTTTAGTGGGGGCGAGTTGTCACATCCCTTGTTTTGGTATGCTCTAGGCTAGCCCTTCATGTGTGCATCATGTTTAAAATTCTCAGAAACTTGAAATGGGGATTGCCTAAACCCTAGCATTAAGGAATTCACTAGGTTCCACCAAAATATTTCCAGTAATTCCAAATGACTTTAAAAAATGTTCATCATTCTAGGAAAATGCTGGAAATAGTAACCAGAGGTGATGCACATTTTTCCATGACATATTTGGGCTCTGGATTAAATCATACTCTATTTGCATGTGGGCATCTAAATGCTATTAAATATTTTAAAGCTCAAATAATCATAAACTAAAATGTTTGCTGTTGGTTATATTCCAACCAGTGGCATTGTGCAGTTTCATGATTTTTGGGTCTGTTTAGGTATTTTTAATAAAGCCCTAAGGAATACAGAATAAATAGAAAATTGTAACAGAATTAGAAAGAGAGAGAAATGACTCACCTGGACCACCTACCTGGCTTACGTGCAGCCCACCTGGCCTGGCACTGCTGGCCCAGCCCACCAGGCCCTCCACCGTCTTCAACCTCCTGCCAGTGGGCAAGAGGGCGTGTGGCCGCCGTGCACGCCCACGCGCTCCACGCCACCTCCTGCTTGCCGACGAGCCCCTGCACGCGTGGACGGTTTTCCCCGTGTCTTCGCGATCCCGCTGACCCCCTCTCACTCTCTCTCAAGCTCATCCCCCTCCTCTGCTCTCTCTCCCTCTCACCACCGTCACCGCCGTTCGCCGTACCCAAGGCCACCGACCACTCCTCGCCCTGCCGCAGAGCCTAGAAGCTCCGCCGCGTCATCCTCGACCTCCTCGCTGAGCTACGCAACGCCGAACGCTCCGGAGCCTCACCAACGCCGCCGTCTCCGTCCTCGGGTGCCGGAGATCCCCACCGACGTTTCGCCGGACCCCGTCTCCCTCCTGCCTCTCCAGCAGCACCAGAAGAACCGCGGTGATCCTCTGCACCGTTTTTCCCATACCCCGTCGCCTAATTCACCCTCCAGCCGCCGTTTCCACCGAAGCCGTGAGCTCTTCGCTGCCGGTGATGGTGCAGACGAGGCCATGCGAACTGCAGCCCGTATCCGAGCACACCAGCGTGCTCGACGCGCCTCCACGAACCTGCAGCCACCAGTAGCTTCCCCTCCCATGCCCTCTAGCACCGTACTCGACCGCTCCCGAACGCCGGCCGCCGCCACGAGCTCGACTCCGGCGAGCTCGTTCCACCCCAGCCCCTCCCACTTGGCTCTTTGGATGCGGACGAGCAAGAGCTCCTCCCTAGTGCCCCCAGCGCGCCAAACCACCTCCCATAGCGCAATCCCGAGCCGCTCTGCCTTTGTTTTGGTCGCCGCCGGCCGAACTCCGGCGAAGCCGACGTGGCTGCGTAATTAGCGTTAACCACCGCCAGCTAGATCACCCACAGATGCTGACAGATGGGCCCTAGCGCCCACTAATTTTGTAATTAGACTAATCCATTGGGCCCACACGTCAGGTTGACTTTGCTGACGTGGTCGTTGACCGGACCCACCTGTCATTGACCCTGGGCAGCACTGTGTCACTGACCAGTGGTCCCCACTGGTCAGGTTGACCTGGACGACGCTTGTTAACCTGCCGAGGTCAGCATGATGCAATGCTGATGCAGCAATAGGTTTTTCTGGATTTATTCTTACTCAGGAAATTCGAGAAAATAGTATAAACTTCTAAAATTCATAGAAATTCAACCGTAGCTCCAAATGAAATAAGTTATATATGAAAAATGATCAAAAAAATCCAATCTATCCATCTGTACCATTTTCATGCATGTTAGAACAACTTAGCTGCTGTTTAGGACAAATTACATAAAGGGCATTTAAACCATCACATATGGAGTTTGAATTTGAATCTTTGATTCAAACCAACTTCATTTAACCTGTTGCTAGTTGCATTAGCTCAAATCACAGCATATTGCCATATCATGATCATGCATCATATTGTGCATTGCATTGATTGTGTTCTTCCTTGTTGCCGGTGTTTGTCCCCTCTCGATAGACGTGGTTCTGACGATGAGATCGATGACACCGATGAAGAGATATACTATCTTCAGAAGTGCCAGGCAAGCAAAACCCCCTCGTTCATTCTGATACAATCCAACTCTCTCGCTCCTGCTCTCTTTTACTGCATTAGGACAACAACGATTCAACTGTTACATGTTGCGTTTGTTGAACCCCTTTCCTCTGCATGACCTGTCATTGCCACGGTAAATAGATGAAACCCACTAGCATGAGTAGGAGTTGTTTGAGCCCTGATGTGCCTACTCATTCATGCTTCTTTGTCATGCCTGCTACTGCTTAGAGTTGAGTCAGGTCTGATTCATCGGGGATGAATCAAAGGTGTGTGAACATGTCCTACCGTTGAGAGCTAAGTTTGAACACGATTTGGTAAAGGTAGCGGTGAGAGGCCATGTAGGAGTACATGGTGGGTTGTTTCATTGCAGCCGTCCTCAGGAACTGAGTTCTGTGTTTGTGATCCATGAATAGTTACTACCACACGTTGGGCTCCAGGCGCTCCAAGCTATCTCGACTTATCAATCAACTTGATCTCTGTCCAGGAGTTGCAACTAGTTTCTGGTGTTTGTAGGCAGTGGTAGTAGTCTACCAAGTGGCACCCGGTACAGGTGGGCTTGGGACAGACTAGGCACTGATGTACGGTGTACCAAGTGGCACCAGATGGTGGGCTTGGGAACCTGCTCACATCGTTTGGGGCATGGCGACACCCGGCGGATCTCCTTGCGGATTGAACCCGAATAGGCGATAAAACCTGGACGTGAGACTTGTGTGGTTAGTCAGTTCATGGCCGACTCCCACACCAGGCTTTTGCTTGAAGGTTGCCGAGATACACGATGTGTACATGGCGGTAAGTGGCGAGAGCGTGTGTGAAGAAGTACACCCTGCGGGGTTAACAATCATCTATTCTAATAGCCGTGTCCATGTAAAGGACTTGGGTTGCTGTACAGTTCATAGACAAGTGAAAGTGGATACTCTAAAACTTCGCAAGATAAGCGTGAGTGCTATGGATGGCGTTCTCGAGGTAGAGCGGGAGCGGATCCATAGTGGTGTATTGGTATGGACTCGCAGCGCCACCTCAAAAGAGTTACTTGCGGTCATTGTTCGGGATAGCCACCGAAGTCAAAGCTGGCTTGCTGCGCTTAAACTCCACCACCCCTTTGTTGATACCGATGCATATGTAGTTAGTTACGATGTAAGTCTTCTTTGGGTACATTTGTACTCACGTTTGCCTATTTTATGTTTTGCAGAGAGAATTCAGTCTCACTAGTAGTACCGCATGGACTTCGACGTTTAGCTTGTTACCAAAGCTACGATCTTGTACCCTTGGGAGGGTCTTGTAGATAGTCAGGCTTCTCAGCCTTCTTCATTTGTAGTTGTCTGTACTCAGACATGTTTATGCTTCCGCTTGTTGCTTGTATGCTCTGTATGTTGGGTCATGAGACCCATGTTTGTAATATCTGGCTCTTCGGAGCCTAATGAATAAATACTTGAGTCGTAGAGTTATGTTGTGATGCCATGTTGTATTTACAGATATCGAGCATATTGTGTGTATGATTGAAATGCTTGGTATGTACAACAGAGTTGTTTATCCTTGGTAGCCTCTCTTATGGGGAAATGTAGTCTTGTGCTTCCATGAGCCATAGTAGTCCGCTACAGCCCGGTTCACCGGAGTCCTGCTAGCCCAGCACTACTACTCCGGAACACTTGGTGGCCGGCATGTGATTCACTTCATTCCTGTGTACATCCCTCGGGAAATTTCACGCGGTGACATCCGGAGTCCTGCCTAGCTGCTACAGCCCGGGTTCCTGAGTCTGTTAGCCAGTCTTGCAGCCCGGATTCGCACGCTGCTGACCCACATGCTCGATGTTGATTCATGTATGCCTGTCCCCGTAAGTTAGTGCCACTTTGGGTTCTTGACTAGTCATGTCGGCCCGGGTTCTCTGTCATATGAATGCTAGCGACACTATCATATACGTGAGCCAAAAGGCGCAAACGGTTAAAGGCCATGATAAGGCGACACCCATGGGAATACCGTGCGTGATGCCGCAAAGTGATATGAGGTGTTACAGGCTAGATTGGTGTGACTTAGAATCGGGGTCCTGACAGAACTCCGCAGGGTCGGGGTGCCGTCACTGCGAGGAGGCAGATCCAGCTTGAACTTGCCCGGCCACACAACGCCACACAGCTCAGGGGTGAAGGCGCGGTAGCCCGCCGTGGCCACCGGGGCTCGTCGTGGAGGCGGGGCTTGATCTTGGTGTCCCCCGCAGCCACGGCAAGTGATCCTGACGTGGCGGCGCTGGGAGTGGTGGAGCGTTTTCTTGCGGTCGGGGGACTTATTGGCAGCTTCCTTCTTCTCACGCGGGCGCCCGACGCTGTGGTTCTTGCCGGGGGACCACACGCCTTGGTGCCAGGACGCCGTCTTGGTGCAGAGGTGGTGGAGGCTCTCCACGAGCCATGTCGCCCGCAGCTGGCGGAGGGCGAGGCAATGAAAGGGATGGCGCAGGAGAGCCCCCTAAAGCACTGACGAGCTCGGCGATGCGGTCCGGCCAGTCCTCGTAGAGGTCGTCGACGAGGCGGTAGCGCAGGAGCTCATGCGCCATGAGGAGCGCGGCCTGCGTTTCCGCGGGAGCGCGACGGGCGTGAGACGATGAGCAGGCTGGGGTTAGGGACGGAGTGGCAGTGCGGCCATCCCTCCGCACGGAGGGGTGCAGAGAGGATGCTTGCTGCTCGTTCCCCGCCGGACCGGTGGCGGCGTTGGCGGCGGGCGACGGAGAACGACAAGGAGGCCCGCCGCGGGGGCTGTTTGAGCGACACGGGTGGCGAGAGCGGCCCGACGCTCAGTGCGGGCCCGGAGAGCGTTGGCCATGAACTTGCTGGAGTGGCAAGATGCGAGTCGACGAGAGGAAAGCTTTAGCGCACCCCTACCTGGCGCGCCAAATGTTGAATTTCGGGTTCCGGCGAAACACTTGAGGTTCGAACACTGGAGTGCGCACGAAGATCTCTCCCCCCTCTAGCTCGCTCGCATCAAGATCTCACGGCCTAGCTCGACGACCCCAAAGAAAAAAGGGACACAAGGTTTATACTAGTTCGGACCACCGTTGTGGTGTAATAGCCTACTCCAGTGTGGTGTGGTGGATTGCCTCTCGGGCTGAGGATGAACAGTACAAGGGAAGGACAGCCTCCTGAGGAGAGTTGTTCTTGTGCTTGGTGAACTTGTGTGGGTGAGGATGGTCTAATCCAAGATGAGTTCGAGATGCCTCCTATTGTGGTGGCTAGTCCTATTTATAGAGGCCCAGGTCCTGTTCCCAAATATTGAGCGGGAAGGGATGCCACAACGGCCAGTTTGGAGGGGGACAACTAGTAAAAGTTATCCTAACTAAAGGTGGGCTTCGCCTGCCAAAGGTTCTGGTGGTGACGCCGTCTTGGGATCCACGGTGACCTCCGTCTTGCCGTCCTTCTGGTCTTGGTCTCGTTGCACCGATATGGAAACCTTTGCCTGATGCCTCGGGACTCCTTGCCTGCGCTTGCCCCTTTAGCACCAAAGAGGAAGCGAGGACACTATGCTCACTGGCGCCCAACTGGCCTTGGTTGTCATGGCTTACGTCACGGGAACCTCGCGAGGTTCCCCTTGCCTTGATCTCTCCGCCCCTCGTGAGCCAGCATGGTGAGGCTGTCCCTGAGGAGGTCTTGCATCATCCGTCTCGCGAGGCCTGGCCCCTCGCGAGGGTCTTGAGGGTTTGCTGATGAAGATGGGCCGAACGGGCCCCTTTGGTGGAAGCCACCTTGATGGCATGCGAGCAAGTCTGGGACCCCGTTCCCGAGCGCCGACGATCGGTAACTTCATCGTTCCACCTCGAAATTTTTGCCACGGTAAGCAATCACCGATATACCCTAGGTTAGATTTTGCATCCCATTTCAGGTCTCATCTGCTATATTTAAGCCATTTTTGCATTTACCATGCATTTAGTGCATATAAAATCAAAACCCTACTACAACTACATGTGGGTATTAGCAAAGAAGGTGTACAAATCATTTGTCCGAGAAGCAAGGAGAATTTTCAAATATTTCGGCGTGGCCTAGTTGGTATTTTAATTACAGGAAATTCAGATGGAGTCCGAAAATCCGGAAAAATCGGTGTTTGACGGTGGCGTGCTCCCACGACCCTGTGGAATTTTTTTTGTAAAGTTTGGCACAAGTTTTGATGCCCGCTCCTTGGAATCCGGAGCATCTCACAAGAAGGATCATGGTTTCCAAAAGGAGATGTGGCAATTCAAACTCCAGTCGTCGGTGACATCATCGTTTGGCCTCATAAAAATTTACATGGTACGCAATCACCATTATACCACAAGTTTGATTTTCTGGCGCATTTCAGGTATAGTTTGCTATATTTAAGCCATTTTTAATTTAACGTGCATTTTGTGCATATAAATCAAGTCCCAACCGCAACTGCATGTGCTGATGAAAGGGATGATGAATGTCGTTCGATCTAGGATCATCCAATGGTGCAGAAGTAAGACCCGTGGGGTTTGGGTTCTGGTCAACCAGAACACACGACTCACATCGCGCGTGCGGTTTGGTCGGCACGCGGCTTTCATGAATGAATTGTGTGCTATTCGCAAACCAGATTGCATATCTTATGTTCATACATACTAGAGTGAGATTAATTGAGTGTGCTACCTCTAGGTTATAATAATCATAAACAATTCAAATTCATTTCCTGAGCTGACGTCATAACAAGGTCGTCATATTAACTGTTCTTACATCAACAAGAGACCGGGCATAACTTACAAATTCAGTACATGCGACAGTTCTAAATTGAATGAATTAAGTTGCAGAATAGGCATAAAACTAGTGTTGCGGCTTATAATTCCCATGCACATGGGGGAACTGGGATCATTAGGTTGACCATGAATGAACTTTGGTTTTTTGATGATTTTACGCTTCTCTGTTTGAATGGTACGTGATCCCTTGGCTGGCAACTTAGCAAATTCATCGTACTCATCCTCATGAGCAACATCCTCGACAACAAGTACCCTCCTCTTCCCATGCATCACTACATGGCAGTTCTTATGCAAGGGGTCTTTCACATAGAAAATCTGGGTACACTAGTACAACGAGTTCCTAAACAAACGGTACACTAGTACAGCGACGACATTTGGAACGGTCACCAAGTGAGTGTGGGCGATAGGGGTGTCCTTCCCACACGACCCAGAAACCATCGGGGATATGCCCTCCTGGCACACACGTTCGGCAAAATGAGGTCATGTGCGGCCGGCGAGCGCTCAAATATGGAAATACGTACAGTAGAGCTAAAAAATACAATTATACGGCAAAATTGTTTCTGGTCGCAAGTACATCCCACACAGTCAGTCCCCGCTAAATGTTTCCGTTCGTATGTACATCCCACACAGACGCTCGAAGGAAAACGTTTCCGTTCAAAGGTACATCACACACAATTTTTCCCGTTAAATCGCTTGCGTTATTGAATATATCACACATGGTCCATGGAAGAAACAGTGTGGCAAAGGCTGTCCATCACATACAGTTTTCATGTGGTAAACGTTTGCGCAACGTGGCCTAACGCAAACAGTTTTCAAGAGAAAGTCATGTGTGATTGTTCATTGATCCAACACAGTTTATTCCTAGAAACTGTGTGCGTTGCCTGAGGTCATCGCCCACGGTATTTTCCTACAACCGTTTGCAATAGCAAAACCGAATTAGCAGGCTAATTCACCACTACCAGGCTAATTATCTGATTATTCATAATCCATTTATTAATCTAATTGACAGTTCATATTAAGAACAAAATATATTTCATTTTCATAATTGAAATACATCAGAGTACAACATCATATAGCTTCAGCACTCAGCTACCCCATTACACAACTACACAGGACCAAGTTTCACATGCAACATCTATAACTTTGAAAATTAGCATCATAGGCGGTACATAGATAGATGTATCTCATCTCGGAAAACTCTTTGAAGCGGAAGCGAATATTGATCCTTCATTGATGTTGAAGGTCTTTGTAACTTTAGGCCAGTGCCTGTGGATGATTGACCGTCCATCCTCCGTCCTCTTTAGCAACACTTCAACATTGAACCGTGGGTGTTGTATGAATATCTTCCTCGCCTCCTGACCATACAGGTGGTTTGAGAGGTAATCATCAGTGAACTGCTTTGGAAAGGCCTGAAAACAAGGATGTGCATAAATATCTTCTCTATATTGGAAATGGGGCAAAGGAATTAAAAAGGCAAGGTATAATAGTTAGTATCATCATGTAGTGAACTGATGTCTTCTTCATTGTGCAGACAAAGATCTTGTTGTTTTTTGTCGCTAATTTCTTTATCCTAACAATCTTTCTGAGTTTCTTGACTTGACAGATATTCATGGACAACTCATTTCCCCATATGCAAAAAGGGTCGAACAGTGGGTAAAAACCTCTAACAACAGGACCTACATGTGCAAGACCAAATTGTTAAAAACCTAAATATTAGAATGGTTCCTGCAATTGCACAATAATGTGCAATTAGAAAACGGACCATACACGTGCTAACCTCGATTGTAAACCTCAGTGTTTCTCATTGTTTCCCTGCAACACATATAAGGTAGTTAATCATCAGGTTAAGTAAGGGTTCACATGCTATCAGTAAAATATGTTGATGAAAAATAATCGCATTGCAGATTCATCAGATTAATTCAAGCCACAGGGAAAACCCATTTATCCAAACCAAGCATGATTAAGAACTAGGAAATATAGCACTTGTATATGTTTCTCATGTATTAAGTGCAGCCAAATTCGATTTATTCCTCACATGCACCACAATAAAATATTCTACCCACGACAATTGGATATCACATTGCAGAATTGAACCAAGCAGTTAACTAAACACCACAACAAATGAACCAAACATTAACTGAGCACCACATTGCACAATATAACATTGAACCAAGTAGTTAACTCAACACCACAACAAATGAACCAAACATTAACTGAGCACCACATTGCACAATATAACATAATCCTAATAGAAGATCAGAAAGTTAACCAAATAGTTAACTACAACCAATTGTAGCAATTGTATTTGTTTCTCATGTATTTACTACAGCCAAATTCAATTTATTCCTCACATGGTATACAATAACAGAATGCACCCACAATTTTGTAAAGATAAATTCGATTTATTTCTCACATGGAAGACAATACAAAGTTGCAGCCTGAAGAATTGAACATCACATTTGCAGAATTGAACCAAATAGTTAACTGAAGACGACAACTAATTAACATAACAGTTAATAAGTGAGCACCACACTGCACGACATATAGAACATATACACTAGAGCAACAGATTGCATGGTAAAATTAGATAGCACAATTCACTAGAATTTATGAAGGAAAGGCAGGAGCAGCACACGCAACGGGTAAACCGAGCATGCTTAACCGGCGTAGCTAGCAAATGGCAAGGTGCTCCTTCAAGATCTGGGGGTCGACACAAATGGCAGCCATCGCGACCTCATCCTCGCGTGCGGCCGCGATTTGCTTCTCCGCTGCCAAATGCTCCTTGAGGTCCTAGCTATACTGCGTGCACCATGGCTTAGGCCGACGCTTATTTCGTGGAGGGGTCGGTGATTTGGGTGGAAGGTGTCGCACTCACGCCGGTGGTAGGGGCATGTGGGATGTGGAAGGAGGAGGAGGATGGGGGTCAGGTGTGGATTACATGCCTGGATAGGCAAGGCCGAGGAGCGTGAAGGAGGGTCGCCGGCGAGGAGGCGGCGGCACTGCAAGCAAGGAGTGAAGGTTTCAACTTGGAAAGGAAGGCGGAAAGAGGGGAAATGTGGCTTTTGGTAAGGGGGAGGGGGTGGGGAGGTAGATATTTCTGCGGAAGCTGAAAATTTGGAATCGCTTCAGCCAAAAAACTGCCGCGCAAAGTGTCATCAGACACGGTCCCTTATTCAGAACTATGTATGACATGTGAACATCACAAACAATTCAGATAGCTTAACCCGTGTGTGTTGAGTTTGAACGTAAAAAAAATTTGTTTGAATTTCCCTGGTTACAGTGATCATCCACATCATTGCATAATTTGGGTACACAAAGGAGACTAACTTCCTAATCGAGCAAGTTCAGCAATTAAACAGAGCTAGCTGACCTAAACAATACTCTAACAAATTAAAGACCGACGCTCTTAATTAAACAAAACAAAGAGTACTACTACGGCTAGTGCTCGCCGATCTCCAAGGCACCATTGATTGCCGGCAAAACGTTGAGATGCTTGGTTTTTAAATTCTAGTAAATCCAAAACTCATTTATAATTCATGAAACTTGGCATGCTATCATGGAGCGGCATCAACATGCCGTGGTACAAATTTTGTCCCATTTGGGGCAGGTTTGGGTATATGCTTCTCACAACAAGCATGATGGTTTTTGGTAGGGAACGTCCCACCTTTGGGGACGAAACGATATCCATTGCCTTTTATTGCTTTCAATTTTTTTCTCGTGTCAACATAGAATAACAGGAGTCTTGTGTGAATTTTCGGGGTTCGTTTGGACATTTTTATGCATTAACTGAGTTTTCAATGCATTTATGTGCATAATTCAAATTTGAACTACATGCACATGCTCCAGTGCATATAAATCGGTTGAAAAATCGAATATGTGTCCTTGGGTGCATGCTTAGGTCCCATGCAAGATATGGGAATGAATTTCAACACTGTGGCACCGTTGATTCTTAAGCAAAACATTGAGATGCCTGGTTTTTAAATTCTAGTAAATCCAAAACTTGTTTGAAATTCATGAAACTTGGCATGCTATCAGGGAGCGGCATCAACATGTCGTGGTACAAATTTTGTCCCATTTGGGGCAGGTTTGGGTATATGCTTCTTACAAACCGGAGGTTCTCACAACAAGCATGATGGTTTTTGGTAGGGAATGTCCCACCTTTGGGGACGAAACGATATCCATTGCCTCTTATTGCTTTCAATTTTTTTCTCATGTCAACATAGAACAATAGGAGTATTGTGTGAATTTTTGTGATTTTTCGAGGTTCGTTTGGACATTTTTATGCATTAACTGAGTTTTCAATGAATCTATGTGCATAATTCAAATTTGAAGTACATGCAAATGCAACAGTGCATATAAATTGGTTGACAAATCAAATTTGTGTCCTTGGGTGCCTGCTTAGGTCCCATGCAAGAAATAGGAATGAATTTCAAACACCAGGGTACCGTTGATTGCCGGCAAAACATTGAGATGTCTGGTTTTTAAATTCTAGTAAATCCAGAACTCGTCTAAAATTCATGAACGCATGCTATCATGGAGCGGCATTAACATACTATGGTACAAATTTTGTCCCATTTGGGGCAGGTTTGGGAATATGCTTCTCACAAACCGGAGCTTCTCACAACAAGCATGATGGTTTTCGGTAGGGAAGGTCCCACCTTTGGGGACGAAACGATATACATTGCCTCTTATTGCTTTCAATTTTTTTTCTCGTGTCAACATAGAACAACGGGAGTGTTGTGTGAATTTTTGTGATTTTTCGGGGTTCGTTTGGACATTTTTATGCATTAACTGAGTTTTCAATGCATTTATGTGCATAATTCAAATTAGAACAACATGCACATGCTCCAGTGCATATAAATTGGTTGAAAAAACAAATTTGTGTCCTTGGTGCATGCTTAGGTCCCATGCAAGAAATGGGAATGAAATTCGAACACCAGGGCACCGTTGATTGCCGGCAAAACATTGAGATGCCTGGTTTTTAAATTCTAGTAAATCCAAAACTCGTCTGAAATTCATGAAACTTGGCATGCTATCATGGAGCGGCATCAACATGCCGTGGTACAAATTTTGTCCCATTTGGGGCAGGCTTGGGTATATGCTTCTCACAAACCGGAGCTTCTCAGAACAAGCATGATGGCTTCGGTAGGGAACGTCCCATATTTGGGGACAAAACGATATCCATTGCCTCTTATTGCTTTCAAAAAAAATTTCTCATGTCAACATAGAACAACAGGAGTGTTATGTTAATTTTTGTGATTTTTCGGGGTTCGTTTGGACAATTTTTATGCATTAACTGAGTTTTCAATGCATTTATGTGCATAATTCAAATTTGAACTACATGCACATGCTCCAGTGCATATAAATTGGTTGAAAAATCAAATTTGTGTCCTAGGGTACATGCTTAGGTCCCATGCAAGAAATGGGCATGAATTTCAAACACCAGCGCACCATTGATTGCCGGCAAAACATTGAGATGCCTGGCTTTTAAATTCTAGTAAATCCAAAATTCTGTTAACCATTCGCGTGACGCCACATGTCTTGGTTTTAATGGCTGTAGGAGGTGCCGTCTGGACAGCTGCTTGACCTTGACTGAACGGGTGGCATGCGAGCGCCGTCCTGTACGCAGGCTGACCAAGAGGCGTGCAAGCTATCCTCGAGTGCGCAGAATTACAGGGAAGCGTGCGAGTTGTACGCTGCGCAGGCTCACTGGGAAGTGAGCCCTTTGATTTCCATGGCCACCTGCCTTGCTCGCGTCCTCTCCATTAATGGCGCCCGAGCCGCAGTTTAATTCGCTTTTTAAATATAAAACACTCATCGCAAATGTTTTAGTTAGAACACCCGTATGCAAACCGACTGCTTCCCCAGGAAGCCAAGAGAAAATGTGCCTAGCAGGATTTCTGCAGCTCTTGATCACAAACGATTTAGATAGAACACCCGTATGCAAAGTGAGAGCAGTGCTGGATTTGTGCATCCCTTCAACGCAAACGGTTATTCTGGATGACCCGTGTGCAACCAGGTACAAACAATTTGGTAAGATTTGCATCTGTCATATTGGGTATGTTGCCATTTGTCAAACTGGAAATATTTACATTTGTTGATCTAGTAACGTTGCCATTTGTCAATCCTTGTAACACTGCGACTTGTCAAAATATGCAGCTAGAAATCATTAGCACTATGTAATTTTTGCAACTAAAATTCAGTAATTAAGCATAGATTTCATTCATATATTAAGCAGTCGTTCTTAATTTATACAAACCGTTCAACTTGACAGCTGAACCGACCAAACTTCACCCCAATTGTTGCCAACCACGTACTGAAATAGCTAGTTCAACTATATATACTAGCTAATTTTAAGTACGTTGTACAGTTCAACCACACATCTATAGTCAGATGAACTGAACAAAATAGCCCCTAAATACTACTACAACCACGGAGGGGCTTTGCGCTACTTCCAGCAGCCTCTCCTCTGCCGAGCACGCTCAATAAGAGGGAGAGGAGGAGGAGGAGCCTATCGACAAGCTAGACAAATGCAATACGGTGCCTGGCGCTACTGCATGTTCAACGTTGCTCGCCAGCTCGAACACCCACAGCCGCTCCAGACGATCCCTCTCGAAGTGGCCGGACTACTCATAGATCTCCTGATGCCTCGCCTCTTCGTCGGTATGTGCTGAGGCCACGGTTGCGGTAAGGCTCTTTGCATGCTCGATGAGGCGCTCCTCCTCCTCCCGCAGGAACTCGATGTAGCGCGCATGGTCGCTGACGCACTAGCGGGCCTCCACCTCGGCCTCCCTCTTTCGGACGGCGGTGGCGGAGCGGGTGATGATCCCGGCGGTCGCTGGTGGGCTGGCAGCCATGGCAGCAGACGATGGGGTGGCAGCCACGACCACCACCTCCCACCTTCGGGCCGTGGTGGCGGAGCGGGTGATGGCCACGGTGGCCGGCAGTGGGGTAGCGGCCACGATGGCCACCTCCCGCCTTCGGGCCACGGTGGTGGAGCGGGAGATGGCCCTGGCTTTCGATGGTGGTGTGGCGAAAAAGGCGGCAGGCAACAACTGCCGACGGGCAGCGGCGGAGGAGTGTGTGGTGGGTGTTCCGCGCACACCCAACAGGGACGCCATGCGCAGTACACTACGCCGGGGACTGCGCCGCCGCCGTGGTGTAGCCTCCTAGCTGGAGCTGTTCTCCGATGACAGCGGAGTGGATGAGCGACGACGACGGACCATTGCCATTGGCGATTGTGGGAGAAGCAGATAAGATAATCTACAGGGAGGGAGGGGAAAATGCGACGCAGGACTCGCCGGCCGTGAGGGTTTTTATAGCAGACCGGTAAGCATTGGGATTTTGGGGGATTTCACCGAGTCGGGCAGGAAGCTTGCTTGGGAACCTGTGAGGTTGCGCGGGAACGGGCTCACCGATGATTCATTGGCGCCACCGTTTGGCCAAAAGAACGCCCCAGCGCGCTACGCAAGCTTGCGTTGTATGCCGTCAGCGGCAGCGGGGTTAAAAAACGTTTGCGATTTAATTACCGACTATACCCCCGTCCTGGTTTATAAGTAGGATTTAACTAATAAATTATGAATGCATGTCGCCATAGATTATATCGTTGGAGTCGTATTTGAACATAGTTTCCAGCTATACACTTTTTGTTTAAATTTAAGGTTATACACCAGCAAGCGTTTGCCTGCAACACACATGGCTTATTACATCACAAACAGCTCTGATGGATCAACTGTCTGCCACATATCGCACACGCAACTCTAATTTGATTCGTGCTTGATGTCTCCGACATCGCTCGCACATTTTGTCTTATTTTCCACGTATCACTGTGTCGTCCTCTGCTCGCGTCCCTTGGCAAGATCTGCTCGCCGTTAGGCGCCGCGGCGCGCACTGTCGCGTTCGTTGGCATGGTCTGCTCACGTCCGTCGACGCGCTCGGCTTGTGGACGGTTCTTCCTTGAGGCGACCGCGGAGCGCTCTGCCCGCATCCCTCTGCGTGCGCTCTGCCAGCGGTTGGGCATGCGCACGATCATGTTGGGGGCCCCATATGCATGCGGTTGCGCCGCGCGCGTTGCCACGTAATGCAATTATGTGCGGCACGATGGAGTTACGCGCTGCAAATTAGAATTTCCATCAGGGCCTGCCGATATTCCTAGCCGTTTGGCTTCCCCTTTAATTCCAGCTGCCATTATAACCTTAGTCTCTTAAACCTTTCGATCGCGCCCCACAACACAACAAGCACACCCACGACGACACATAGAGAGGGGATGTCCAGCGGCGCTCCAATGCAGTTCGGCGAGCATAGAGTGGAGACCCACGCGAGGGAGACGAATCTCTCGGTGGTGTACACCATCGACACGGCAGTGGTGGACGACTACATCAACAGCGTTGAGCAGTTGCTTGCTCGAGACAAGTACAAGGTGGTCAGCATCGACCTCTAGTACACCGGCGGTCATCCCGGCATAGATCAAAAGGTTGCCGTCGCCAAGTTGTGCGTGTGCCATCATGTCCTCGTCTACCGCTACTGCATGGCAACAGAGCCTTGTGACTATTTCAATAGGTTTGTCAACAGCACCGACTACAAGTTCGCCATGGTGGAAACCAAAGACGATGTAAAAGCACTCAATGTTATGGGCTTGGCCTGCAAGAACCTTGTCGAAATACGTGACCACTATAGGGTCTGGGGCAGCACGAAGCAGGACCCCCTGGTCGAACTCGCCTCGGCCATCATCGACCCCTACTATGATAAGATGAAGCAGGACGCCCAAAGAACAAGTCCCGTATCCTGGCATGGGGCCTGGATGGGGCTACTGGATGAACCTCACCTCAGGTTTGCGACCAAGCGCGTGTACACATGCTATGAGATGCACAGGCAGATCGTTGACATGAGGAAGTGCCTCGTTACCCAAATCGACGAGCCCGGATCGAGCCACAAGCAGAGCAAGTGTCATAAGAAGTAGATGATGATCAGATGATCGTTTATGCTAGTTAATCATGCATGTAATATATAGTTTACTTTTATTGGTGTGTGGAAATGTCATGTGTGTCGTAGCCACCTATATAATTATGCATGTAATAGTTTACTTTGGTGTGTGCACATGCCATGGTTGTAGTAGCCACCTATGTAAGTGGATGTTTAATTTGGTTATGCAAGCATGTCCTTATAAGTGTATGTGTCTATCTATATATATATATATATATATATATATATATATATATATATATATATATATATATATATATATATATATATATATATATATATATATATATATATATATATGTTGTTGTTCGTATGCAATCCCATCGCACAACACACACACATCTTATTAGCAAGAACTGTCTGCGTTATTATCGGTCTTCACACACATTTCTGATTACAAACCTGTTTGCCGCGTATCACACACATCTTGTTAAGTTGAACCATTTTTGTTCTCATGTCTCAACGCAAACAGTTCATCTGAGTGAATCGCATGCCATATATCGCACACACCTTGATCTGGCTGACCGTTTCTTTTGTGTTGCCTAATCACAAATAGTTCATCTGAGTGAACCATATGCTGTGAATCACACACGCCTTCATCTGGCTGCCCGGTTCTTTTGTTCCTCCTGATCACAAACAGTTAATTGAACTGAACCGTATGCCCTTCATCGCACACGCAACTAAAACCTAAACCGTGTTTGATGCATCCGTCATCGCAAACGTTTTATACATTTCTGACGGTTTTCATACAGCACCGTTTGCAATTATTGCATCGCACACAGTTTCTCGAAGGGTCTCTGATCGTAGTGTCGCGTTAGCAGCATCCTGAAGTAGTGGTAGCATCGTTGGCAAAAATGAACAGGTCCATGTGATGCCATCGTTGTCTTCTTAACACAGATCTTCCTGTAATCATCAACCTTTACCTGACTAACAGGGATCCATGTGCGCCTGAATAATGCCACCTTAACTTTCACATAGTTAAGCTCCCAAATCTCTTTGATGGTTCCATAGTATACCCTTTTATCAGCTTCATCTACAGTCATGCATTCTATTCGGACAGTGCTATTCTGATATGCGGTCGTCTCATCATGTTCGTTAGTGTAGAACGGGTAGCCATTTATGTCATACGCTTGGTACATCAACACCGTAGGTGATGGCTTTTGTGCCAACCACGTAGCAATGCCATCCATGGATCCGTATGCCAAACGATCATTCATCCATCTAGCGTAGTCCTTATTGTGCGCCTTCATCTCGACATCTAATGGATGCATCATTGGTAAGAAGCTTTGGTGTATCACCTCCAAGTGTTCGTTAGCATAAGCATCAAGAACTAGGCTGTTAATAAGTACCGTCAAATGGGCTTTGTCGACAAAATCTCTGGGTGCATCCTTTTGCGTGCCAGCAAGGACTGGCTTACCTTTTAGCCTTCAGGCAAACCTATAGGTCATTGTTTCATGTATTCGGTGCAAAACTCAACCGCCTCCTCCGCGGTATAACCTTGTAGTATGCTTTCCTTCGTATGGCTTCGGTTCCAACAGTAGCGCTTCATTATTCCCATGAATCGCTCGAAGGGATACATGTCGCGAAGAAACACATGACTATAATACTTTATCTCGTCGACAAGGTGCACGGTGAGATGGACCATGACATCAAAGAATGACAGTGGGAAAAACATCTCTAGGCTGGACAATATTCTTGCAATATCCTTTTGCATAGATGTGGCACCCCGGCTCAGAGCAACCGGTTTAACTTGCATTGTCATCCTAGAGATCAAGTCTTCTGCCAACACACAACAACATGGTACAGAAACAACCGCTTTATTGATGCTAGCGGGTACATAAGTCTGATATTACATCGAGATAAGAGGCCAAGCGGCACACACGGTGCAGCTGAACAGTATGTACATTATTTAATAAACATGAAGGGGCCTCGAGCACACAAACTACGCGGCAGCGAAATGACGGCGAAGTGGAACTCCATAGCACAGGGACACCGACGTGGACACGGCCTAGACACGGGAAATCTCCGATGCGGTACGACTTGCCTGAAATCTGGCATGACACGCCAGGTCAGTACATTGAATGCACTTGCAAGATCACAACAAACATAAGCACGATGACAAACAATATCATGACAATTATCCAGGTTAATGCAATGCAAGTAATGCTACTAATATGATTAAACCAACATGTGCACCGACTCCCTCGGACTAGATTACCAGACGGGTTACCTCGTAACCAAACGGTGATCATACCCGGATCACAACTGAAGCCAACCACTCATGATCAGCTCATGATCTCACAAATCATCACAAAACCAGTGCCAACAATAAATATTTAGTGTGCAGGATTAATTATAAATGTTGATCCATGGTGTGACCTACTCCCGAGTTGTGTCCGTAACCGAGGACGCGGCTATCGATAGATTGAATACACTCTGCAGAGGTAGCGCACTTTACCCACACCACAGAACCCATGGCCTCGCACTCCCATTCGGATGGACCAACGATGTTCCGACGAAACCCTCCCCTTGCCATGACACTCTCCCGGCCACTCCAACTAACTCCCTCTCATGGCTAAGTCCTGGGTGGCCCCGTGCCTACCAAAGGCATCAACGGCCACCTTCGTGGCAAAAAACGGTCCAAACGGGGACAAGGTACCATAAAACAAATGGGCACACAAGGTTATGTCTGCTTACCGGGCCAGGGTACCGCACGCCCATAACCTTCCCTCATTGGAGGCACCGGCGAGAGGCACTACAAGGGACCGAATCAAGACCCCCCCATAAAGGTAAATGTGGTCGCACTGAGGAAAAACGCGATTCAGTGGCACCATGACTTGATCAACGCTATCTTCAAGTTGGATTATTATCAGGATTAACTTGAAAATAAAAACTACTACGCCAAGTCATACGATGCCATGAGCATGCACTAATCGATATGCAAAACATGCAACTCACAAGAATGGATCAACCTTATCAATATAACTTTCTGGCAATAACTCATCATGAAATTTTACTGGTTCTACCTCACTATTTATCGTCATGCAATATTTTGATTAACTCATAATTTATATGAAATTATCATTAAGCAAAAAGAACTATCATTATTTATCATAGCAATATAAATAAGTCAAACTCTAATCTATAGACCAAACTACTCCATGCATTCAACCAGTAACTTAAACAAACATTTCAAGCATGACAAGGTAACTAGCATTCAACCAAATTTATTTATCAAATTTCAAATGCATAAAAGAACTCATATTCAAGTAAAAAAAATCATAGATATTGAAAAGACACCATCCAAATGCTAGTGTGGCTTGCCTTAGTGCAGGGGAGGGTCACACTCCTCCTGTTTATCTTCAAGGCAAGTCTCTCCTTCTGAAAATATTTAAAAACCACAAAACAAAATGTCAAAAACCAATCTGAAAATCCCCAGAAATTCTAGATAGCAAGGAAAATTCCACATTTTGGTGTGCTGCTAGAGCTTTCTGAAACAAACACAATCCAAAAAGAATCAACTCATTTGGACTTATAGGCTAGAAATTATCACTGGTCAAAGTTGTGGTCAAATTTTTGAATTAATTTGAATAAAACATAAAACTTGGGGGTGACGTCGATGGCATAAAGGCAGAATATGCCTCCACTCTTACCGCTTCGGGTGCGAGTGGAGAGGCTGACACCGGGTCCCACCGGTTAGGAGGGAGAGGGGGTGAGAAGAAACAGAGCGCGGCGGTGCTGCGCCAGAGCTTACGCCGGTGATGCGAGGCTCTTGGATGAAGCTAGAGGGATAGAAGTGGAGAGGGGGTCACGGAACACCGACCAGTACCCGTGGCTGGACGGGGGATGGCTGGAGAGGAAGAAGGTGACGATGAGGGGCGACGACGAGGGGCTCTGCTGCTTCCAGGCGACACCAGTGGACATCCAATGATGCGCCTGAGAGGTAGGTTGAGCTCGAGGGGCTCCGAAGCAGGGTGGATGGGCTGCGGGGATCGCCGGCGATCTCTGGTTGTGGTCAACGGCCAGAGGCCTGCCCGCTCGGGCTACGGCTATCCTACGTTGTTGTGGTGGTTGAGAAGTGTGGCGTGTGGCTTCCAAACGGAGGAGGAGCTCTATATATAGCCGGAGTAGGAGCGGGGCACGTGGCGCAGCCGGAGTTCTCTAGAAGCCGGCGAGCGACAAAGGGCGCCAGTGAGAGGGGGCAAGGGCTCAGCGCTCAGGAGGGAGCTGTGCACGCTCGCGGACGAGCACATGAGGCAGGGAGAAGAAGAAAAGGGCACGAGCGCACTGTGGCTTTTGGCCGCGACGTGCCCGTGCTCGCTGCGGCATCTTCGGCGTCGGTGAGCGCCAGGGAGAGGTCAAGGGTGATGAGTCAAAGCTGGTGGTGCGGCGCGGCAGTCGTCGGCGAGCTCTGGCTCGAGCACACGCCGAACAAAGGCGTTGGCACGACGCAGAGCGCGTCGAACACATGCCAGACCCCGTGTCCACACACGGTCAACGCCCTAGCATGGTCAAAACGATGCCCACGCTCGGCCAAACCTTGTCTAGGCTATAGTCCGCGTAGTGTTATGTCTAGGGAGGCTGAGGACTCACTGCCATCCCGACCAGAAGTGACTCAAGCTTCTTGGCAAGTTTCTGGCCAGAAACTTGGCCACTACGTTTGGAGAGCTTCTAGAAGCCCATTAGGTCTGATCTTCTAGGGTTAGGGTTTACTTAGGAGGGTAATGAGGCTCAAGAAAAACCAGGGCCAAAGGATCAAGGAAAAATACACTTGCTGTACAAAGTGCATTTTTGGGCCAGAAGGGAAATGATTTTTTGTAGCCAAAATATTTCAAAAAGTCATGCAATATTTTTGCTTGGGAGGTGGGCCAAGGTTTAAAGAATATTCAGGAATTATTTCAAGATTTTTGGAGCAATGAAAATGAGGGTTGCTTTGGAGCACTAGTTTCTGAAATGAGTTTTAGAAGAGAAATTGAATATTTTTCTTTTATGAAAAATATTCATTTGACCATGTTGGGATTTTTCAGAGAAATGAGATTGAATGAGGGGTAGATGGGTCACTTGGGTGAAGGTGAAGGGCATGCCCAAGTGATAAGTCCATTTGAATAGATTCCAAAAACCCAAATCCAAGGCAAAGGAAAAATCATGTCCGAAAGAAGAGAGAAGGCAAAATCCAGGCTATCACAAACCTGCCCCACTTAGGATGAATCTCGTCCTCGAGATTCGGTTGCTCGGGAAAATAGTTCTGGGTAAGCAGTCCTTAAAAATACCTCTCTTTCCCAGGTTGCCTCTTCCTCGGTGTGATGCTCCCACTTAACCTTGTAAAACCTACATTGCTGCGAGCGATTCTTTCTGTCTCATCCAATATTCTGATCGGTCTTTCCTCATGTGTTAATTCCTTAGCCAGTTCTATCTCTGCCATATAAGTCCTTTTCTCCGGTGGCGAGATACATCTCCTTAGCTGTGAGACATGAAACACATTGTGTACCTCTGACAGTCCTGGTGGCAATTCCAACTGATAGGCAATTGTTCCGACTCTGGTCATGACTGGAAATGGACCAATATATCTGGGTGCCAATTTTCCTCGTGTCTGAAATCTCTTAACTCCTTTCATATGGGTGACTCAGAGATACACGTGTTCTCCGGGTTCAAAGCTAATCTGAAGATGTTTTGCGTCATTATAACTCTTCTGTCGTGACTTCGCCAACTGTAGTCGTGTCTCAGATCTCCTTGACTTGCTTCTCAGCTTCGATGATTAAATCACTCCCGAAAATGTGGCTGTCTCCGGTTTGAGACCAGTTCAGTGGAGTGCGGCACTTACGGCCATACAGGGCTTCATAGGGTGACATCTTTAAGCTGGTCTGGAAGTTGTTGTTGTAAGAAAACTCGGCATACCGGAGACAGTCTTCCCACTTGGATCCTTGGGCCAATGCACATGCTCAGATCATATTCTTGAGTATTTGATTTACTCGCTCAGTCTGTCCATCTGTCTGGGGATGATAAGCTGTGCTGTATTTCAGGGCAGTCCCCAAGGCTTGATGTAGTCGGGACCAAAATGCTGAAGTGAAGAGAGATCCTCTATCTGAGGTGATAGTCTTTGGCACTCCATGCGGACTGACGATTCGGGACACTTACAATTGTGCAAGTTGATCAGCATGGTAGGTGGTCCGGATGGGAAGGAAATGGGCTACCTTTGTCAATGTGTCCACTATGACCCATACTGGGTCATTCCCTCGGTGAGTCCTCCGTAAACCTGTGATGAAATCCATGCAGACATCGTCCCATTTCCATTGTGACACGGGTAAGGGTTGAAGGAGTCCGGCGGGTTTTTGGTGTTCCACCTTTACCTTGTTGCATATATCACAACAAGCCACAAAGTAAGCGATGTCTTTCTTCATTCCATCCCACCAGAATATATGACGAAGGTCTTCGTACATTTTGGTGCCACCTGTGTGAATTGAGTATGACGATTCGTGTGCTTCTTCCAATATCTTATTTCTCAGACTTTCTTGGTTGGGTACGCAAATCCTTCCTTGAAACCTTAATGTACCTTGCTGATCCTTAGAGAATTCTTGTGTCTGTCCTTCTTGCAAACACTTGGCATATAATTGCAATGTTTTGTCTTCTGCTTGAGCGCTACGAATTTCTGCCTCGAGGGTAGGAGAAATTTCCAGTATACTGGCAAGACTGGCATCCACAATTACCAAATTTAGCTGAGTGATTTCTTCACAAAGTTCAGGAGGCAAAGAATCCATTAGAGCATTCAGGTTGGCAGGCTTTCGGCTAAGAGCATCAGCCACCACATTAGTTTTACCCGGGTGATAATGTATACCGAGGTCGTAATCCTTAACAAACTCGAGCCATCTGCTCTGACAAAGGTTTAGATCGGGCCGAGTGAATATGTGCTTGAGACTCTTGTGGTCGGTAAATATCTGGCACCTCTTTCCAATAAGATAGTGTCTCCAAATCTTCAAAGCGTGCACCACCGCAGCCAATTCCAAATCATGAGTGGGATAATTTCCTTCGTGCGACCATAGTTGTCGGGATGCATAGGCCACAACCTTGCCATCTTGCATAATTACACATCCCAGGCCTTTTCCTGAGGCGTCGCAGTTGACATCAAAACTGCGGTAGATGTTGGGAAGAGTCAATACTGGTGCTGACGTCAGTCTGATTTTTAACTCATTGAAGCTCCGTTCACAGTTCTCAGTCCATATAAACTTCTTATCCTTCTTTAGGAGTTCTGTCACTGGCTTGGCAATCTTATAGAGTCCTTCAATAAAGCGGCGATAATACCCGGCTAGTCCAAGGAAACTCCGGATTTCTGAGACTGTCGTGGGTGCGGACCAATCAAGCACATCTTTCACCTTACTTGGATCCACGGATATTCCTTCTGCTGAGAGAACATGCCCTAAAAATCCTACTTGCTTGAGCAAAAATTCACATTTGCTGAACTTCACGTAGAGCTGATGCTCGAGGAGTCTTTTCAAAACTGCTCAGAGGTGATCCTTGTGTTCGTCTTTGCTTTTTGAATAAATGAGGATGTCATCGATGAACACCACCACAAATTTGTCCAATAAATCCATAAACACCTTATTCATCATATGCATGAAGAAGGCAGGGGCGTTGGAGAGACCGAATAACATAACAGTATACTCATAAAGACCGTATCGAGTAGTGAACGCGTCTTGGGAATATCTTCCTTCTTGATTTTGAGTTGATGATATCCGGTCCTCAAATCAATTTTGGAGAATACTTTGGCCCCACTGAGTTGATCAAACAAATCATCAATCCTTGGTAATGGATACTTGTTTTTGATGGTGACGTCATTCAACTGTCGGTAGTCCACACACATCCGAAGACTGCCATCCTTTTTATCCACGCATATAGCGGGTGATCCCCACGGTGAAGAGCTTGGGCGAATGTATCCTTTCTGCAGCATCTCATCCAGCTGTTTCTTTAATTCCACCAGTTCTTATGAAGGCATCCGATAATATTTCTTGTGTATCGGTGTGGTCCCAGGCACCAAGTCAATTGCAAATTCCAATTCTTTGTCTAGCGGCATTCCTGGCAATTCCTCAGGAAATACATCTGGATACTCACTGACCACTGGAATCAATTCCAATTCTTCCTCCACAGCTGTGAAAACCATATCCTTCTTGGGTATACTCCAGCGGGCATAAAAACTTGCGGTGCGACCCTCCTGACTTGCCACGATAACTTCTCTGGTCGCATAGTTGATGCATACTTGGTATTGGGTTAACCAGTTCATTCCTAGAATAATATCCAATTTGTTAGATTCGATGATGATCAGAGACGTTGGACACATGACTCCCTTGATATCAATTTCCAAATTACGATAGACCAGGTTGCTTCTGAGCAAGGATCCCGGGGATTGTACCAACATATGTTTTCCCAAAATCAAGCAAGGAAATTTGTTTTGGGCAGCAAAACTCTAAGAAATAAAAGAGTGGGAAGCCCTAGAGTCAAATAAAATTATGGCAGGTATGTTATTAACAGGAAACATACCAATGACGACTTCCGGGTCCTCTTGGGCTTCATCGGCGGAGATATGATGGATTTGTCCTTGGATGGCACTCGGGACGGAATATTGCTCCAGGTAGTTGACTTGCGGACGGAATGGAGATGTTGGCTTGCTTTATTGGGGCACTGTCTGGCATAATGTTCGGTTTGTCCATAGTTGAAACAGGAATTGTTGCGTTGACATTCTTTGCGTACTGGACTGGTCACGACATTCTTGACTTGAGTGGTGGTCTTGTTGACATTTTGCTGCCAGTTGGGTTTGTAGTCAACCTGAGTCTGTCGCCAAGTATGAGCCTTCTACGCGGGTTGCATATCATTCTTAGGCTCGAATTTGCGCTTTTGGTCATTATTAGCTGGCGTGTTGTCATGCATGAGCTTGTGTTGCCTTTCTGCGATGAGGGCCTTGTTCACTAGAGTTTGAAAGTCCGGAAAATCAAACATACTGAGAGTGCACCTGAGATGCTGATTCAGTCCTCCAAGAAATCGGTCGATCTTCCATTCTTCGGTGGCCACATCATAGAGAGAATAGCGGGCCAAATGGTTGAACTTATTCAGATACTCGCTTACTGGCATGCTTCCTTGAGTGAGAGCAAGGAATTCGCGCTGCTTGATTTTCATAATTCCGGCGGGAATGTGAAACTTGCGGAAATGATCATTGAATTTAGTCCAAGTAATTTCCTCGTCCGTGGGCCACATGGTTTCAGCATTATCCCACCATAACGCAGCAGCTCCTTCAAGATAATGTGTTGCGAAAGGGACCTTGTCTCCGTCTTCAGTGCGAGCAATTTCCAGTTTCTTCTCAATTGTCTTTAACCAATCGTCAGTGTCCAATGGATCAATAACTTGACTGAAACTGGGAGGCTTGGTTCACTGAAAATCTTACAGCTTGGAGTAATGACCATTCTGATTTCCATTCTGCCCAACCATATCTTTCACACTTTTCAATAGTTCCATCAGATCGTTGCTCCTCCTTTCTTCAAACATTCGCATGATTTGCTCAGTGGAAGGCGAATGTGGTGGTGGAGGCGGAGGTGGCTGGTACGGCTCAGGGGAATGTCCTGCCTATCTTGCGGAGCGACGAACAGGGACATCCTCACAAGCTTGGCTGTTGCTGCCTCCCCGCGTCATCCTATTATTTATTTTCCCAATACACAGCAACCGTGATGAGAAATGTCCAAGAATGGGAGGAAAGCCAGCGACAATCCCAGAAGAAAACAACAAAAGAAACCAAGGCAAATAAAAAGAAAGTTCCAACATAATTATACATGGACTGAACATAAGAGTTAAACATCATGACGGGTTTACTACCCGCATACAGGAAACTAAGCATCACAACTCGTATGACTACATCCATACATCATACTCAGGACGACGGTGATACTCTAGTGATCTACTGCTCGGATGGTGCTGCTATGGGCTCCTCTCCTGAGCCGGACCCAGATCCTAAACTGATAGTGGTGACCTCCTGGTTAAGAGAGACTCGACGGCGCTGCCTTGAGGACTCTCCCTCAGGGGCAGGTGCGGGATGGGATCTAAGCATAGGAGCTGCAGGAGTAGTGACAAGGGAAACCCACGCAGCAGGGGAACTGCGAGGGGTCACTGCCAAAGGGTTAACGGTAGCCTGAGTGGTAGTAGAGGCTGGAGGAACGTATGGAGTGAAACCGACAGTAGGTAGAGTGTTCCTATTCCGAGCGGCGGCGAGAGCTATCCGGGCTCGGGTTAGCTCCCGAGCTAACTCGTAGATCAGGAGATAACTGGTAGTGATATAACGCGAGAGAGGTGGCTAGAAGGACGATCACACGCCGGATTAATCAAAGGAAAGCGGATACGTCCATTCTCGTGCAAAGATGGGTAGTAAAAGAAACCTGGGTGGGTGTGCATGCGAACCTCGTTGTAGCGCAAGTCTACAAGAGCTTCGATTGCAGCAAAGTGGACCGGCTGAGATGGCGTAGAAGTGAGACCACCTTAGAAGAACGAGGGTAAGCGCCGGAAGGGGAACTGTGGTGCAGAGTGACCTCAGCGTAATACTCATACAAAGAACCGGCCAGATGCTCCTGATACACCTGATAAACTGGATCAGCACCCTCTGGGTAGAGTCGTCGCCACACGTTCTGAAGCAGGTGCGGCGATGTGTACAGAGCTGGCTCAGGATTGTACAAGATCAAAACTGGGGCCATCTACACTCACAATCACCATACGGTTAGTAGTAAAAACAGATAAACATGCATGCAATGCAGCAATCAGTTTCTATAGCTACCGGCACTCACACGAAACTATCTACCGTTCCACTAACGCACAAATGGTCTAGCCTGTCCTACAATCAGCGCGGCTCTGATACCAAGCGTTGTGGCTGTCACATCCTGATTTTCATGCCACAACACTTAGGCTAATAAATCATGATACATTGTGGTTTGACAAAAATTTCTGAGTGCTTTGGTCTTTGCTTGATTTGATTTTTGTCTGCTGTTCGCAAGTGCTCTAAAAATCAAATAAATCCTCCAACTCTTATACTCCTTCTCCTTGATCCAAAAGCCTTGCCCAATGATCATGCCATGTGTATAGGACATAAAAATAATTTCTTACAAAAATAATTTGGCCAAATAGTATTTTCAAAAATTAGTTTTCCAAAAACCCCTGAATTGAGATTTGCACTGCAAGTACTTAATTAAGGGCAGTAAAAATCTTTCCAAAAATATATTTGACTCCTATTAGATATAGGAAACCCATAAACCCCAAAAATACAATTTTAAAACTTATTTATTATTTCATTTAAAGGCTTTTTCTCAAGGCCAGAAAGAGTCTTTAATAGGTTAAAATTATTTTAATGCTATAAAAATATTTGGTAAAAGTCTAGGGAAACTCAGTGGACATATATTGTCCATATATAAGAGTTTCAACACATGGTCATGTTCAAAATATTGGTCAAATCCCTCAAAAACCCTTTCTGGATATTTCAAGCTTTCGAAATAATTACAAAGGAAATATTCTCCAAGAATTCCAAGAAAATTATAGCATGTCACATATGACATGTTTGATGATCTTCACAAGTATCATGTCATGGAGAATAGGATAACCCCATGAAACCCCCTCAAAACCATTTTTGTCCATTTTGGAGTTTGAGCAACTTTACATTGCCAAACATGTCCAAATGTTATCAAACCTTGTGAACATGATAAAATGGTCTATTTATTCATTTAGACCAAGTGCCACAAGTTAGAGAACAAGTTAACTTGATCAAAGTGCCCCAAAACCTTTCCTGTCCAGAACCAAATTTGCACAACTCTACATTGGCAACTTTCTCCTTTTGATCTCAACTTTTTTGGACATGTTCAGGACCTCAAATGTTGAAACTACACCAAGTGGTGCATCAAGGAGAACAGATTGCATGACTAAATCTTCGGAAGTCCATTTCTGTTGATTTCTAGCGTTTGCAAAGGTTGCATTGGCAACTTTGCCCAAATGGACTCAATCTTGATGGAACCTCTTATTTTCTCAGAACATTTGACCCTGTCAAGCCTCATGACAAGGGGAGTCCATTTGCTTGCCCAAACCTACATCAAACACCTTCTGGCAAAAACTTAAAATGCATGTTTTAGCCATTTCCACAAATCTCCATGAGCTGAGCTTTTTCCCACAGCCTCATCTGGTCCTCCTCTACCTCCTGCATCTTTCCCTGCCCGAGAAGCCATGATGAAGGGGGTGAAAAGCCCTTTTTCCCCCTCTAGACAGCAGCTTTCCTCCCATTTTCTCACCTCTCTCTCACTCTTGGCAAGCCCCAGGGCATCCAATGCTTTTTCCCACAATTGTTTACTCCCCTGCGCAGCCACTAGACACAAGTGGGCGCGTGAGGACGCGAGGGAAAGCCGCGGGTGCCCGCCATTTGCGCGCTCTGGAGCACGTCAGCATGCTCCCGACCATTGACGCCGCGCTCCCCCACCACATCAGGCCTCCCCCGCACGCCAGTCGATGCCCCTCGACGTCCGCTCCACGCCAGCAGGCCGCCCACTTGCTCCCGCGCCCTCATCTCCCTCCTGCAGCTCGCGCCAGAGCACCGCCCCGCTCGGCCAATGGTTGCGCCGCCCCTATGGCCCGCCCGTAGCTCGTCCCGCTCCTCCTCTCTCTCCCTGGAACCCAATACCAGTCCCACGAACACCCCCGAGCCCTTCATTCCCTCTCTAACGGCCACCCGAGCAGATCCCGCGGGCGCCCGTAAGCCGCGCCTACGGTGGACCTCGGCCAGCCTATATAAGGCGACCCTGAGCCTCTCTCTCGCTTCTTGCCGCTCTCCCGCACTCCCAATCTACCTTCCGCTCCACCCATTCGACCCCAGAGCAGCCCGAGCTCGAGATCGAGCTCGAGCTCCGCCGCCTCGGGTCGTCGGCGTCCACGCGGTACAGGCCTCCTCCGCCCCCGTTCTCTCTCGATCTGGAACCGCGCGGCATCACTGACCCTTTCCCCTCTCTTGCCCACTCTTTTTGCAGCCGGGAACGGCTGGAACCACCGACGCCCGAAGCACCTCGGCCGCGTGACTTCCTCGCCGGCGAACCAGGCTGCTCCGGCGACCACCTCCACCACCACCCGAACAGCGACATCCCCCGGAGTCCAACGGTGCCACCCGCTCGACCCTCCGTGCCCTCTGGACGGAGGTTGACGACGAAGGCCGTGGGGCCCTGCGGTCAGCCTCACACCCTGACAGGGGGCCCGGCCTGTCAGGTTTAAACCTCCACCCGCGCGCCGCTCGCTCGCGTAAGTGGAGGCGGGCCGCGCAACTCCCCACTTCTCTGCGGGAAAGCGCTCTCCAGGGAAGACGCTTTTGATGTGGCCGACGCTGCAGCGTGCAGCCAGAAAGCCACTGGCCTGCCCAAGACGTCATGGCGCTATGCTGCACCAGTCGTGATATAGGTATAACCCCCCTTCCTTTATCTTTTTCTTTTTTCCAGAAAAATGTAAAATCTCCCAAATATTCATATTAAGTCCAAATTTGATGAATCAAATTTCCAGTGACTCCATAAATCATGACCTACTCGTTGGTGCAACATGCAAATTTTTCCAGAGACTTTTTCTTCACAAACATTTATAAAATCCCATTTTTTCATTTCTGTCATAAACTTTAGAAAATCACAGAGAGCTCAAAATTGATACAAATGCCATGATTCAAATTCCTAGAGGCTTCTAAGTTCATAACTTAGTTTATGAACATTTCTCTTAATACTTTCCGTGCAACACAATATAATGAGCCATTTCTTCATATTTGTCAACTTTGCAAATTCATAAGAAATTCATTTGAACTCCAAATCGAGTGAAACCAACTCCTAGATGCTTCTAAAAACATGGATTGATAAATGGGTGCCTTTGCTCATTTTCCAAAAATATATTTCTGTACACTTCTTGCAAATCCATAAACCCCTTGATTCCATCATATTGAAATGTTCAGAGATATCCACTGTTACAATTCCAATGAAACCACTCTGGTTATTTTCCATATAACCAGAGATGTCCTAGAAAAGTCAAATTAATATTTTTAGAGCACTTTTATTTTCTGCCTTGTTGTGTTGCTTACTATAATTGTTTCCAACGTTAGTTGACGAAGTAGACGAAATACTTGGAGAAGGACCAGAAGATTTGAAGACTCTGATAAACCAGGCAAGCAGCCCTTTGACCATGATGAACCATTTTACATCATAATAGCATTTTCGTTGCTTCACTGAGCGCATGATATACCTTGAATGGCAACCTTGCTAGGCTTGCCTCCGTTGCATACTCCATTGGTACTTGCATTGTTCATGACTCTACCCTTGCTAGAGTTATGCTGGTGGGTTGTAGAAATATGCTATAGTAGATGGCTACGCAAAGTGGGTCAGGTTTATGCATGGAAAGAAACAAGTGTGGTCTGACATACTTGCAAACAGCCCCAGTGGGTGCCACTAATGCCCCTGGGAGATGATGATGAATTAGGTCACTACTTGGTGGAGAGGTAATGTATCGAGGCTTGATGAAAGTGTTGTTTACAGAGATGGATTAGATTTAAGATTGTCTACCGTCCCAACCAAACATGTACAACAAAACTACCCCTTATGGGACGGGGCATTATTGGTTACCTAGTTCGAGCTAGCATGGATGCCCGCGTTACTAGTGACGGGAGAGTTGTTGGTGCGCTCTCTCTGGACGGGGTCGTGCTTGGATAGGCGGCCATGACTGTTTTCACGGGGCACCGGACACACCGTTGGTACCCCCATGCATGTGAGACGTGATGAATATTGAAGCGTGGCTCCACCAAATTAAATTGTGAAAATATATGGCACGGGGGCTGTTACCAATCGGGTGGACTCTATGTTGGTCACGACTAGGGAAAGTTAGTGATCAGGTGCTTACCCCGGGTACTTAAGGTACCATGGGTCATGGATGACACGAAAGCTTCCCGGATCTTGTGGGTAAAGTGTGCAACCTCTGCAGAGTGTAAAACTATTCGAATAGCCGTGTCCACGGTCAAGGACAGTTGGGCGGTGCTGCTTATACTATGTCCATATGTTTCTGAGAAACAACATGGTTTGGCAATATTTTTGAGATGATTCGTGAGGAAGTCACGATGCTCTGAGCATGAGTTGTTCATAACTCTTTTTCGATGTCGTGTTCAGAACCTCCCGATACTTGTTGCAAAGCATCCATGTCCTTGATAAATGTTGATCATACTTGAATGAGAAAAACTAGCTTTCCGCAAAAATGCCAAATTAGCAGTAGAGCCTTGCATAATTACTCTGTTATCACTCTTGGGTTGCTTGCGAGTACATTCAAAGTACTCATTGGCTTGCCACTAGTTATTTTATTGGCCAGGCATGAAAGAACAGGATATGATGAAGAATACTTCGGTGACGAACATGCGAGCTAGGATGCTTCCCAGTCAGAATGCCTGTAGGGTTAAGGCAGATGGCATGGGTCCAAGTTATCGATGAAGATTTCCGCTGCGAAGTTATACTCAAGACTTGACCACAATGGTCCTACTTGTGTAATACAGTATGTATGGATGTAAGACTCTTGTTATTCAGCTTCTGTGTGTTCAGTGAGCATTGATCTCTGGGATCACTGTACACGTGCATTCGGTGATCGCGACTTATGAGTCGGGGTCCCCACAGTGGCACCCCTGCTCAGAGCAACCGGTTTACCTTGCATTGCCAGCCCAGAGATCAAGTCTTCTGGCAACACACAACAACATGGTACAGAAACAACCACTTTATTGATGCTAGCTGGTAGATAAGTCTGATATTACATCCAGATAAGAGGCCAAGCAGCACACACGGTGCGACTGAACAGTATGTACATTATTTAATTAACATGAAGGGGCCTCGAGCAGATAAACTACGTGACAGCGGAATGAAGACGAAGTGGAACTCCATAGCACAGGGACACCAACATGGACACGGCCTAGACACGGGAAGCTCTCCGATGCGGTATGACTTGCCTGAAATATGGCATGACATGCTAGGTCAGTACATTGAATGTGCTTGCAAGCTCACAACAAACATAAGCACGCTGAAACATAATATCATGACAATTATTCAGGTTAATGCAATGCAAGTAATGCTACTAATACGATGAAACCAACATGTGCACCGAGTCCCTCAGACTCGCTTACCAGACGGGATACCTCGTAACCAAATGGTGATCATACCCGGATCACAATTGAAGCCAATCACTCATGATCAACTCATGATCTCACAAATCATCACAAAACCAGTGCCAGCAATAAATATTTAGTGTGCGGGATTAATTATAAATGTTGATCCATGGTGTGACCTACTCCTGAGTTGTGTCCATAACCACGGACACGGTTATCGATAGATTGAATACACTCTGCAGAGGTAGCACACTTTACCCACACCACGAAACCCATGGCCTCGCACTCCCATTCGGGTGGACCAACGGCGTTGCGACGAAACCCTCCCCTTGCCATGACACTCTCCCGGCCACTCCGACCAACTCCCTCTCAGGGCTAAGTCCTGGGGTGGCCCCGTGCCTACCAAAGGCATCAACGGCCACCGTCGTGGCAAAAACGGTTCCAAACGGGGACAAGGTACCATAAAAACAAACGGGCACACAAGGTTATGTATGCTTACAGGGCCAGGGTACCGCACGCCCATGACCTTCCCTCGTTGGACGCACCGGCGAGAGGCACGTCAAGGGACCGAATCAAGAGCCCCCATAAAGGTAAATGTTTTCGCACTCAGGAAAAACCCGATTCAGTGGCACCATGACTTGATCAACGTTATCTTCAAGTTGGATTATTATCAGGTTTAACTGGAAAATAAAAACTATGATGCCATGATCATGCACTAATCAATATGCAAAACATGCAACTCACAAGAACGGATCAACCTTATCAATATAACTTTTTGGCAATAACTCATCCTTAAATTTTACTGGTTCTACCTCACTATTTATGATCATGCAATATTTTGATTAACTCATAACTTATATGAAATTCTCATTAAGAAAAAAGAACTATCATTATTTATCATAGCAATATAAATAAGTCAAACTCTATTCTACTAGACCAAACTACTCCATACATTCAACCAGTAACTTAAACAAAGATTTCAAGCATGACATGGTAACTTGCATTCAACCAAATTTATTTATCAAATTTTAAATGCATAAAAGAACTCATATTCAAGTAAGAAAAATCATAGATATTGAAATTACACCATCCAAATGCTAGTGTGGCTTGCCTTAGTGCAGAGGAGGGTCACACTCCTCCTGTTTATCTTCAAGGCAAGTCTCTCCTTCTGAAAATATTTAAAAACCACAAAAAAGTCAGAAACGAATCTGAAAATCACCAGAAATTTTAGAAAGCAAAGAAAATTCCACATTTTGGTGTGCTGCTAGAGCTTTCTGAAACAAACACAATGCAAAAAGAACCAAATCATTTGGACTTATAGGCTAGAAATTATCACTGGTCAACGTTGTGGTCAATTTTTTTAATTAATTTGAATAAACAGAAAACTTGGGGGGTGACGTCGATGGCGTAAAGGCAGAATACGCCTCCACTCGTACCGCTTCGGGTGCAAGTGGAGAGGCTGACTCCGGGCCCCACCGGTCAAGAGAGACAGGGGAGAGAAGAAACAGAGCACGGCGGTGCTGCGCCGGAGCTTATGCCGGCGATGAGAGGTTCTTGGGCGAAGCCAGAGGGATAGAAGTGGAGAGGGGGTCACAGCGCACCTGCCCATACCCGTGGCTTGTCGGGGGATGGCCGGAGCTGCTCGCAACCAAGCTCGCAAGCGGCGGCGGCGGTCTGGTCTTGCCGGAGAGGAAGAAGGCGACGACGAGGGGCGACTATAGGGGCTCTGCTGCTTCCAGGCGACACCAGTGGACCTCCAATGATGCGCCTGAGAGGTTGGTTGAGCTTGAGTGGCTCCGGAGCAGGGTGGCTGGGCTGCAGGGATCACCGGCGATCTCTGGTCGTGGTCGATGGCTAGAGGCCTGCCCGACCGGGCTACGGCTATCCTACGTGGTCGTGGTGGTTGAGAAGTGCGATGTGTGGCTTCGGAACGGAGGGAGGGTCTCTATATATAGCCGGAGTAGGAGGGGGGTATGTGGCACCACCGGAGTTCTCGGTAAGCCGGCGAGCAACAATGAAGGGCGCCAGTGAGAGGGGGCAAGGGCTCAGCGCTCAGGCTAGAGCTGTCCATGCTCGCGGACGAGCACAGGAGGCAGGGGAGAAGAAGACAAGAGCACAAGCGCACTGTGGCTTTTGGCCGCGACATGTCGGTGCTCGCTGTGGTGTCTCCAGCATCGGCGAGCGCCAGGGAGAGGTCAAGGGTGATGAGTCGAAGCTAGTGGCGCGGCACGGTAGTCGTCGGCGAGCTCTGACTCGAGCATGCGCCGAACAGAGGCGTTGACGCGATGCAGAGCGCGTCGAACACATGCCAGACCCCATGTCCACACGTGGTCACCGCACTGGCATGGTGAAAACGACGCCCATGCTCAGCCAAACCTTTTCTAGGCTATAGTCCACGCAGTGTTAGGTCTAGGGAGGATGAGGACTCACTGCTAGGCCGACTAGAAGTGACTCAAGCTTCTTGGCAAGTTTCTGGCCAAAAAACTTGGCCTCTATGTTCGGAGAGGTTCTAGAAGGCCATTAGGGCTGATCTTCTGGGGTTAGGGTTTACATAGGAGGGTAATGAGGCTCAAGAAAAACCAGGGCCAAAGGATCAAGGAAAAATACACTTGCTGTACAAAGTGCATTTTTGGGCCAGAAGGGAAATGATTTTTTTAGCCAAAATATTACAAAAATTCATGCAATATTTTTTCTTGGGGAGGTGGGCCAATGTTCAAAGAATATTCAGGAATTATTTCAAGATTTTTGGAGCAATGAAAATGAGGGTTGCTTTGGAGCACTAGTTTCTGAAATGAGTTTTAGAAGAGAAATTGAATATTTTTCTTTTATGAAAAATATTCATTTGACCATTTTGGGATTTTTCAGAGAAATGAGATTGAATGAGGGGTAGATGGGTCACTTGGGTGAAGGTCAAGGGCATTCCCAAGTGATAAGTCCATTTGAATTGATTCCAAAAACTCAAATCCAAGGCAAAGGCAAAATCAAGTCCGGAAAAAGAGAGAAGGCAAAATCCAGGCTGTCACAATAGAATACCACTCTTCAGTATCTACCACTTTCTTCCATAGTTTGTTGAAGTAATCACAGAGCTCAAAGAGTGTGTTTCTTATATCTATGTCCATTAGATTCCTTTTGGCCACCGGTAGGATTTGTGTCAACATTACGTCGCAATCATGTGACTTCATGTGTGCCAACTTCATTTTACCTCAGCTCACATCCACGAGACTTCTCATGTTTGCAGAGTAGGAAGAGGGTGTATTAACTGACAACAAATACTTGAAGAACTCTTTTGCTTCTTTTGTACTAAAATTTTAACTCTGGTGAGCATGGAGGAATTTGTTATCATCTTCTGCTTCATTCTTGCGTTTTGATTGATCGCCAAGCATATCGTGTCGTGCACCATCACCATACTTTGTTTTACCTTTAATCTTGAGCAGAGTACCAACGATACTTTCACATACGTTCTTCTCTACGTGCATGACACCGATGCAGTGACATACACGTAGAATCTCCCAGTAAGGTAATTCCCAGAACACCGATTTCTTCTTGGACACTTGATCCCTGGATGTTTGTTTCACCATGAAAGCAAGGTTCTTGCCAAGCACAACATTAATTTGTTTAGACATGCTGTGGACCAACTCCCCAGTATAAGGTCTTGGTCCCAAACCTGTTGGGAAACGTTGCATGGAAAACAAAAAAAATTCTATGCACATGCAAGATCTATCCATGGAGATGCGTAGCAACGAGAGGGGGAAAGTGTGTCTACTTACCCTCTTAGACCATAAGCGGAAGCGTTTCATAACGCGGTTAATGTAGTTGAACTTTCTTCGCAATCCAACCGATCGAGTACGGAATATACGTCACTTGCGCGTTCAGCACACGTTCATCTCGGTGACGTCCTCTGGCTTCTTGATCCAACAAGACGGCGAGGTAGTAGATGAGTTCTGGCAGCACGACGGTGTGGTGACAGAGATGTTGAAGTAATCACCGCACGTCTTCGCCTAAGCACTACGAAAATATGACCAGGTGTGTAAATAGTGGAGGGGGCGCCACACATGGCTAGGAAATTGTCTGTTGTGTTCTACGCGCCCCCCTCCCACATATATATAGGTGGGAGGGAGGAGCAGCCAAAGGAGGCGCCAATGTAGGAGGAATCCTACTTGAAGTCCTTCCCAAGCCGTGCCCCCTGCCTTATATAGGTGCGGGGGAAAGGCAGGGGAGGGTGGCACCCCCCCTTTTCCTTTCTCCCATGAGGGGGAAAGGTAGGAGGGGCTAGCCCTCCCCCTTTCCTTCCCCTAAGTCCTGCTGTCCAAAGAACGGGCGCACCAGGGCGGGTCTGTCCCCCCTTTGGCCCATTAGGCCCATACACTTACCGAGGGTGTTCGGTACCCCTTCTGATGACCCGATGACTACCCGGGGGTGTCCGAATGCCATCGTCCTATATATCAATCTTTCCCTCTCGACCATTTTGAGACTCCTCGTCATGTTCGTGATCTCATCCGGAACTCCTAACAACATCGATCACCAAATCATATAACTCATATAGCACTATATTGTCAACGAACGTTAAGCGTGCGGACCCTACGGGTTCGAGAACTATGTAGACATGACCGAGACACCTCTCTGGTCAATAACAAATAGTGGAACCTGGATGCCCCTGTTGGCTCCCACATATTCTACGAAGATCTTTATCGTTCGAACCTTATGACAACATACGTAATTCCCTTTATCCATCGGTATGTTACTTGCCCAAGATTCGATCGTCGGTATCTTCATACCTAGTTCAATCTCTTTATCGACAAGTATCTTTACTCGTTCCGTAATACATCACCTCGTGACTAACTCCTTAGTCATTTGCTTGCAAGCTTATGATATGTATTACCGAAAGGGCCCAGAGATACCTCTCCGATACTCGAAGTGACAAATCCTAATCTTGATCTATGCCAACTAAAAAAACACGTTCGGAGATACCTGTAGAGCATCTTTATGATCACCCAGTTACGTTATGAAGTTTGATAGAACACAAGGTATTCCTCCGGTATCCGAGAGTTGCATAATCTCATAGTCGGACGAATATGTATTTGACATGAAGAAAGCAATAGCAATAAACTGAACGATCAATATGCTAAGCTAACGGATGGGTCTTGTCCACCACATCATTCTCCTAATGATGTGATCCCGTTATCAAATGATAACACATGTCTATGGTTAGGAAACTTTAACCATCTTTGATCAACGAGCTAGTCTAGTAGAGGCTTACTAGGGACATGGTATTTGTTCATATTCAGACATGTATTTAAGTTGCTGATCAATACAATTCTAGCCTGAATAATAAACCTTTATCATGAATAAGGAAATATAAAATAACAACTTTATTATTACCTCTAGGGCATATTTCCTTCAGTCTCCCACGTGCACTAGAGTCAATAATCTAGTTCACATCGCCATGCGATTAACACCCATAGTTCACATCGCCATGTGACAAACACCCAAAGAGTTTACTAGAGTCAATAATCTAGTTCACATCGCCATTTGATTAACACCCAAAGAGTACTAAGGTGTGATCATGTTTTTCTTGTGAGAGAAGTTTAGTCAACCGGTTTGTCACATTCAGATCCGTATCTATTTTGCAAATTTCTATGTCTACAATGCTCTGCATGGAGCTACTATAGCTAATTGGTCCCACGTTCAATACGCATCGAGACTGATACTCAAAGTCATCTGGATTAGTGTCAAAGCTTGCATCGATGTAACCCTTTATGATGAACTCTTTATCACCTCCATAACTAAGAAACATTCGCTTATTCCTCTAAGGATAATTTTGACCGTTGTCCAGTGATTCACTCCTGGATCACTCTTATACCCCCTTGCCAAACTCATGACAAGGCACACAACAGGTCTGGTACACAGCATGTCATACTTGGACCGATGACTGAGGCATAGGGAATGACTTTCGTTCTCTCTCTATATTCTCCCATGGTCGCGTTTTGAGTCTTACTCAACTTCACACCTTGTTACCCAGGCAAGAACCCTTTCTTTGACTGATCCATTTTAAACTTCTGCAAAACTTTATCAAGGTATGTGCTTTGTGAAAGTTTATTAAGCGTCTCGATCTATCCCTATAGATCTTGATGCCCAATAAATATAAGAAGCTTCACCAAGCTCTTTCATTGAAAAATTCTTATTCAAGTATCCTTTTGTGCTATTCAGAAATTCTATATCATTTCCAATCAATAATATGGCATCCACATATAATATCAGAAATGCTACAGAGCTCCCACTCACTTTCTTGTAAAAACAGGCTTCATCATAAGTCTGTATAAAACCATATGCTTTGATCACCTCATCAAAGCGTATATTACAACTCCGAGATGCTTGCACCAGTCCATAGATGGATTGCTGGAGCTTGCACACTTTGTTAGCACCTTTAGGATCGACAAAACCTTCTGGTTTCATCGCATACAACTCTTCTTTAAGAAATCCATCAAGGAATACAATTTTGACGTCCATTTGCCAAATTTCATAATTATAAAATGCGGCAATTGCTAACATGATTCAGACTAACTTAAGTATCGCTACGGGTGAGAAGGTCTCATCGTAGTCAACCCCTTGAACTTGTCGAAAACCTTCAGCGACAAGTCGAGCTTTGTAGATGGTGACATTACCAACATCATCTATCTTCTTCTTGGAGATCCATTTATTCTCAATGGCTTGCCAATCATCGGGCAAGTCCACCAAAGTCTACAATTTGTTCTCATACATGGATCCTATCTCAGATTTCATGGCCTCAAGCCATATATCAGAATATGGGCTGATCATAGCTTCTTCATAGTTTGTTGGTTCGCCATCGTCTAGTAACATGACTTCCAGGACATGATTACCGTACCACTCTGGTGCGGAACATGCTCTGTTCGACCTACAAGGTCCAGTAGTAACTTGATCTAAAGTTTCATGATCATCATCATTGGCTTCCTCTCTAGTTGGTGTAGGCATCATGAGAATGGATTTCTCTAATGTGCTACTTTCCAAATTGAGAGAAGGTACAATTACCTCATCAAGTTCTACTTTCCTCCCACTCACTTCTTTCGAGCGAAACACCTTCCATGTTCCATTCTTGGCAACAAAGATCTTGCCTTCGGATATGTGGTAGAAGGTGTACCAAATTGTTTACTTAGGGTATCCTATGAAGAGGCACTTCTCCAATTTGGATTCAAGCTTATCAGGCTGAAGCCTTCTAACATAAGTGTCGCAACCCCAAACTTTAAGAAATGACAGCTTAGGTTTCTTGCCAAACCATAGTTCATATGGTGTCATCTCGATGGATTTAGATGGTGCCCTATTTAACGTGAACACGGATGTCTCTAATGCATAACCCCAAAATGATAGTTGTAAATCGGTAAGAGACATCATAGAACACACCATATCCAGTAATGTACGGTTACGACATTTGGATACACCATTATGTTGTGGTGTTCCAGGTGGCGTGATTTGTGAAACAATTCCACATAGTTTTCAATGAAGGCAAAACTCGTAACTCAAATATTCGCCTCCGCGATCAGATCGTAGATACTTTATTTTCTTGTTGATGATTCTCCACTTCACTCTAAAATTCTTTGAAATTTTCAAATGTTTCAGACTTGTGTTTCATCAAGTAGATATACCCATACCTACTCAAATCATCTGTGGAAGTCAGAAAATAATGATACCCGCTGCATGCTTCAACACTCACGGACAGCATACATCAGTATGTATTATTTCCAATAAGTCATTAGGTCGCTCCGTTGTTCCAGAGAACGGAGTTTTAGTCATCTTGCCCAAGAGGCATGGTTCACAAGTATCAAGTGATTCCAAAAGTCCATCTGCATGGAGTTTCTTCATGCGCTTTACATCAATATGACCTAAACGGCAGTGCCACAAGTGTGTTGCACTATCAATATCAACTTTGCATGTTTTGGCATCAATATTATGAATATATGTATCACTACGATCGAGATTCAATAAACCATTCACATTGGGTGTATGACCATAAAAGATTTTATTCATGTAAATAGAAGAACAATTATTCTCTGACTTAAATGAATAACCGTATAGCAGTAAACACGATCTAATCTTGTTCATGCTCAACGCAAACACCAAATAACATTTATTCAGGCTTAACACTAAAACTACTCCAAGATGCTGCTAACGCGACACTACGATCAGAGACCCTTTGACAAAACTGTGTGCGATGCATTAATCACAAATGGTGATGTAAAAAACCCGACAAAAAAGATGCAAAACATTTGCGATGAAGGATACATCAAACACGGTTCAGATTTTAGTTGCGTGTGCGATGAGGGGCATACGATTCAGTTCAATTAACTGTTTGCGATGTGGTAGAACAAAAGTAATGGGCAGCCAGATGAAGGCGTGTGCAATATATGGCATACAGTTCACTCGGATGAACTGTTTGTGATTAGGCAACACAAAAGAAACGGTCAGCCATATCAAGGTGTGTGCAATATACGGCATACAGTTCACTCGAATGAACTATTTTGTGACGCCCCCGATTCAATCATACGCTAATAATACACGCAAATGTGTACGATCAAGATCAGGGACTCACGGGAAGATATCACAACACAACTCTAAAATAAAATAAGTCATGCAAGCATCATAATACAAGACAGCGGCCTCGAGGGCTCGAATACAAGTGCTCGATCATAGATGAGTCAGCAGAAGCAACAATATCTGAGTACAGACATAAGTTAAACAAGTTTGCCTTAAGAAGGCTAGCACAAACTGGGATACAGATCAAAAGAGACGCAAGCCTCCTGCCTAGGATCCTCCTAAACTACTCACGGTCGTAAATCGGCGTCACCTTGCACGTAGTAGTAGGCACCTCCGGTGTTGTAGGAGTCTTCGTCGAAGGTGGCGTCTGGCTCCTAGGCTCCATCACCTGGTTGCGACAACCAGGTAGAATGGAAAGGGGGAAAAGAGGAAGAAAAGCAACCGTGAGTACTCATCCAAAGTACTCGCAAGCAAGGATCTACACTACATATGCATGGGTATCTGTGTAAAGGGCCATGTCGGTGGACTGAACTACAGAATGCCAGAATAAGAGGGGGATAGCTAATCCTATCGAAGACTACGCTTCAGGCCACCTCCATCTTGCAGCATTTAGACGAGAGTAGATGGTAAGTTCACCAAGTAGCAACGCATAGCATAAATCCTACCCGGTGATCCCCTCCTCGTCGCCCTGTTAGAGAGCGATCACCAGGTTGTATCTGGCACTTGGAAGGGTGTGTTTTATTAATTATCCGGTTCTAGTTGTCATAAGTTCAAGGTACAACTCTGTAACACCCCGGAAGTAACTTGCCATATTTGTAACTCCAACTCTTGCCATTTTCGGCATTGTGATATGATATTCCCTCCGTGGTTGGGTTTTTCTTCATTTTGCCTTTTGTCCATGTCATGCATTTTATATCATGTCATCATGTGCATCCTATTTGCATACGTGTTCGTCTCATGATTCCGAGCATTTTTCCCGTTGTCCGTTTTGCAATCCGGCACTCCTATCTTCCACGGCGGCCCCTTTTACGTTTTTCCGTGAGCGGGTACTAAACGTTCTCGGAATGGACCGAGGTTTGTCAAGTGGCCTTGGTATACCACCCGTAGACCACCGGTCAAGTTTCGGGTCATTTGGAGCTCGTTTGGTACTCCAATGGTTAACCGCACTCTCGCAAAGGCCTCTTTTAAGTTGCAGCCCAACACCCCTTCAAAATAGTCCAATAACCCATCTAAGTCACTTCCATGCTCTCCGTCATTCGATCACGATCGTGTGGGCGAAAACTACACCTCATTTGGACTCTCCTAGCTCCCTCTATGCCTATTTAAGCAAACCCCCCATTCCAATCCGGGTCTTCTTCCTCCCGAAACCCTAAAATTCCTCCTCACGCCAGACGGACACGTCCTTGGCCGCGGACGAAACCGCCGCCGCGTCGACCAATCCGCCGCCGCCACGTGTCAGCACCCTCCTCCGCCGCATGCCGCCCGCCAGTTCGAGGCCCTCCCGGCCCGTCGCCGCTGCCGCTTCGGGCGCCGAGCCACGCGCTTGAGCTCAAGCCTCCTCCGCCGCCTCGCCGCCTCCCTCGGCCTGGCGTCGCCCGCCCCCGCCAAGGCCTCCCACGCCACGCCGGCCGCGCCGCCCGACCACCTGCCGCCGCCCGGCCGCCTCCCTCCACCTCGTCGGTCGCCCGCCGCTCCGGTCACGGTGCCCCTCGCCGGACCGGCCACCGGAGGAGCCGACCGCCGCCGCCGCTTCGGATCCGATCGGCCCGATCCGGATCTATTCTCCCGTTGACTTCTTCCCCCTCTCAAATTCTTCTAAGTTTTAACCCTGTGATTATTTCGTGGCATTTTCAACGTAGCGTAACTTTCCATCTGTAGCTCTATTTTGCGCGTATAATATATCAAAATGTTCGCCTCGAAGAGTAGATCATTTCATCTCATTGCATCATTTTCATTTGAGCTCATCTTGATGCCCGAAATGCTGTTAGAAGAGGGCTATGTGATGTTAGTTTCGTTTCTTAATGAACTTGCACTTTGTTATTTTGCTATGATTGATGTGTGCACCCTATGAATTTGAGTCCTACATGTGTTTTGTAATATGCCATTCCATCTTTCCAGGGTGTATTCCATGTATTTTTGTGATCTATGTGGTGACTAGCACAAGCATACTAAGTAGGTGTCCTGATGTTGCTGATTTCAATCTGCTTTTCTTGATATTTTGATGCCATGTTAACTTGATGCTACCGAGAGATCCATGCATATTTGGAGATACTTCAGTAAGGATGTTTTGTTCTACATGTCTTGCTCTATCCATCAATGCCTTTGTTTGCAATTATCGAGTGCCATATCTTGAGTCAATCGAGCTCTACTTTTGCTATCAAATGTTTCCTGGCAGATTGTTTACATGTTATTCAATTTTGCCAAGGTTGTTGTGGTTGATCCGTGTATGCTATGATGTTGTTCTTGCCATGTATGTCTTGTATGCCATGTCTTCTTGATGTATGTATGCTTAGTTTATCATGTAAGGCTCTGTAGTGAGTGCATTGAGCTTGTAAACATGCCTACTTGTTATCAGTTTTTGACATGCCTTGTTGCTGAATCTGTTAACGAAACTTGCGATATTGACATGGTTGTTACTATATTTTCTGATACTTTTTGGCTTATGGTCAGTAAGGGACTTTTGTTCTATGCTTTGAGTAGATTCATGCCATGCCATGTTTTGCTATTATAAGGTCCTGTAGCATGTAGTTTTGTTGCTCTGAACATTGCTACCTAATGCTGTTTTTGCCATGTCCAGCCTGTTATTTTGTGCACTATTGCCATGCTTGTTTGAACCTGTTATGATGTGAACTAGCCGTAGCTCAGTGCACATCTTTTGTCAAGTATCTTGAGTAGATCACTGCCATGTGCTTTGTTGGTATGTTTGGGTGCAGTAGCTTAATTTCTGGTTGCTTGCTAAGTGGTATCTTGCTGTTAATGGCAGATTTGTGCCATTCTTGTTTTGCTTGTCATTTGCAAACCGTGCATCCGATTCCGGTGATCTTTATATCGATTTCAACCGAAATCATCTCATCTTTCCAGTGGCATACTTGGTTTTCCAATTTGATGCCTGGTTCATCATTTTCCTTCCGGAGCGCGCATACGCATTGCATATCACATCTCGCATATCATGTCATGTTTTGCATCATGTTGCTTGTGCATTGCACCGTGATTTATTGTGGTTCCTTTGTTTGTGTTCTTGCTTTGGGTAGAGCTGGGAGACGAGTACGTGAACGAGGAACCTGTTGAGAACGCTTACGAGGATCAAGCTTTCGACAACTCTGAGAACAATTTAGGCAAGATAACCATACCCTCGAAATCACTTCTATCTTTGCTATGCTAGTTGCTCGCTCTTTTGCTATGCCTATGCTGCGATGCCTATCACTTGCTATATCAAGCCACCCATATTGCCATGTCAGCCTCTAACCATCCTTTCCTAGCAAACCGTTGATTGGCTATGTTACCGCTTTGCTCAGCCCCTCTTATAGCGTTGCTAGTTGCAGGTGAAGCGGAAGTTTGTTCCTTGTTGGAACATGGAGATGTTGTTCCTTATTGGAACATGTTTACTTGTTGGGGATATCAAAATATATATCTGCTATAATTAATGCATCTATATACTTGGTAAAGGGTGGAAGGCTCGGCCTTATGCCTGGTGTTTTGTTCCACTCTTGCCACCCTAGTTTCCGTCATACGGTGTTATGTTCCTTGATTTCGCGTTCCTTACGGTTGGTTGATTTATGGGACCCCTTGACAGTTCGCTTTGAATAAGACTCGTCCAGAAGGCCCAACATTGGTTTTACCATTTGCCACCTAAGCCTTTTTTCCCGGGTTTTCGCGAGCCCGAGGGTCATCTTTATTTTAACCCCGACCGGTGCTCTTCGATTGCTGGCCCGAACCGGCAGATCAGGGGCCACCACGGGCAACTCGAGGGCTGGTTTTACTCGTAGGGCTGACCTATCCGGTGTGCCCCGAGAACGAGATATGTGCAGCTCCTATCGGGATTTGTCGGCACTGGTCGGGTGGCTTTGCTGGTCTTGTTTTATTCTTTGTCGAAATGTCTTGTAGTCCGGGATTCGAGATTGATCGGGTCTTCCGGTAGAAGGAATATCCTTCGTTGACCGTGAGAGCTTATAATGGGCTAAGTTGGGACACCCTGCAGGTAATATCTTTCGAAAGCCGTGCCGCGGTTATGAGGCAGATGGGAATTTGTTAATGTCGGTTGTAGAAAACCGAAGTTGACCTCAAATAAAATACACCTCAACGCGTGTGTAACCGTGATGGTCTCTTCTCGGAGTCCGGAAGGAACACGGTGTTGGAGTTATGTTTGGCGTAAGTAGTTCGGGATCACTTCTTGACCGCTACTAGCTTCACGACCGTGCTTTGCTCCTCTTCTCGCTCTCTTTTGCGAATGTAGCCACCATATATGCTAGTAAACTGCTGCAGCTCCACCTTACAACTCTGTCCTTCCTATAAGCTTAAATAGTCTTGATCTCGGGTGTGAGATTGCTGAGTCCCGTGACTCACAGATTCTACCAAAACAGTTGCAGTGCCGGCGATGCGCAGGCGGTGACATAACCGAGCTCAAGTGGGAGTTCGACGAGGAACGTGGTCGTTATTATGTGTCTTTTCACGATGATCGAGAGTGGAGCCAGTTAGTACGATCGGGGATCTGTGTAGCATTTGGGGTATCTTCTTTTATTTTGGTTCCGAGTCGAACCTTGAGTGTACTCGAATGATGGATGTTTATTTATGTCTTTGTGTGAAGTGGCATTGTAAGCCAACTATGTATCTCTTTCCCTTATGTATTACATGGGTTGTGTGAAGATTACCTCACTTGCGACATTGCTTTCAATGCGGTTATGCCTCTAAGTCGTGCCTCGACACATGGGAGATATAGCCGCATCGAGGGCGTTACAAACTCCAAGTCGTCCTGTTACCGAAGATCACGGCTATTCGAATAGATAAACTTCCCTGCAGGGGTGCACCACATTTCCGAACACGCTCGATCCCATATGGCCGGACACACTTTCCTGGGTCATGCCCGGCCTCGGAAGATCAAGACGTCGCAGCCCCACCTAGGCTCAACAGAGAGGTCATCATGCCGGTCTAAATCCTATGCACGCAGGGGTCTGGGCCCATCGCCCATTGCACACCTGCATGTTGCGTACGCGGCCGGAAGCAGACCTAGCCCCCTTAATACAAGCGCGAGCTTAAGGTCCAATGCGGCGGGCGCCGCTCAGTCGCTGACGTCAAAAAGTGCTTCGGCTGATACCACGACGCCGAGTGCCCATAACTATTCCCGCGTAGTTGGTTAGTGTGTATAGGCCAGTGGCCAGACTCAGATCAAATACCAAGATATCCTTAAGCGTGTTAAGTATCCGCGAACGCCGACCAGGGCCAGGCCCACCTCTCTCCTAGGTGGTCTCAACCTGCCCTGTCGCTCCGCCACAATGTAACAGTCAGGGGCCGTTGGGAACCCAGGCCCACCTCTACCGGGATGGAGCCACCTGCCCCTTCAGCCCCCATCTCCGAACAGTGTCATAAGTAATGTACCAGTATAAAGTATATAGCATATGCTCGTGATCACCTCACGAAGTGATCACGGCCCAGTAGTATAGCATGGCAGACGGACAAGAGTGTAGGGCCACTGATGGAACACTAGCATCCTCTACTAAGTAGTAGGATAGCAGGTAAGGGTAACAACTATAGCAACAATGACAGGCTATGCATCAGAATAGAATTAACCAAAAGCAGTAACATGCGACACTACTCTAATGCAAGCAGTATAGAGGAGGAATAGGCGATATGTGGTGATCAAGGGTGGGGGGGGGGGGCTTGCCTGGTTGCTCTGGCAAGAAGGGGTCGTCGTCGATGTAGCCAATCACGGGGGTATCAACAACGGTCTCGGAGCCAACCAGAAAGAAGTAACGGAGGGGGAACATAATAAATAACAGAGCAATCAAATGTAACACAAAGCAATATGCGACAATATGTTGTGCTAGGGGTGACGTAACGCAGGGATATGTGATACCAGCGAAGTGGGGAAACATCCGGGAAAGTATCCCCGGTGTTTCGCGTTTTCGGGCAGATGAACCGGAGGGGGAAAGTTGTGTGTTCGCTATGCTAGGGATGTGTGGTGGACGAACGGACTGCGTATTTGGATTCATCTCGTCGTTCTGAGCAACACTCATGTACAAAGTATTTTCATCTGATAAACTGTTTATTTCATATTATTTTTGAAACATTTAATCAATTTTCTAGAATTTACTGGATTAAATATTAATTCGAAATAAATGAATAAAATGCTACGGCTACCCAGGATTGTACCCAGTTGTTCAGCACAAAGGCTGACAGTGGGCCCAGTTGACTTGGTCAACCAGCCTATCAACAGAGGCTGACATGTGGGCGAGAGGGTCCAGTCAGTAGTTAACTAGGTCAACGTTGACTAGTCAAGTCTGACTGGTGGGGTCCATTTGTCATACTCTGATGTTAATCTAAATTAGTTAGTTAAATTAATTAGCTAGGTGGGGCCCCACTATCGGTGTCATATTTTAACTGAACCATTATTTAACAGACTTATTTAGCTATGAACTAATCTAATTAGCTAGTGGGCCCATAGGTCAGTGGCACACAGGGGGGTGATTTTGGGTTAAGGATGTTCCACATCAGCAGGGAAACGACGGCGAGGCGGAATGCATTGGCGACGGTCGTGCGCTCACCTCCGGTGACCGTTCGAGCGGCGGTTGGCACGGACCGGTCGAGGGCCTCGTCGCGCACTCAATGGAACAAACCGTAGGTGCGGGGATGGTCGAAATCGACCAACATGTCGGCGGCGAGCAGAGGCCCGGCCTTGTCGATCAGGCGTCTACGGGAACGTGGAAGAGAGGGAAGAGGCCAGGGGGAGCCGGATGCTCACATTGTTGCAGAGGAGAGCTCGGGGAGGCCGGAGGAACATTGTCGGCGAGGTCCGGCGACCGGACGGGGCGGCAGGCGCGAGGCAGAGCAGAGGGCTTGGGGAGGCACGACGCAGGGTCGATGGACTTAGCACGGGGCAAGGAGAAAGTCGCGGCACGCGAGGTGGTGGCGAGCTTCAGCGGGGCGGGGCACGGCGATGACGGCGGCGGCCTGTGGTGCTGCAGGCGTGGTGCGAGGACGGCGAAGAAGCTGCGGGATGGAGGCGGCAGTCCTCGAGCGCGGGCGTGCTCGCCGAGCCCTCGAGGAAGAGATGGGGACGGGGTGCGGCGATGGATGATGACGAGGTCGAGGCGGCGAGGGGCTCCAGCGAGGTCATCGGCAGGACGCGCGAGGCCGGGGGGTTAGGACGCGACGGTTGGCGTCGGCCCGATCCCGATCTGGATCGGGGGAGGGCAAAGGGAGGACACGAGGGAGAGGGGGATCATGGGGGGTGTGCGCTAGGGTTTGGGTATAGGAGTGGGGTTATCCGGCCGGGGTGGGCCGGATGGGCCGCGTGGGTGGCCAGCTAGGCCAAGAGGCCCAAATGGGGGTCTTTTGTTTTTGTTTGTTTGTTTTCTGTTTTGTTCTTCTTCCAGTTTTTTTTACTGTTTTCTTTTATTTTACTTTTGTTTGTTTAATTTCTTTAAATTACCAAGTTAGCACCTAAATTAGTATTATCAAAATAGGCCTCTGCCAAACCTAGTTTGGACCCAAAATTATTTAGTTAATATTTTTATATTTTCAAAAGCAAATAAATTATTATTTTAGCCATTGTTTTTAATTAGTTCAGGGCATTTAAACACTTCGTAAAAGGTTGGTTCCACCATCAAAACTAGTTAGGGATTATTGGCCACATGATGAACATTTTAGTTTTAATGTTTCAAAACTTTTGTCATTTGCCTGATTTTTAAATTGAATTCGAATCGGTTTTGAACTAATGCGAGATTAGCCACAGTAATCGAGGTGACGTGGCATCATTAGCGGAGGGTTACTGTAGCTTAACTATCCGAGCGTCACAATTCTCCTCCACTACAAGAAATCTCGTCCCGAGATTTAAGAGGTGGAATAAGGGGGAACGGTCTGGTTACTAAATCATAACGAATCTTCTCGGTCTTGGTTGCTCTTCTCGAAGTGGTCGATCCATAGCGCTGATGTCTTCATTTCTGTGCTTCAGGTCATCATGATGAAGTTGTTGTCCTTCCTTCAGGATCTTCACCGTACTTACGAAAGGGTAAGAAGGTAAAACTCTATATGGATGGATTCTAACAAGATCGAGCATCAGACGGTTAACTGAGGGAAGAAGCATAAGTATCTCTCGATTTGAAACTTAATAAGATATCAAGAGCAAAGTAAGAAGGTACCATGAGAAGTTTCAAACAGATAGGCAATCGTTCGATGCCTAATCAGAAGGTGAAAGGGTTTCAGGGCAACGAGAATAGGTATTGCGCCTCATACCAGAATAGATCACTAGACAGGTGGTCCGTGAATTACATACGAAGTCAAGCACAAGGAACAACCTTGGGAATAGGTGGTGTACAGGAGAGTCAGGTGTCGATCATGTGGAACTGTGGGTTATGGGCCCACCATGTGGGTTAAAAGTAGGAAGGGCAGTGACGTCTTGCACGACCATGTAAGCAAGGCATGCCAGAGGATAATTTGTCGGTCATGTCGGCAACAACATCGGTACCAAGGGCGAGGGACGAAGAGAACCATTTTCCTGCTCATTGAAGGAGGCGGGCCAATAGGCAAAGTTCTCGTCCATCGGTGGTTACCGGAATGCTGCCAACAAAAGCAACATGGTCTTACTGACATGGTTGTACACCAAGGTGTTTTACATAAGCAGAAGATTACTAATGCTTATATAATATAAATCACAAGAAGGGTTAAGCAAACCAATGGAAAGGAAAGGTGATTACCAGGTTAAACAGACAATGGAAAGGAAAATGTGATAAAACACATATTTCTGGGGTTTTTCCTTCGCAAGGACAAAAAGAGCATGATATCCGTGACAGGATATAATGTAGAAAACCCTTTAGATAAGGGGAGAGAATTTTCATGACATTACCCATACAACGGTGTTTGAATAATTGATAAAGGAAATTTAGCATGGTGCTTCAAAATGTTCTTATCGATGATCAGAGTACCATAGACAGACTTCGAGATAGCATTGACATGGTCATTGGGTAAAGATCAGACTTTAGATTCACAAAGGATCCATCAGGAACAAATTATAGAATAAGTTTTACAATTTCCTCATGAAAGAATGGATAACCTTGATAAGAGGATACATATACTATAAAAATAGGTTCTCTGGCCAGGGGTGCTAAGAAAAGACACCACCTTACTGGGCTATGTAGAGACCAATGTTATAACTCTTGGAAATATGTCCCAACCATCATATCTGACCGAGATTCAGATCTGATTGGTGTCAAGATACCTCAGACCCAGGATGCCTGAGAAGAAAAGGTGCAACACAAATAGACGAAATGACATGGTAAGATTCTCGGGAAATAAACTATGGGAGTGAGTTCCTAAACAAGAGTTCATCATTAAACTAAGGAGAGGATGAGGAGGTGGCTGATGGACTCAGCGACAACTCATCGAGATTTCCGAAAAGATGGATTTCCATAATTATGTGAACAAGGAGATATCATTTGTCAGATCAAATGATATAATGATTTATGCTCGAGGAAAACATACATATTTAAACATTGGTTGAAAGGTGCACCCGAAATATGGGTTCGGTAGCATGATCAATGTTAGAATGGTGATTCAATAACCAATAATCTAAGAATGAACTAACGACCATTAACTTCAAAGCAATAGGGTTGCTAGAAGGAAAGAATCCAAACAACACCGTTCACTTGTTGGAATCAACATGGGGACCAAGAAAGAATGGTGATGGTGAGAAGCATCACTTGCATCAATAATTCATAAGAGGTGGTGAAATTCTCCTGACATACTTGACATAAAAGATGGTAATATTCCAAGGTAAAGAAGAACAAACGCAGGATAACAAGGAACTCAAGGTATAACACAAAACACGATCATGTTTGTGATGAGGAAGGCAATAAAGCGGTCGATGATAAGACAAATCATCGAGGGCAAGTATGGTATTTCTCATCATGAATTCGATTGACATCCTGGAAGGAGTCGAAATATTGATGATGATCATGACAAATTTTGTCGAGAGGCTCCATGAAGATGCATTCGAACATCGACTACATCAAGTAAAAGGACTGATGCAACAAAAGATTATTTGAACCACGGATACGACACCAACTCGGAATCAAGCTTGTTGTTCGAGGTGGATTTGATAAGACGAGGAAATCTACGTAAGCTCAGCTCATCATCGAAAGTTGTGCTCCGGGATTAAGGACCAGGTAGCATAGTTAAATTAGCACGATAATGATGTAGCCGATCAGGCTAGGAGTGACGTGAAGGAGTCTTAAGCTTCTCAAAAACAAAGTACTGAGGGTACTGAATCTCAGTGTTGATTCGATTCACAAATCGGTGTTCTCGGTTGACGACAACCAGAACCCGTGGAGTGACTATGACAGGGAAAGGTACTACTTCATCAGAAATTCATAAGATGAAGTGCAATGGGTTGATATCCTCAAGATACCATGGGGTAATACTCGAAGGTAGACAAAATAGAGGTTGGACTGGGGTATTGCTCTGCGGAAGAGAAGTGCTTAAACTTGCACGAGAAATGGTATTTAAAGGAGAACATGGTCGGAATGCAAAAGGCCAGATCCCAGATATAAGATGACTTATACCAAGGGAATAACTAATTATAAAAGAAGCTTCAATGAGAAGATCTACATCGTGTCCATGGGCATGAACACAAAGTTCAAGGTCGACTCCCACTTCTCCAATGCATATCCTTTCATTTACTTCTCGGGTTCGATGAAGTTGTAGGGTTGAAATTTTATCTGGCAAAGTACCAGAAGAGTATGACTCGTGAAAACTTTCGAGTTCACACATATTAAGGAAGGCATAGGTTCAAGCCATCGGGCTTCTTAGAACATATACCACGAACTTCAGAAGTAAATAAAACAGGCTCAAAATTAGAGCATGGTTGTCAAAGCAGAGGATACAATTTACCAAAGGCATTATATACTCGTGGAAAGGCTCGCAAGGTTATTGAATATGAAGGATGATGTCGGATGAAATCCAACAATGGATCGGGCGATCCACAACGAAGCTGATGTGAGTATCGGTACTCAATCAGAGGAAGAAATAATGCAAGGGCGTCCGATTATAGAACATCTGAATAATTCGGTGCTTAGATAACAAAGGAATTATGATTTCGAAAATGAAGGATCAGAAGCAGACGCTCTAATCAAGGATCGATAAACTAAATAGACCCGAGGCACAATCAACGACAAATAGTTTGGTCGAGAACCAGCTCATGTTCAAAATGACGTCTGAGCCGGAAAGATAATTTAGAAGGGTCGATTGATGATTGTGTGCATTCGCACACATCTTGAATCAATAGGATCAAAATGATAGTGCCAAAATATACTAATGAATATTGCTAGTGATATGGGAGCATCCATAATGTAAGCATACAAGTATTTGCAGAGCAATAGTTCGAAGAGGATGCTCAGAAGGTCGAATAGTATTTCAGAGTATCTTATGAAGCATACGAACAACTGGGGATGAACGGGTACTCAATAAGTGCGAGGAATCTTCAATAGGGGTATTCATGTGGTAAAGAACTGCAAGGCAATAAGCTTAAAGGATTTTCGGAACAACGGAGAGCAATTTAGGGCATCTTGTAATAACAAGAGCAAGAGAGAATGAAGGTATGAACGACAATTGTAGGTAGTTATCCATAAGGGTATATCGGTGGTAGGGGATTGTAAAGTTGGTGGGCACAAGGGTCTCGGGAAAACCTTGGAGAGTATCTTCGGAATCTTCTGGTGCAGCAAGCGATCATCTGGAGTGAGGGGCTCTCCGGGAGAAAGTATTTACGACAACCTACAGTTAGTCTTTTTAGCAAAATCATTTAACCCAAATAGGAGAGAGTTCAGAGTCCCAGAGTAAAGGTCGAGGAATAAAATATCCTACTACCACCCAATGGCGACGTGGGCCCGTAAGCCGCACAGCCATGTTAGTAAAGGTTTTGCAATGACTAGACCCAACTTCGGCCAAGGAGTTGGAATGGGGATTCCTACAGGCAGTCGGCTCTGATACCAACTTGTGACGCCCCCGATTCAATCGTACACTAATCATACACGCAAACGTGTATGATCAAGATCAGGGACTCACGGGAAGATATCACAACACAACTCTAAAATAAAATAAGTCATACAAGCATCATAATACAAGCCAGGGGCCTCGACGGCTCGAATACAAGTGCTCGATCATAGACGAGTCAGTAGAAGCAATAATATGTGAGTACAGACATAAGTTAAACAAGTTTGCCTTAAGAAGGCTAGCACAAACTGGGATACAGATCGAAAGAGACGCAGGCCTCCTATGTGGGATCCTCCTAAACTACTCCTGGTCGTCGTCAGCGGACTGCACGTAGTAGTAGGCACCTCCGGTGTAGTAGGAGTCGTCGTCGACGATGACGTCTGGCTCATGGCCTCCAGCATATGGTTGCGACAACCAGGTAGAATGGAAAGGGGGAAAAGAGGGAGAAAAGCAACCGTGCGTACTCATCCAAAGTACTCGCAAGCAAGGATCTACACTACATATGCATGGGTATCTGTGTAAAGGGCCATGTCGGTGGACTGAGCTGGAGAATGCTAGAATAAGAGGGGGATAGCTAATCCTATCGAAGACTACGCTTCAGGCCACCTCCATGTTGCAGCATGTAGACGAGAGTAGATGGTAAGTTCACCAAGTAGCAACGCATAGCATAAACCTACCCGGCGATCCCCTCCTCGTCGCCCTGTTAGAGAGCGATCACCGGGTTATATCTGGCACCTGGAAGGGTTTGTTTTATTAAGTATCCGATTCTAGTTGTCATAAGGTCAAGGTACAACTCCAAGTCGTCACATATCAAGATCACGGCTATTGAATAGATAAACTTCCCTGTAGGGGTGCACCACCTTTCCCAACACGCTCGATCCCATTTGGCCGGACACACTTTCCTGGGTCATGCCCGGCCTCGGAAGATCAACACGTCGTAGCCCCACCTAGGCTCAATAGAGAGGTCAGCACGCCGGTCTAAATCCTATGCGCGCAGGGGTCCGGGCCCACCGCCCATTGCACACCTGCATGTTGCGTACACGGACGGAAGCAGACCTAGCCCCCTTAATACAAGCGCGAGCTTACGGTCTAATGCGGCGCACGCCGCTCAGTCGCTGATGTCAGAAAGAGCTTCGGCTGATACCACGACGCCGAGTGCCCATAACTGTTCCCGCGTAGTTGGTTAGTGTATATAGGCCAGTGGCCAGACTCAGATCAAATACCAAGATATCGTTAAGCGTGTTAAGTATCCATGAACGCCGACCAGGCCAGCCCACCTCTCTCCTAGGTGGTCTCAACCTGCCCTGTCGCTCCGCCTAAAGTAACAATCGGGGCCGCGGAACCCAGGCCCACCTCTACCGGGATGGAGACACCGCCCTTCACCCCCATCTCGAACAGTATCATAAGTAATGTAACAATATAAAGTATATAGCATATGCCTGTGATCACCTCCCGAAGTGATCACGGCCCAGTAGTATAGCATGGCAGACGAACAAGAGTGTAGGGCCACTGATGAAACACTAGCATCCTATACTAAGCAGTAGGATAGCAAGTAAGGGTAACAACTATAGCAACAATGACAGGCTATGCATCAGAATAGGATTAACCGAAAGCAGTAACATGCTACACTACTCTAATGCAAAAAGTATAGAGAAGGAATAGGCCTGGTGATCAGGGAGGGGGGGCTTGCCTGGTTGCTCTGGCAAGAAGAAGGGGTCGTCATCGATGTAGCCGATCACAGGGGTATCGACAACGGTCTCGGAGCCTACCGTAAAGAAGTAACGGAGGGGGAACACAATAAATAATAGAGCAATCAAATGTAACACAAAGCAAGACGCGGCAATACGTTGTGCGGGGGGGGGGGAGGTAATGCAAGGAAATGTGATACCAGCGAAGTGGGGAAACATCCAGGAAAGTATCCCCGGTGTTTCGCATTTTCGGGCAGATGAAACGGAGGGGGAAAGTTGCGTGTTCGCTATGCTAGGGATGTGTGGCGGACGAACGGACTTCGTATTTGGATTCGTCTCGTCGTTCTGAGCAACTTTCATGTACAAAGTACTTTCATCTGATAAACTGTTTATTTCATATTACTTCTCAAAGATTTAAACAATTTTCTAGAATTTACTGGATTAAATATTAATTGGAAATAAATGAATAAAATGCTAAGGGTACCCAGGATTGTACCCAGTTGTTCAGCACAAAGGCTGACAGTGGGCCCAGTTGACTTGGTCAACCAACCTATCAGCAGAGGCTGACATGTGGGCCAGAGGGTCCAGTCAGCAGTTGACTAGGTCAACGCTGACTAGTCAAGTTTGACCAGCGGGGTCCATTTGTCATGATCTGATGTTTATCTAAATTAGTTAGTTAAATTTATTAGCAAGGTGGGGCCCCACTATCGGTGTCATATTTTAACTGAACCATTATTTAACAGACTTATTTAGCTATGAACTAATCTAATTAGCTAGTGGGCCCATAGGTCAGTGGCACACAGGGGGGTGATTTGGGGTTAAGGATGTTCCACATCAGCAGGGAAATGATGGCGAGGCGGAACACATTGGCGATGGTCGTGCGCTCGCCTCCGGCGATCGTTCGAGCGGCGGTTGGCACGGACCGGTCGAGGGCTTCGCCGCACACTCACTGGAACAAACCGTGGGCGCGGGGACGGTCGAAATCGACCACCATGTCGGCGGCGAGCAGCGGAAAAGGCAAGGCCTCATTGGTCAGGCGTCTACGGGGGACGTGGAAGAGAGGGAAGAGGCGAGGGGGAGCCGAATGCTCACATCGTTGCAGAGGAGAGCTCAGGGTGGCCGGAGGAACCCTGTCGGCGAGGTCCGGCGGCCAGACGAGGCGGCAGGCGCGAGGCAGAGTAGAGGGCTTGGGAAGGCGCGATGCGGGGTCGATGGACTCATCACGGGGGGAGGAGGAAGTCACGGCACGCGAGGTGGTGGCGAGCTTCAGCGGGGCAGGGCGCGACGATGACGGCGGTGGCCGGTGGTGCTACAGGCGTGGTGCGAGGACGACGAAGAAGCTGCGGGGTGGAGGCGGCAGTCCTCGAGCGCGGTCGTGCTCGCAGAGGCCGTGAGGAAGAGATGGGGACGGGGTGCAGCGACGGATGACGACGAGGTCGAGGCGGCGAGGGGCTCCGGCGAGGTCGCCGGCAGGACCCGCGAGGCCGGGGGAGGAGGCGAGGGGTGGCGTCGGCCCGATCCCGATCTGGATCGGGGGAGGGGCAGAGGGAGGAAACGAGGGAGAGGAGGATCGTGGGGGGATCAAGGGGGGTGTGCGCTAGGGTTTGGGTATAGGAGTGGGGTTATCCGGCCGGGGTGGGCTACTGGGCACATGGGTGGCCAGCTGGGCAAAGAGGCCCATGGGGGATCTTTTGTTTTTGTTTGTTTGTTTTCTATTTTTGTTCTTCTTCCTTTTTATTTATTTTTTTACTGTTTTCTTTTATTTTACTTTTGTAACTTTAGTTTCTTTGAATTAGCAAGTTAGCACCTAAATTAGTATTATCAAAATAGGCCACTGCAAAACCTAGTTTGGACCCAAAATTATTTAGTTTAATATTTTTATATTTTCAAAAGCAAATAAACAATTATTTTAGCCATTGTTTTTAATTAGTTCAAGGCATTTAAACACTTTGTAAAAGGATGGTTCCACCATCAAAACTAGTTAGGGATTATTGGCCACATGATGAACATTTTAGTTTTAATGTTTCAAAACTTTTGCCATTTGCCTGATTTTTAAATTGAATTCGAATCGGTTTCAAACTAATGTGAGATTAACCACAGTAATCGAGGTGACGTGGCATCATTAGCGGACGGTTACTGTAGAGTAACTATCCGGGCGTCACATGTTTTCCATTAGGCAACACAACAGAAACGGTTCAACCGGATCACGATTTGTGCAATGGAGGGCATACAGTTCATTCCGATAAACTATGTGTGTTGAGCCAAGAGAACTAAAATGTTTCATATAAACAAGATGTGTGTAATACGCGGCAAACATCCAATTACATAGGTGGCTAGTACACACATGACATTTCCACACACCAAAGTAAACTATTACATGCATAATTAAATAGGATAAACAATCATGTGATCATCATCTACTTCTTGTGCTAGCTCGATGTTCCTTCTATGCTAAGTTTCCATTAATTAAAGGCATTTATGAACACGCCATTGTTTCCTGCCATTTCCTCACCGGTTTCCCGCCATCCAGCGATATTGCACATAACCCTAGGCGGCATGCAACACACGGAGGTAACAAGCACAACCTGTAGCACATCCACCTATTCCAAGCATGAGAACCCACCAGAGCGCCGCCTCTGCCATTAACGTCGTCGATGAGGAAAATGAGTAGGCGCCACGGCCCGTCGAGGCCGAGGCGCTCCACGGCAACGAGATGGACGACGCTGTGATGCGCGTCATCGCCAGGGTTGAGCAGACCCTTGGCACATGGCGCTTCAGCGCCGCGGATCAAGATAGGCATGTAAGCACAGAGAGGCTACAGCTCACCGCACAACATCATCGATGATGCGCCGTAGAGCAAGCTAGGCGCGTCCGTGCCGATAGAGTATATATAATATCATCACATATACGTGATAATACTTAACTACTAGGTACGATGCATATAATTGAAAATGAACAATAGGATAGCAATCCTTTCTTTCAATCGACTAAGACTGTTAGAAAGCACATTCATATAAGCCTTGCCTTTCAGTAACTATCCTCAGCGATGTTCTGCCTATCTCCTATTGGTCAGACAGATCCTGGCTTATCAAGTGGTACTGAAATAGGGTCAAATTCTATTTAGTAGAAAGGAAGGAAGCAAGCAAAGCAAGTCCCTCCATACCAGATAGCAGTCTTGTTTAGCGAGTATCCTTCTTTACTGATTCAGGTTCCCGTGTGCCTATGCGATTATTAAGGCATGGTTCTACTGTACCAGTAGTAGAGTGGCTTGAATCAAATCGGGGGCAGTATTCCGGCAGCCCCTCGCCAGCAGCTCCCTGTTGTGCGGCATCTTCCCAGCACGGAGGCAGTACTCCGCCTCCTCCGCCTTGCAGTGCTTGACGTATCGAACTACCTCTTGCTGGCGGACGAGCGCAAACGATCTTGCCATTACATTGGGCACCCACTGGAGCTCCTCGTCGGTGGCACGCTGGAGCTTATCGGCCCACCTCCACGCAGCGATGAGGCGCCTAGCACCTTTGACCTTCCTCGCGAAGTACCCGTCTTCGTAGACCTCCTCCACCCGACGACGTGCCCGCTCCAAAAGCTCCACCGCCTCCATTTTCCAGGCGACATAACGGGCTTCACAGGCCACCTGGTACCTAGCTTCCTCCTCCGCCATCTCCTTGTTGAATGCCACTTGCCTGGCTTTCTCATCCGGCGGCTGCGACTTCCACAGACAAAGATTGTACTGGCCCCAAAACCTATCCAAAGTTGGGGGTCTAATGCAACCTCGTCCGGTGGCGCGTAGGGGTCCTCATCGCTGCTCTTCGAGTGAGCGTCCTCGGGGGGCGGCGACTCCTCGTTGGCGTGTGGGCAGACCGGCGGCGCCATAGCAGACATTTGAGAGAGAGAGAGAGAGTGGGCGAGCAAGGGGAGGATGTAGATGAGAATGGAGGTGGGACGACGTGAGGAAGGTAGTATTTATTGGTGGTCGGAATCTAGATCGACGGGAAGAGTACACACGACGGTAGCTGGAATTCACAAGTACTGTAGTTTGGATTACACACGATTCGCGCAGCAAAATCCGTGTGTGAACTTAATAGCTGACGATTTCCAATACAAGACCATGTCTGATTAATAACCCCCGCCACTCACCTACCATATCTCAAGCCGCGAAATAGAGTGCCAATCGTGTGGGGGCCGGTTGTCTTGCCAGATCTCTACATTTTCTTTTTTGAACAGCAGATATTTACATCATCTGATAATTTTTTAACTCGCACACAAGTACACAAAAATATGATTTTTCAAACCATTATGGTTAGCCATTGCATGTAGATGTAGTTCAAATTTGAATTACGGTCATTAAATGGCTCGAAAATCACTTAAATATCTTTAAATGGTCAAATGACCCCTAGAATTTTCCAAATTTTCACATTACAGTTGTAGTAGTGCATGTTAAACATAAAAAAGATTTGAAGGACGTAAGAGGAAGTTATCCCTCGGTCGTCATCAAACATGCATTGTTCCCTCTCGGAACCACGAGCGTTCTAAAGAGTTGATCCGGTTTGTGAGGGGTGGGTGTCTAAACGTTCGTCAAACAGGCCAATTTGTTTACCACATCATCTTGGTGGCATGACATTACATCAAGCAATGTTTCATGTTTTTCCGATCTTCTTTTTTCGAATTAAAATACCATGGCACTCCAAGCATGTGTCCATGCCGTGAGACCAATAAGTTTGAAAATTCCTTCTAATTTACTACACATGGAATTAACTCGCACACAGGTACACAAATATGATTTTTCAAGCCGTTATGGTTAGCTGTTGAATGTAGATGTAGTTCAAATTTGAAGTCATTAAATGGCTAGAAAATCACTTAAATGTCTTTAAAAGGTCAATTGACCCCTGAAAGTTTCCAAATTTTCACATGACAGTGGTATTATTCCACGTTAAATATTGAAAAAATTGAAGGCCGTAAGAGGAAGCTATGTGCCATTCGTCATCAAACATGTATTGTTCCCTCTCAGAACCATGAGACTTCTAGGGAGTTGCTCCGGTTCGTGAGGAGTGTGTGTCCAAAGTTTCATCAAACAACACTGGTACAACGAGGTGCTATACAAAAAGCTTTTAACCCCTTTCCGCGGCGGCATTTGGAACCGGCGCCAAGTGAGTGTGGGCGATAGGGGGGGGGTCCTTCCCACACGACCCAGAAATCGTTGGGGATAGGCCCTCCTGGGACACAGGCTGGGGAAAAATGAGCTCGTGTGCGATCGGGCGAGGCATCGGAAACCAATCATTTCCATTCATATGTACATCCCACACGGTGAATCCCAGAAAAACATTTCCGTTCGTATGTATATCACACACAGTCAATCCAAGGAATACATTTCCATTCTTATGTACATCCCACACAGTCAATCCAGGGAAAATGTTTACGTTCATATGTACATCCCACACAGTTTTATGTATAGGCTCGTGTGTGAAAGGTGTAACTATCACACAAGCTGTGCCTTGGTTAACTGTTTCCTTTTATCAACTACATCACACACAATTCGATGAAGAAAACTGTGTTGAACTGGGCTATCCATCACAAGCGCTTTTACTGCCAGAACCATTTGCAAAGTTCCATGACCGTCTGTTCTCTTTTTACATCGCACATGTTGTTTTCTTTCTAACCGTGTGCACATTATTTTATTAGCTTCTGTATATTTTTATTTTTGCTTGCAATTTATTATTCGAATTGGAAATTTTGAAATATGGAACGTGCAATTCAAATTCTCAGCACAATGGTTCAACAACGAATCCATAAATAAAATTGCCAGTACAATATGTTTAGTAATTACAGGATTAGACATCAATTAACTATGATGAACCACAATATTTAAAGGCGGTTAAGGTGAAGAGACAAGTGTAAATCATTTTGACTGCCGGTGGTGTTGAAGAAGCGGAATGCCCGTAATGTGCCTTCCTACATGCCATGGGCACAAACCACTTCTATCCAACCCCTTGTGACGATCGCCCGCCCATCCTTCACCGCCTTCTGGAAGACTTCTAGAGCATTGTCATGGTAGCATGAATTATATACTTTAACCTTAGTTTCCTCCACTCCAGTCATGTAGTTTGCAAGGTAATCATCAGTAAATAGCTTCGGAAACCACTGAAAAGAGAAAATATCAGACACTGAGGTCTAATAGAGTAACTTGTTGTGGGCAGGGGGAAAAGGCAACACATTACTTACCATCCTAAAGTTCACTGTTGTCTTGGACAAAGTGTAAATAAAGAGCTTAATTCCAATGACCTATTTCTTTCGCCTAACAATCTTTCTTAGTTTCCTCAATTGACGCTTGTTCATGAATATCTCATTGCCCCATACGTAAAAGGGATTGAAGCGTGGATCAGTACCGCTCATATATGTACCTACAAGCAACCAGTAAATGTTAGCAGCTAAACTGAGATTGCACAAATGATGTAAAATACAACTACCTATGTTCCTCAGTACAAGTATTTTTTTGAGATTTCAATATGAACTACATATAGATGTATATAGAATTATAGATATAGTTTAGATTAGAATCTAGATTCACTCATTTTGCTCCTTATGTAGTCTATATTGGAATCTCTAAAAATACTTATACTTAGGAATAGATAGTGTATAAGACATGGGATGCAGCTAACCTCGACGGCAAACAACAGCATCGCCATTGTAGCCCTGTGTAAGTACATGGAAAGCCAATGTTAACTACGACAGGGTTATCATCTTACCAAAAATAGCAAATCATAATAAAACGATAGCATTAGTAGTGATATCTTCATTGCGAAAGAGTAGCATGGTAGCAAAGGGACGGATTAAAAAATGGATACAACTGTTAATTGCAACAGGCTTAACAACATACTAATTCATGTTTTGTAAGTTTGTAGCCATTGAAATTCAATTCTTTAAAAATGGATACAACTTTTAATTACAAAAGGCTTAATGGCCATCGAAACCGGTACTGATAAAAACACAATTGGCAGAGTTAAACATCACAAGGCAAGTGCTGCCAGAGCAGATAATGGCACAGTTGTCTATAAAAAAGGTAGGGGAAATAGCTAAAACATGTTAGGCATGTTTACTACAACATGCTTAATACATCGACCGTACAAACATAGCCATTAATTGCAACTGCTATTGGTAAGATTGAACTGGTGAGTACATACTTGGTAAGTCCTGATAGGTAGTTGCTGGGGCACTTCATCTTGGCCAGAGCCCGCCCAAACTCAGCGGCGGTGGAGGCGAGCTGTTCCTTCGGGTCGAAGCGCGGTTCAATGCCACTGACATGTGTACCTACAGGCAACCAGTAAATGGTAGAAGTTAAAATGCAATTGCACAAATGAAGTGAAATACTATAAGACATGGGTTGTAGCTAACCTCGACGGCAAACAACAGCGTCGGCCGTTATGACCCTGCGTAAGTACATGGACATGGATGTTAAGTACAACAGGGTTAGCATCCACCAAAAATAGCAAATGGGCAGCATCTCTGGTATGTCTTCATTGTGGAGAGTAGCATGGTAGCAAATGGACAAATTAAAAAATGGATACAACTGTTAATTGCAACAGGCTTCGCAGCATCCTAAGTCATGTTTTGTAAGTTTGTAGCTATTGAAGTACAACCGTTTAAAAATGGATTCAACTGTTAATTGCAACATGCTTAATAGCCATTGAAACCTGTACTGATAAAAATTCAATTGGCATAGTTAAACATCACAAGGCAGGTGTTGCCGGAGCAGAGAATGGCCCAGATGTCTATAAAAAGGTAGGGAAAGTAGCTAAAACGTGATAGGCATGTTTACTAGAACATGCTTAATACATCGACGGTACAGAACATAGCCATTAATTGCAACTAGTATTGATAAGATTGAACTGGTGAGTACATACTTGGTAAGTCCTGAGAGGTAGTTGTTGGGGCACTTCATCTTGGCCAGAGCCCACCCAAAGTCAGCGACGGCGGAGGTGAGCTATTCCTCCGGGTTGAAGAGTGGATCAGCGCCACTAACATGTGTACCTACAGGCAACCATTAAATGGTAGAAGTTAAATTGCAATTGCACAAACAATGTGAAACATTGTAAGACATGGGATGCAGCTAACCTCGACGGCAAACAACAGCATCGGCCGTTATGACCCTGCGTAAGTACATGGACATGCATGTTAAGAACAACAGGGTTAGCATCCACTAAAAATAGCAAATGGGCAGCATCTCTAGTGATATCCTGAGTCATGTATTGTAAGTTTGTTGCTGGTATTTGTGAAATTGAGCTGGACACGGTAATATTTGAACATCACACACTGTGTAGTACTGAAATAAACAAGGCATGAACATGCTTAATACATCAACCGTACAAATCATAGCCATTGCAAGTGGTATTGGTAAGATTTAGCTGGTCAGATCTTACCAGTTAAGTCCTGCGGGTAGTCACTCGGGCACTTCATTTGGCCCAGAGCCTGCACCAAGTCGGCGGAGGCGGAGGCGAGCTGTTCCTCCCGGTCAACACGAACAGCGGCTATCGCGCCATGGACCGCCATCAGCTCCTGGCGATGGGTATTTGGAGGCATGAGGATGTTTCGTAGGCGCCATTTAAGCAATAAGGCCGGCGCCGTGATAGAGATCGGTGGGTTACCTGACTGGATCCGAGCAGAACATAGATGTGGTTGAAGCTATCGTTGCAGCGGTGGCGGTTTGAGATGCCGGTAGGGGGAGGCGCGCGGGGGGGGGGGGGATACTGAGGGTGGGGATATGGTTGGAGGAATAAATTCTGAAATCGCGCGCCTAATGAAAATTTCGTTGCGAAACTTGAAACTTGGGTGTGGGAAACACACAACACAGACAAAGCACATAAAAATACTCATGTAGAGAAAACAGAAAGTTGGCAGATCCTGACTCCAAAAAATGTACACGTGTAGTTGATTTTTTTTCGATCAATGGTACGCCGGGTTTATTAGGAAACATCACACAGGTAACTAACTTATGGATCATTAATGCAAAAAACGTATTTGGGTATGGCATAGAAACCGTGTGTTTTGTGATATTCTAATGATTAACGCAAAAAAAAACCCGCACACGGGCACACATGCTAATCAATGCTCAAAGCCCTCAAAGGATGCTCTTACCGACATTGTACGTTAATACTACAAACTTAAAGCACTACTGTTAATTTTCTCTAATACTACAAACTTAAACTATTTCTCACATGCTGCCATCGGGGCATGCTGGCCAGATGCCGGCGTTCTCCTTCCTAGTCTTGTAGTCAGCAACCCACCGTGCTTCGATCTCCACTAAGCTCTCCTCACCATGGTGTGCGGCCTCTTCTTTCTTGCGGCGGCGGGACTCTCTTTTTTTGACTGCTTTCTACCTTTTCCTCTCCTTTTGTGCGGCTTTGGCCGCCTCTAGATCCGCCACCCATTCGGCCATGGCAACCTCAAAGTCCGTCCATGTAACTGTCTTGCTGCCGGCGGTGATGAACTCGGCGCGGCGAGATGCCATCGCTTCCTTACCATGTGTGCGGTCGCGGGCGACGAGGAATGCGGCGGAGCGGGATGCCATTGCTTCCTTACACGTTACTGTTCGCCGCGGTGCCATGGACGACGCCTGGAGAGAGCTCTGGGATGGAGGCCGGGGCAGCCATACAGTGGGGTGGTATTCAAGAGCTCAACGACAAACGACAATAGAAATTTGGCTTCCCTTACAATTTTGCTCGTTCATTATCGCACACGGTTCATCTCTCGCTTCCGGAAACAGTGTGCGCTGAGCCTATTGTGTGTTGCATTATGATTAGCCGGAACCCCAACCACACGGATCGCGCGTGTGCATCGTAGGATGCGCCGCGATTGAACGGCAATCCCCGTCCCTCACATCACACCCGTGCAGCTGTAACTAGATTGGATTTATATGCGCTAAATGCCTAGAAAATGCACATAATCCCCTAAATATGGCAAATGAGCCTGGAAAACGCCAAATTTGAACTCGTTGATTTGCAGGGTGTATTTTCGTCATAGAAAAAAAACTCCGGGGCAAAGATCGAAGAAAATTCGGTTTCCTCTTCAATCTTGGTGATTTCCCTCTCGAAAGCATGGAACTTCTTTGGTGATGGTTCAATTTATGAAGGGTGTGCATGACGACATAAGCCAAACCTTCTCAAATTTTTACCGGGGCATGGTGAGATCATACCATGGCACACCATGCCAGGCGTCATGTTTTTTCAAGCATTTATTTAATTTTTTGTATAGTTGAAATCCCAATAAACAAACATTTGTGGTTGACTATTGCCACACATTTCATCGAAATATCTGTACATTCCTTGTAAAAGGCATGAGAATTTACTAAATGGCACGAGCATAGTTTTCCAGGCCAATTGTTTGAACTTGAATTATGTGCATTAATGCCCAGGAAATGTACATAATCCCCTAAATATGGTAAATGAAGCCGGAAAAGTGCCAAATTTGAACACGGTGATTTGCAGCGTGTATGTTCATCGTAGAAAATAACTCATGGACCAAGGTCAAAGGAAATTTGGATCCCCCTTCAATCTTGGTGATTCCCGAAAGCATGAAACTTCCTTGGTATTGGTTCGATTTATGAAAGGTGTGCATCACGACATAAGGAAAACATTCTCTAATTTTTACCAGGGCACGGTGAGGCCATACCATGGCACCACGCTAGGCGTCATGTTTTCCAACCATGTGTTTCATTTTTTGTATAGTTGTTAACCTAGTAAACAACACGTTTATGGTTTACTATTGCCACACATTTCCTTGAAATATCTGCCCATTCCTTGTAAAAGGCAAGGTAATGTACTAAATAACACGAGCATGGTTTTGCAGACCGTTCTTGTGCACCTTTTTCATGCATCGATTGTTCAAATTTGAATTATGTGCATTAATGCCTAGAAAATGCACATAATCCCATAAATATTGTAAATGAGCCCAGAAAAATGTCAAATTTGAACATGTTGCATTTGAGGCGGTATGTTGATCATTGGAAAATAACTGAATGACAAACTAGGACGGAAATTTGGATTCCGCTTCAATCTTGGTGATTTCCCTCTCGAAAGCATGGAACTTCCTCGCCGATGGTTTGATATATGAAGGGCGTGCATGACGACATAAGCCAAACCTTCTCATATTTTTACCAGGGCATGGTGAGGTCATACCATGGCACCATGGCAGGCGTCATGTTTTTCAAACATTTATTTCATTTTTTCTATAGTTGAAAACCCAAAAAACAAACATTTGTCATTGACTATTGCCACACATTTCATCGAAATATCTGTCCGTTCCTTGTAAAAGGCATGAGAATTTACTAAATGGTACGAGCATGGTTTTCCAGGCCATTCTTGTGCACCCTTTCATGCACCGATTGTTTGAACTTGAATTATGTACATTAATGCCTAGGAAATGAACATAATCCCCTAAATATGGCAAATGAACCCGGAAAAGTGCCAAATTTGAACATGGTGATTTGCTGGTTGTATGTTCATCATTTGCAAAAACTCGTGGACAAAGGACAAAGGAAATTTGGATCCCCCTTCAATCTTGGTGATTTCCCCCTCGAAACAATGAAACTTCCTCGGTGATGGTTCGGTTTGTGAAAGGCGTGCATGATGAAATTTTTACTAGGGCACGGTGAGGCCATACCATGGCACCACACCAGGTGTCATGTTTTCCAGGCATGTATTTTATTTTTTGTATAGTTGTTAACCCAGTAAACGACGTGTTTATGGTTGACTATTGCCACACATTTCCTTGAAATATCTGCCCATTACTGGTAAAAGGCATGAGAATGTACTAAATAGCACGAGCATGGTGTTCCAGACCATTCTTGTGCACCTTTTCATGCACCGATTGTTCGAATTTGAGTTATTTGCATATATAATTAATGCCTAGAAAATGCACAAAATCTCCTAAATATGGTAAATGAGTTCGGTAAAATGTCAAATTTGAACACGTTGCATTTGAGGCGGTATGTTGATTGTTGGAAAAAACTGAATGGCAAACTACGACAGAAATTTGGATTCCCCTTCAATCTTGGTGATTTCTCTCTCGAAAGCATTGAACTTCCTCGATGGTGGTTCGATTTATGAAGGGCGTTCATGACGACATAAACCAAACCTTCTCAGCTTTTAACCAGGGCACAGTGAGGCCATACCATGGCACCATGCCAGGCATCATGTTTTCAAGCACGTATTTCATTGTTCTATAGTTGATAACCCAGTAAATGACGCATTTGTGGTTGACTATTGCCACACATTCCATTGAAATGTCTGCCCATTCCTTGTAAAAAGGCTTGAGAAATTACTAAATACCACGAGTATGGTTTTTCCAGACCGTTCTTGTGCACCTTTTCAGGCACCAATTGTTTGAATGTTAATTATGTGCATTAATGCCTACAAAATGCACATAATCCCCTAAATATTGTAAATGAACCCGAAAAAGTGTCAAATTTGAACACGGTGCTTAGTAGGGTTTATGTTCATCATAGAAAAAACTCATGGATGAAGGACAAAGAAATTTTGGATTCCCTTTCAATCTTGGTGATTTACTATCGCACATGATTCATCTCCGTCGCCTCTGTGAACCGTGTGTGTTCACTCACACATGCAAAAGGAAAAGGAAAACCCTCTCCCACTTCGTCCCCACTCACTCGCCGCGAACTCCTCCGCAACTCTGCACCCTAAGCTCGACGGCTATTGGCGGCGGGCGTAGGTCACACTCCAAACAGCACGGGATTTCGCCCCTACCGCTTTCCGCCGCCTATCTGCATCGACATTCAAGACTCTGGTCGACTGGGGTTTTCTGCGGGATTGGGCCGGGGATTTTTCTCATGGAGAAGGTAATCAAGTTAGCGGAATATTCACTCATCTCTTATCGCAGTCTGTCTGTTGCTGTTAATCAACCAACGGAAATCGCTGTGGAATCATTTTTGTTCTAGCCGATTCGTGGGTGTTCATTCATGTGTCCATAGTGCGAGCATAAATCTGGCAACTGTGGTCGTGGCCAGTCGGATATGAAGTTCTATCTCACCATTCCGGATGACTTTAGGGAGCGCTCGGTATGTTCAATCTCAACCTACCACGGTCAACATGACCTAAATTTGTGAACATATACCGTGTGTTGCTACATTATCTATATACTTGCATCAAATCTTTGTTACATTATCTATTTTTAATTCTATATTTTTGTACTTTGCTTTCATCTATATATTGATCTGTTCTGTCATTTACTACCATATTTGCATCTTGCTCTGTTATTTCAATATATCTAATTTACGATCCTAATTTTCATTTCAAGCAGTACATCCCTTGCTTTGCAAGAACAGGAGTAGAAGGAAATTTTGGGCTTTACTTTGTTGATAACTCCCAGGATGTCATATTGACTGTAAGTGCGTCTAGTGCCACTCCTAGTTGGTTTTGGAGTATTGATGACGAACTTGGTTGAGGGACTAATGTGTTTGTGAGAATTGCAGGATAACACAGGTAGTAGTCCGATATTGATTCAGTTTACCTACCAGAGATAACCCCTAAAAATGTGTGAAGACATTGAAGACAATGGTGGTCTGTGAAGATATTCACATTGAAGACTATGACATGAGAAGACATCGCATGAAGACTATGGAGTCCATAGACATAGTTGTTTCGTAGTTTCCTTTTCTTCATGGTGAGTCATAGGAACCACTGCACTATTAAGTGGGGTCCAAGTGAACAAAGTCAGGGTGACTGATGTGATGCTCAACCAAATCCTATGTCTTCGAGCGAAGACAATGAGAGAAAATCTTATCCAAAGCTGGATGAGTCAGCTTTACTTGTAGCCCAAGTCAAGCCGCCGCGTGCGTTTGAAATCAGACCGTTGGACACGTGTCAGTTCCTTAGTGACCCAGGGTAATTTTGGACAAATCAGGTAGGGTTGCCTCCTAGCATTAAATACCCCACCCCCTACACCATAAATTGGTGGCTGCTCAGAGTTAGTGCATGGCTTTTGTCGTTTGAGAGCAACCCACCTCCGAAGCATTTGAGAGAGAGATCCTTGCAAGGACAAAGCCCAAAACACCCATAGACAAAGAGTGTTAGGCATCACTGAAGTCTTTCTGTCCGCGTGATCTGAACACTTGTTACACTTGAGGACTGTGAATCCTCCAGCCGGTTAGGCGTCGCGTTCTGAGCATCCAAGAGTCATTGTGGATTGTCGGTGAACGAAGTCTGTGAAGGTTTGGAAGTCAACCTTGAAGACTTACCAGAGTGATTGGGCGAGGACTAAGTGTCCTTAGCTCAAGGGGAATAAGGTGAGGACGTGGTCTTCTGAGTTAAATCTCAACCTCCCTAACCAGACATACAGTTGTCACAGCAACTGCAACTGGTCCAACAAATCCTTGTCCTCACCAAGCAACTGGTTCCATCCCTTACCTCTCTTTACTTACAGTCTATCTTCATGAAGTCATCGCCTGCTTGCATGATCTGATTGGCTTCACTGTGTGAAGACTGTTTAGTGTTTGGCTTCATATTATCTTCCATCCCGATCCATTCTACCTAGCTGCTAATAGTCGTTGTGCTTTTACTTCATTGCTTACTTGACTATGGCTTGTCTAGTGTAGTCTACCTTCCGCTGCATATCAAGAGGTTTGTTTCTACTGTTTGTCTTCAAAGCCCTCGTGTTTTGAAGACTTTCATAAAAATCGCCTATTCACCCCCCCTCTAGTCGACAACTAGCACTTTCAATTGGTATCAGGGCAAGGTGCTCCCTTGTTTTGTGTGATTCGGTTTAACCACCTGGAGTTTTAGCTATGTCGACTATAGGAATAATCAAAGTCTCCGATGTGTGCCCTGTCTTCGATGGCATTGATTACCCCTACTGGAAGAATAATATGCATATGCATCTTGAAGCCATTGACGTCAACCTTTTGGTATGTTGTCAAGAACGGCGTTCCCAAGGTTGGTGAAGGTGTCATTGCTGCTGATGTCAAGAGATTCATTCAACTGGACTCGACTGCCTAGAACATCATTTGTGGTCATCTGACCAAAGGACAGTATGGTCGTGTGAGTGCTCTGGAAACTGCGAAGCTAGTCTAGGACTGGCTCTCCAAGGTCAACGAAGGCGTCTCAACCCAGAGAGACTCAAGGAATAGTGTTCTTTGCAATCTCTTCAACCGCTTCAAGAGAAATGACAATGAGAATGTCAAGCTCACATTTGATCGCCTCACTGATATCACAAATGAGCTTCATGCACTCAGCGCTACTGAGATCACAAAGCATGAAGTCAAGATGCTTCTGAGATCACTTGACAGCTCATTCGACACCCTGGCCCTGATGATTCAAGAACGCCCTGACTTCAAGACTCTCGATCCGTCTGACATACTTGAGAGGCTCAACACACATGAGTTACAACTATCTGAGAAAAGAGTTATCTATGGTCCCAACTATGGCCGAACTCACGCTTTGAAGGCAGAGGTTGTTTCTTCATCTGAAGAAGAATCTGACTATAGTTCTGGGGATCCTGAAGACATTGGAAAGAAGCTTGCTATGCTTGTGAAGAAGTTCCAGAAGTTCACTAAGAAGAAAGACGTCAGAAAGTCTTCAAGATCCAGCTCTAGAAACGATGAAGCTTCCTCTCGTGATCACAAGAAGAGAACATGCCACAAGTGCAAGAAACCTGGTCACTAAATCTCCGAGTATCCACAGTGGGACAATGAGACCAAGAAGAAGAAGAAGAGCAAGGAATATTATTCTGATGACAAGAAGAAGAAATCCTCAAAGTCTTCTTCCAAGTATTCGTCGAATTCTTCATCACACAAGAAGAGCTCATCAAGCAAGGCTCGTGCGTTTGTTGGCAAGGAGATGGATTCAGAGGAGGAGTCTGCATCTGAGGAGGAAGAGGTGGAGTCTGAAGAGGAATCTGATTCAGGGGTGGCAAGCCTGGCTCTAGCTTCAGCGTATGTCGCCAAGTCCATCTTCAACACTGAAGACAATGGCCTCGTCACCAAGACTGCTGCTAAGGATGAGGATGACTCTGCTCCCACCTACTGCTTCATGGCATGTGGTGCCAAGGTAAACTCACGCGATGCTTATTTACAAACATCAAGTGAAGATGACTCTGAATGTGAATCTAAACCTAGCTACAAAACACTTGCTAAAATTGCAACTGAAAAACAGAATGCTATGGAACATATTCAAAAGTTGTTAGACAAAAGCAATGACCTCTTGGACGTGGAAATGGCCCGAACTCAGTCCTTAATTGAAGACATTAAATATCTTCACGTTAAGTACGAGGAACTTGAAAGTCGTCATGGAACGCTTTCAACTACTCATGAAAAGATCTCCTATGATTATCTTCAAAGGAAGCAAGAGCTTGAGATCGGCTCATGAAGATCTTCAAAAGGAGAACGAGTCACTCCGCGTTCAACAGATCAGTTCTGCTCAGGAAGGATTTGAACCACCATGTCTAAAATGTCTTGAGCGTGATAATGATGTCTCTATTGCTGAATGTTCTACTGCTGCTACTGTTGCAATATCTTCAACTGTTGATGTGGTAACTAACCCCTCTGCTTAGGATACCACTACTATTGCTGATGAGAATGCCAGGTTGAAGACATTTCTTGAGACATGAATGTACAAAAGTCTCAAAGGGCATCAGACACTATGTGATGTCCTCAAGAAACAGATTCTGAACCGAAACCCTAGGAAAGAGGGTGTTGGGTTCGAGAGGAAAATTAATGTTGATGGTTCTTACTGGAAGCCTGAGCAGTACCCCAAAACCACATGGGCTGCTGCAAAGGGACCTTCAGTGGATCCATCTACCTTATATGGCTTCACTTGTGCTAACCCAATTATCATCGATGAATCCTTTGATGCAAACTACAAACTGTTTAAGAATCAGAATGGTGAAGTATTTGCCAGGTATATTGGTACTAACTGCAGGAATGGACCACCTTTGAAGAAGATCTGGGTACCCAAGAGTTGTCTTGAGAATCTTCCCGTGAATGTCATCATGACAACACTCGGGAAGAAGAAAAATCCCAGACCAAAGGGTTCATATGGTCCAAAGGCTTCATACAAACAGAGGACTCACCAGAGTCACCCTAACGCCAATGTTTTGCATGGAAACCATACTCAGACTTATGAATATGAGCGTGTTTCGTCACACCTCTATGTTCATATGAACAAGAACTATTCTACTTATACTTATGAGTATTATTCACCTCCTGCAAGGCCATTTGCTAGGGCTCCAAAGCCAAAGTTCTCAGATGCTGCACTTAGACTCATTGCTTCTAAGCCACCCCTGAAGATGTGGGTGGTTAAGAAAAATTAACTCTCTTTTGCAGGGAAATGTCTCCAGCAAGAAATCAAAGGCATCTGATGCATATGTCGGGGACCTAAAACATCTTGTGGGGCGCAAGATAAAATGCCCAAATGGTCTTACTATGTATTTTGTTCCTGAATTCCTTGACAATCATCCTATCTACCCTAACGAGGATCTGAACTTTGATAATATGCTTGTTCGTCAAATGTTTATGCTTCACATTTCCCTTGGTGAAGCCTACCCCCGTAACTGCACTGTAGGGTATAACACCAAAGGTATCTGAGTGGATTATGGACATTGGATGCACTAACCACATGACTGGTGATCAAAGTCTTCTCATGGACTCAACCTTACGTCCATCTGACAAAAGTCACATCACATTTGCTGACACTGGTAAAAGCAAGGTATTGGGTCTAGGTAGAGTTGCAATCTCAATGGATCAGCAAATGGATAAAGTGATGCTTGTTGAATCCCTTGGTTTCAACTTAATGTCTGTCTCAATGCTTTGTGATCTGAACATGATTGTGATATATGGAAAATATCGTTGCCTTGTGCTTAAGGAATCTGACAAATCTCTAGTCTTTGAAGGGTATCGAAAAGATGATCTGTACATGGTAGATTTCTCAGCAGGACCCAGTTGGCCGTATGTCTTCTAGCAAAAGCTTCAGAGTGTTGGCTTTGGCATCGGAGGCTAGGACATGCTGTTATGAGGAACTTGTACACTTGCGAAGAATAAGCATGTCGTGGGCATTGAGGGCGTCAAGTTCAAGAAGGATCATCTATGTGTTGCCTGCGAAGCTCGAAAAATGACTAGGGCCAAGCATCCCTCAAAGACAATCATGACGACATCACGTCCCTTCGAGTTGCTTCACATGGAATTATTCGGCCCTACCCACTACTCTAGTCTTACTACCACTGCTTGTCTCTATGGCATCGTCATTGTTGATGATTACTAAAGATATACATAGGTGCATATAATCCTCTACAAGAATGAAGTGTAGGATGTCTTTAGACGATTCGCCAATCGTGCCATGAAAAACTATGGCATCAAGATCAAGCACATCAGAAGTGACAATGGCACAGAATTCAAGAACACCGGCCTCGACACTTATCTTGATACATTGGGAATCACTCATGAGTTCTCATCTCCTTACACACCTCAGCAGAGTGGCATCATGGACAAGAACATAACCCTCATTGAGATGGCTCAGATGATGCTTGATGAGTACAAGACTCCAAGGAAGTTCTGGCCTGGAGCCATTGATACTGCATGCCATGTCATCAACCATGTTTATCTACACAAGCTTCTAAAGAAGACATCATATGAGCTACTAACTGGTAAGAAGCCAAACGTCAATTACTTCAGAGTATTTGGTGCTAGGTGTTGGATCAAGGATCCACATCACACTTCAAAATTTGCACCGAAAGCACATGAAGGTTTTATGCTTGGCTACCGAAAGGATTCGCACTCCTACAGAGTCTTCAACCTCTTTCACTATAAAGTGGTTGAAACTGTGGATGTGTGGTTCAATGAAACTAATGGCTCACAAAGAAAGAACCTGCCAAATGTGCTAGATGAAGTCCCACCTAGTGAATCTATCAAGCTGATGGGTACTGGAGAAATCATACATTCAGAAGCTCAGGCTGAAGAAGAAATCATCATTGCACCAAATCAACCCGGAGACAATTGGCCTGAAGTCAATGCTGAAGCTGAAGACAATGATCTACAAGGGCAAAATCTTCGTCCAGTTCATCCCCGTGTTGCAAATGAAGTACAGATTGAGAAGATAATTGATAGCATCAATGCACCTGGTCCACTCACTTATTCAAGATCAACGCAGCTAGCAAATTTCTGTGGGCACTTTGCATTTGTATCTATATCTGAACCCAAGAAAGTTGCGGAAGCCTTCATGGAACCTGAATGGATTCAAGCTATGCAAGAAGAGCTTCAACAGTTCGAGCTGAATAATGTATGGGAATTGGTCAAGCGTCCTGATCCTCGCAAGCACAATATCATAGGCACCAAATGGATCTATCGCAACAAACAAGAAGATAATGGTCAAGTTTTCAGAAACAAGGCTCATCTAGTTGCTCAAGGTTACACTCAAGTAGAAGGGATTGACTTTGATGAAACATTCTCTCCCGTGGCTAGGGTTGAAGCCATCCGCATGCTGCTAGCCTATGCCAACCATCACAACATTCTTATGTACTAAATGGATGTGAAGAGTACCTTTCTTAATGGCAAGATCGAAGAAGAAGTGTATGTTGCACAACCACCTAGCTTTGAAGATCCAATACATCCTGATATGGTATACAAGCTCCACAAGGCACTGTATGGGCTCAAACAAGCTCCTCGCGCTTGGTATGACACACTCAAAGAGTTCCTGAAGAGCAAAGGCTTCAAACCTGGTTCTCTAGATCCTACACTCTTCACGAAGACATATGATGGTGAACTGTTTGTGTGCCAAATCTATGTGGATGACATTATCTTCAGCAACACTGACAAGAGATACAGTGATGAGTTTGGGCACATGATGCAAGAGCAATGTCAGATGTCCATGATGGGTGAGCTGAAATTCTTCCTCGGTCTTCAAATCCATCAGTAGAGCAACTGTATCTTCATATCACAAGGAAAATACCTCAAAGATTGCCTGAAGAAGTTTGGAATGCAAGACTGCAAAGGATACAGGACGCCAATGCCAACCAAAAGTCATCTGGGCCCCGACGACAATGGTAAAGAGTTCGATCAAAAGGTATATTGCTCCATGATTGGTTCTTTACTCTATTTATGTGCATCTAGGCCAGATATAATGCTTAGCGTTTGCATGTGTGCCCAATTCCAAGCGGCACCAAAGGAATCACATCACTTAGCTGTGAAGTGAATTCTTTGATATTTGGCTTACACCCCAACACTAGGATTATGGCATCCAAAGGGCTCAGAGTTTGATCTAGTTGGATTCTCGATCTTTGATTATCTTTGGTGAAAATGTTGATCACAAGTCCACATCGGGCACATGTCACTTTCTTGGGCGATCTCTTGTGCATTGGTCTTCAAAGAAGCAGAACTGTGTATCTCTCTCCAATGCTGAATCTGAATACATTGCTTCTGGACCTTGCTGCGCTCAGCTTCTATGGATGAAGCAAACTCTCAAGTACTATGGCATCCACCTGAAGCTTGTGCCACTCTACTGTGATAATAAAAGCGCCATCAAGATTGCCAACAACCCAGTTCAGCACTCGAAGACAAAGCACATTCAGATTCATCATCACTTTCTCAGAGATCATGTCATGAAGGAAGATATTTATATCATTCATGTCAACACTGAAGAGCAATTGGCAGATATCTTCACAAATCCCTGGGATGAGAAAAGGTTTTGCAAGTTTTGGTGTGAGTTAAATATCTCAGAGTCCTCAAATGTCGTGTAATTGGACACACATCTTAACGCTTATGCATGTTGATGACTTAGATGTGCAACACACGAAGTAACGTATATCTTCAATAAATGAAGACATACACTCTAAGTGTGAATACATTAACTTGGAATTTGATTTCAGAGTGCCATGATAATTGTGCGCCGTTTCTGGGTCTAATACTTCCTATATGGTGGGTAACGCCACCACCAAATTCTTATTGAAGTCTTTCTTTTGACGTCATGGTTGCATAGTCTTCGCATTTGGTTTGTCTTCAACATTGATTTGACTTCAAGGTTTATCTTTGCAATGTTGAGTTGGTCTAATATATATATATATATATATATATATATATATATATATATATATATACACATGTATACATATATATATATATATATTTAAACCAATAAGGATGCTAGCTGACCCTCCTCCACGGAGCTCCCCCAGTTTTGTGCGGTTCTGGCCGTCTGATCTGGCCTTTTGAATTGTTTGTGCCATTGGATCTTCATCTCTGGTGAATTTTGCTTTCACCACGCGGTGGTTTTCCCTGGCCTATGACTGGTGGGATCGTCCGTCGCGTGGATTGGCTGGGTGAGGATTGGCTGGGTGAGCTGCGCTCACGTGCGAAAGGATTGCCCAACCCGCTTCGTGCAAACAGCACGCACTGCACGAACCCTAGCCTCCAATCCTCTGCCGGCACACCCCCACGCCTCCCTCGCTCCACTGCAGCCGCCGCACCTCTCTCTCCTGTGTTCTCTCTTCTCTCTCATTCACCACAGCCACAGCCCCAGGAGCTCCGCCGTCCCCGTCGAGGAGATCCATGGCCTCCCGAGGTGCTCATTTGCCCAGGTCGCGAGGAAGCCGGGGGAAGGGGAGACCTCGTCGCTAGGGAGCTGCGGGAGGAGGATCTCAACCCAAGAGGAGAGGATGCCAGCCAGGGAGTCGTCTTGGCTCGACGCGGTCCTTCGCGTCTTGAACCTAGCGCCGTAGGCGGTGGCGAAGCGCACGGCGGCCTCACTGGGTGGGTGACGGCGGCTGCAGCTGGTGCATGACCTCGCATCCTGGGTGCATGCTCGATTAGCTCGCGTCTTCATGGCCTTCAGGTGCGCAGGTGAATCCCCAACCATCTCCCCCTCCTTTCTCTCTCTCTCTCTCTCTCTCTCTCTCTCTCTCTCTCTCTCTGCCTTTGAGGTTGCAAATGCGAGCACTAGCTGTTTGTAGAAATACTCAAGGGAGCTGCTCAGAGGAGGGCAGTATGTGTGTTCGAGAGTTAGGGATGGAAAATAGGGTAACTCGAATAAGTGGAGAAGAAAGTTATTAGTTGATTCCTATCAATGAAAAGTAAATACCAGCCATGTTGTTATACTTACAGTGTGTTTGTTGGTTCTATTTGCATATAATTAGAGTAAACTGCACTGGATCCACATACTTTCTCCACCTCCCTTGAAAGCTAATGTATTTGGCCCCCATTTTACTGTCAATTTGTAGTATGCTTTCTTATGCTTGGGTGGTCAATAGATTTTAGGTTTGAGCAGCTAATTGTCAAATTTAAAAAGTATAAGGGACAAGATAAATTGTGATCTTGCATTGTCTACTCCTCTATTGATGTGGCTCTTGATTTCTGAAGCTCCCGGGATTTAATAAGCTGTCTTGGGCTTCATTGGACAAATGATCTACCTGGAGCAATGATACAGGCATGTCTTTTATTTTAAACACTAAAAGCATTAAGTTATCAGGTACTACTAAAACATCTGAACTATGTTAATTGGTTGTCCTTTGATGGCAGTGTAGATGGGCATTGAAGCCCGATGGCCTTTTTCTTGCACCAATTCTTCTCTTGTGTGTGCTCCGGTATTGATAATCTTTTGGGACCATTTTTCTGTAACTGCTTATACAGATGTTTAATTAGTTGCACAGACATACATACATGATTCTGCAAGGAAATTACTTTCTTTGATTTGTTCTTTATAAATGTTTTTTCAGTGGTTCTTTTATGTAGATGTTTCATTTCTTGCATAAGCATATATGATTCTGTGAGCAAATTATCTTCACTTGTCTGTTTTAGAGAGATGTTTGATTAGCTACACAACATACATAGTTCTGTTAGTAATTTGTTTTCCCTGGTTATCTTGATATTTAGTTCTCCTGGTGACCGTTTGCATGGTGGGTCATGTTAGCAATGGGTATAAGGGTATCGAGTGCCCAGCCTTTATATTTTCATCGGGTGTATGTATTCACCACTATGCATGTGTATATGTTGTTGGCCTAACTGTATACATTTTGTTGGTGTGATGATTCATCCTCTAAAAATTTATATTATCTCCTGTTGTGCTTGATGTTTGAGGTTTGGCTTTAAAAAGAAGCTATTTCTAACGGAAGGTCAATGGGAGAAAAAGGCAGTGTATACATTTTATTTGGAGCTTATCTGTGACCTTGTGCACTTGTCTTTATATATGCTCTTCTTCGTAGATATCTTCCTGTCGATTCTCTTATGAAGATATTTCCCCTTGTCTGATTTGTTTTACCATATCAGGAACCATGGTGTCCGAGTGCACTTGATCCATGAGATGTACGAGACCTTCCGCAACTTCAAAATTCGTGTTTCAGATTATGTGCACCGCAGAAAGATAACTTCCAGCATGAATGGACGCTTTCCAGATGCTACAACACATGAGCTTAATGTGTGAGTTACTTAATTTCACTGGCACTGTTCCATTTTATTCAACTATGGTTCTTGTTTATGATTTAGATATATTTATGGATTCAGGAGTGATGTTACATGTATTATCTGTCGTGAAGAGACGACAACAACAATGAAGCTGCTTTGTGGGCACTTGTTCCATGTGCATTATCTGAGGTCATGGCGAGAGCGCCAACATACTTGCCCACATGTAGATCTCCCATTGCCTCCGGACAATGGACGTGCTCCATCAGCGCGACAGCATGAAGCTCAACTAGGAGTTAGCTTGGTGATCCTCCTTTTTTGTTATGTTTTTTGTTTTGAATTTTGAGTGCTACAACTGGGAAATAGTTTTTTATGTGATTCCTATTTTAGTGTGAGGAAAAATAGCTGCAGGCATCGGTGCTCCAGGTTCAGAAGGAGCAACAAGCAAGAACGTGAACAGGCGCCCAACAAAACTTGAGGCCTACGTGAACTGGCGCCCAACAAAACAGGTAATCTTCGTTGAATGTTGTAACATATTTACAACTGGATTCAATTTTGAATTAGAAATAAAAGCCATTCAAGTTTCAGACAGTATATGATGTGGCATGTGCATGCTTTACAGTTACCTTGCAAGTCTCGTGATGTTGCATAGATATTTCTGTATCTATATGAATGTCAGACCCTGCGTAATTGATTTTATTTTATTCCTATGTGAGAACTAGCTCTCCTTTAGTAATGTAGTACTTTATACTAAACTGAACTGGGAATGGTTTGATTGCGCTCTATAGGACAGTGTTATTTCTTCTCATAGAATGTTGTCATCTATATCTTGCTGAATGTACATAACTATATTTTGCATGATAGTATGTTTTTGATATGCCAGTCATATAAGTTATTTATTTTCTACAGGTTGTTACATCTCCAAAGAGGATTCCAGCAGCAAAACTTTATGGTCAGCTTGAATGGAAGGTAGTCCAAGAGCTTTATGATGTTGATTTCTTTACGAACATTATGGGCAGTGGACTTCATTTTGATTGGCGACACATTCCTAATTTACTGCTCATTTCGTAGTTGTACAAAAAAAATGCCTGGGCGTGCAAGTTTTATGTGAAAATGATGCACCGGCTGTCTTTTGGAAGAATGGGAAAATCGCATGGCTGTCAGATTGCAAGCACATAGGGCATTGCTTATGTGGCGTACAGTTCATAAAAACTTCCTGAATTGAGTATTTATTTTTAGTTCTATGCTTTGTTAGAGTACTAGAGCTAGAGGTGCTAAAATCCTAGATGATGCTAGACGGTGTAATGGCATTAGTGCCGAATTTTATTACAAAATGTACAAATTGGATAAGTATAAAAAATCTATTAGATTTGTATGTTTTTATTCATAACCATCAGTCTACAATCACCACTCTGCTCTGCCTTTCACTTTGCAGCCCTCGCTCAGGTCTTACTCTAGCTCTCTTCTAGAGTGGTTGTGACCCCACCGCGCGCAAGGTATTCACCAAGAACTAGAAGGTTTTGGACACCATGGGTATGGCTACATTCGTGGATGTAAGAAATTTGCCGCCATTTCAATTAAGCCTTTTTTACACCTACCGGTGCATTCATAATAATTATGATATATGCATACCAAATTATTATTCTTCACCTTTTTTAACATACTACTCCCATTTGAATACAATTTTAGAAAAAGTAAACATACCTATGGAAGACACATTCTAGCCGGTACACTTCTTTTTCAAGTATTTAAAAAACTCAGTTTACAGAGTATGGGTTGGTTACTATGTTGGAGTAATTATGGACATCTGAAATTTAGCGCCTAGGATTCCTATTTTGACTGATGTGAGTATCTCTTGGTCAGTCCTGAGATTACAAATTTGAAAATAACTCTCTTGAATACGCTTGCAAAACTCACATGTGGTCTATAAAGAAATATTTGATGATCTTGCTTAATAACTTGCTAACGGACAGAAAATATATCATGTTAGTACCATTCATGTATCCGCTTTCACAGACCATCTAACATGACTTCTTATTTTATTTTTACAGGATGCTAAGGGCTGCAAGAAATAAAATAGTATGTTGCATTTTGCCTACAGGTAAGGAAACATGTACCTTATTTCTGCAAATATGTGCTCTACCTTTTTATTTCATGAGTATTTGCATTCCCTGTAGAAGCTGACTGGTTACATTTATGTTTAGTACACCATCATAATCTCCCAAATACTGCACTCATTTATACTTTCCCGCCCATATTTAAAATAGCGTGTTTTAGTTCTGATTACAGCCATATAGGTATTCATGTATAAGATCGTTTGCCTTCAGTTCTGGTTAAATCAACTTGGATGGTCAATCAAATTTCCAGTGATGATACTCTAGCGGATCAGGCTTCTAAACCACTATCACTTTCCTGACAGAAGTTGTGCATGTAGTACATGTTTTCAGTTCAGCAAGCTCTTTTTTAGTTAGAGATCGATTTTGAAGACTAACATGTCATATGAATGCTCCCAGCTTAGCAAAACCTTGATCTTTCCAAATTGTAAGTTGAGGGAGTACTTTGCTACTTCAAAATCTCCAGATAAAAGTTGAAGAATTCATACGATAGTCGATTGGAAACATATATCTAGCAGTTCATTTTTTTCATGCGCACAATGGGATAAATTGATGTAACACAAGCCTTTACAATTTAGTGCTATTGTTATTAGAATCGGGAGACTTGCTTTGTTACCGTACTTAGAGTTGCCGATTGTTTACTATAGTACTCCCTCCGTTCCCAAATGTAAGTCTTTTTAGACATTTCAAATGGACTACAACCTATGGATGTATGTAGACATATTTTAGAATGTAGATTCACTCATTTTTCTCCGTATGTAGTCAATTGTTGGAATCTCTAAAAAGACTTATATTTGGGAATGGAGGGAGTAATAGCCAGGAAGGTTTGTAGTCAACTTATCTGAAGTGGTAATTAGTCGACTTATGCTCCTTAAATTGTTGTTCTTTGGTGACCAGTGAATGGGCAATTGACTCTCTGGCATATATGGCTGATCTAATTGTTGGGAAAATCTTCAGCACATTGTAATATGAAAGGTTTTATGCTGCAAAAAAATAAAAATATGAAAGGTTTTGATTTTTTTTCTTGGGACTTCTTCGTACACTTTTTACTATTGTATTCACTATAGTTTTCCTATATTGAACTGATATTCTGCTTGTATTGTAGATATCAAGTCTTAGAGAAGGAAGTTTTGTATGGCAGTCAACTCTATTCTCTGGTTCAGATTCATAGTTAAATACCCCATTCTTCTTTTTTCAGCCCTTGACATTTTCTCCTACTTGCTAATGCAGGATGGAAAACTGCCTGTTACATGTAGTCTTCAAAACCTGTGCTGAAATGGCGCTCCTTTCTTTGGAAAGTATCCGATTTTGCAGAACTTTTGGCTGTATTGAATAGTTTTCAAGTTGTTTCAGTGACATCCATAAGTGAGCAAACTTGTGGTGGTGTGCAATGTTCACCTAACTTAAAATAGCTTGCGCCCTGTCTTTCTTCCGCTACACAAAATCTAGATTAATCTACCGTCCATCCGTCAAGTGAGCTCAAGCACAAATTCTGAACATTCAGACAACCAACCAAGATGCAGGTGCATTAGAGCATGGAAAAGGCAGAGTTCCCAAAGAGTAATTGATATTTCCTCCATTGATGATGACGAAAACAACTGAAAAAGGCCAGAAGTATCAACCCATACTCCCTACATTTACCCAACTCTTCTCCCTGTACAAAAATAAATAAATAGATGTACACACGGGCGTTTAAGGTGGCATACATGACTGCCCATGAATAAGTCTATTGATACATGGATTTTTTTTTCAAAGCACATGTGTTAGTGGGGCTGCCATTTGCATACATGATTTTAAATGGGTCTGTGCTATTAAATTAAAATGTGTATGTACATCTTATCGTAGACAACAATCCATCATGTTTCTTATTAAAGGGGATTATACCATGGATATTTTTTTCCATTGCGCACATGGATTTAACGTGATTTGTCACGTGCAATGGGTCCATGATAACCATATTTTCAACTAAAACAATGCTTCCTTAGCTGGTTTGTACATGTTATACTTTTTTTTTCAAACAAGGATTTCGCAGCGTGATAACCATATTTCCAATATACCATGGTTTAAAAAAAATGAGCTTTCTACTACCAATATCGAATAGGTACTTGCAAAATAAAATTATTTTCATCGACAACATGTCTTTAGCGGGTCTCTGCGCCATTTTGGCATAACGGGTCAACTAGTATATATATATATATATATATATATATATATATATATATATATATATATATATATATATATGTGTGTGTGTGTGTGTGTGTGTGTGTGTGTGTGTGTGTGTGTGTGTTTTCTGTCCTCTACAACATTCACTTATAGCTATGTCTTCATACTTGAATCTTTATTGATCTAAGTGAATGTGATCGGACCCTAACCTCTTCTGTGCTTCTTCCTCAATTATATCTATCCAAATCATATGCATTCTATTGAAAGCTGTCGATTGTCTTCTCTGAGTCCTTGTCAGCAGAAGACAAAGAGATAAACATTTAAATCCATTTTTAATGCTATATCCTTATTACCGGAGAAGCCAGAACGACTACCCGACAATCCAGGCGTGCGTGGGAACATGGAACAACTTACAATATGTTGCATGCATGCCACATGCCCTTCAGATGTGAACCTCCAGGGGCACCTGCATAATTACGCTGTGTTGTCCCTCTCCTTTGCTCCCACGACTTCTTCGACGCCGTCCTCACGCCAGCCGCGGACCTCGTCCTCTCTGTCGCTGCCTTAGGTGTCTTCCGCCGCCAAGTTAGGGCACGGAAGATTGAACTGCTCGGCCTCTCTCTCCACCTCGTCTCACAGTTCATCAGTGGTAATTAAAACATACTTTTTACTGCCTATTTGATCTATCAAATCCATCCACTTCAACCAAAAGTGGTTTCTTCACTTCCAAATCTAGATCTGCCTTTATCTACATATCATATCATGCCAAGTATATTCACTTATGCTTCATAACTAGTTAGATTCCTCACTTGTACTTATTCATGAATTCGTACAAATCTGGTACCAACTCTCATCAAATAAGTGAATGTCTTCGCACTATGAGGTCAATGTCTCCAACTGATTTATCTTCAAAATCTTCTGAGAATGCATATGACCTCTTCCCCTTCCCTCGCACCTCTAATGCTGTCACAGGTACATGTCCGTGGGAGAATCCCTTGGTTCTCATAGTCTGCATTCATTTGCAGAATTCTTACAGCGTTATATTCACTCACCTGAAGCCAGTTCCTGTCTGACTAGCAAGAGGAAGACATTCACAGTTCTGAAGCCGTTCAGTCTGAATTTAATGGCAACAGAGAAATTAGCCAGAAAGGGTGGTAGGAAGCGCCATGGAGATACAGCTAAGGATTTACCTCCCGATCTGTTTGAAATGTACAAGACAGATCCTGAGGAAAGCTATGGCCAGTGCAAGACTCGAATCCAATGGATTCGAAGATTTTGGGCAGAGGAATGGTTCAAGTACAACTTTGTAACCCCTGAATATGTAGAGAACAATGCTATTAAGCGCTCATGGGGAGATATTATGTATAGAAATCTGCAGCCCAAGTCCAGGTCTGAAGCAATTTCTCAAGGCTTCTACCCATGCATGGTCTGAAGACCGAAGCCACAGAATGCCGACCCATCATCTATGTTATGGTGTCGTGAAGAAAATCTTGCCAAGTGCAACTATCAGTTTGCAAAAGATTCTGCTGTGAAGAACAAGAAATATCTTGGCCTCAACTTCAACCCTGGTCCATCTGCTCCAAGGGCTGATGGCACACGCGATGCCAATCGAAATATCATTGGCCCCTTCAACAACTTCGATGGCCTCCTCTCTCACATAGCAGCTCAGAGCGCCACTGTGGAGCAATCTGCTGAAGACGCAGACTCTGAAGATGCGACAGCTCCACTGAAGCAAAAAAGAAGATATCAAAAGCTTCAAAGCCTTCTGCCGCTCCAAAAGCTTCGACTTTGAAGCCATTGGCCACTGCACCTCCTGAACTCAGTGTGCAGTCTGAGGATTTGTCTCGTGTCTCCAAAAAGACCAAGAAGTACAAGAAACCCAAGGAGCCCAAGAAGATTTCTGGGCATGAACTTACTCCAGCTGTCGTTCTGTGGAATGAAAAAGACACCATCGATCTGTCAAGTGATGAAGATCTTGGTGATGAAGCTCTTGGGCTGCTTATCAAAAGCAAGCAAGATGCAGAGATCTTCAATGATTTGCCCCTCTTTGACACGGACATTCTGAACAACTTCATCGATGAACGGTTTGATGACCAGAGCATCCGCATCGACGACCTTCAGTTGTCTGTTGACATCAGCGTCACCTTCCATGGAGCCATTGCTAATGAGTTGGCTCTAGCTCAGAAGATTGTCGAGATGAAGAAGAAAATTGACTATGAGAAGGAACACTTCAAGAAGAACATGGCCAAGCTCAGCGCGGCAGATGTTCAGATCTTCAAGAAGATGTTGCATGAGCTCAAGGAACAGTTTCACAAGAAGCGGGAAGAAGCAGAAGGTTCAAGAGAGCGCATGAAGTACTTTGCACAGAAATGTGTTCAAGCACACAATGAAGCTGAGAAGCACAAGGCTCTTGGGAGTCCTTGCATCGAGCCTTGAATGGCTGCAAAACAGAAGAAGAAGCCTACAGTGGCCCAAGCTGAAGCATCAAGGCAGGAAGAACCTCGCATTGTCTTTCCTGCCAGCATGACAGGCTCGAAGCCTAAGGTCCCCTCAGCGGCTATAGAACTGAAGAAGACAAGGGCGGCTGAAGCCGACGCCAAGAAACGCAAGCACAAGGATGCTTATGATGATGCACCATCGAAGAAGAAGCTGAAGACAAAGTCTTCAAAGAAAGAACGTGTTGCGGCCTCTCAGCCCCTCATTGTTGAACCCATCTCTATCGCTCTTCTAGCCACCACCAACAGAGATCATCACATTGTGATCCACATGCCTGCTTCGACAGAGGCTCATGAAGATGAAGAAGTTCTAGTTGTTGACCCCATCATAGATGAAGACATTGGTCGTGAAGACGATGTAGAAGATGATGAAGTCCTTCCTCAACTCGAGCACCAATTGGTATCATCGCATGTTCTTACGAACAACAAACTCATCAGCATTGGTCATCCATTGGCGCCAATTGCTCAGGATGATTCATGGGCAGATCGCCCTCAACAAGGGACCCCATTCATGATGAGACACCCAGAACTCCACCCCCTCAAGTCACCCCTCCAGTGCTTGAGGACGACAACTACATGGTGCAGACCACTCCATCACCACAGGCGTCGCTAGCTTTCCGCAGGCTTCCCAAAGGCCCTAGGCCCTAGGTCACCATGTCAAGCATTCCAAAAGGGGAAGCGCAACCTAGCTCAGTAGCACGTCAAGTGTTCCCTGAAGCCACACCTACTGCCAATGTCTCTGAATCTGAAGCTAAAGCCGCTGAAGACATTCCGGCTGCATCAGCCGATGAAAATCAAGAAACAAGAGAACAAGAAAGAGTTGCCACACCCCCTGTCACTGATGAAGTCATTCTCGAGGAGAATGTGACTATGCCCGACCCTCCTGCTATTCAAGGAATGGAGGTTGAAAACACTGAGGCTACCACCAACAACGCTACAGTCGCCAATGACATTGTCATAGCCGAAGACAATGTGGTGCCTAAAGCTCAAGCACAACCTGAAGCCACTGTGAATGCTGAAGCCACTATTCCACCTCCAAGGCCTCACACCATTGAACAAGCCTACAATCGCGGCCAGTTTGTCACAGTGAGATGGCCCATTTTGGTTCCTCCAACTGCTCCCGGGCCACAGTGCGACTACCACGTTGAGCAGAGGCCTCAGGTGCAGAAGCCAAAGCCCAGGCTCCCAAGGCTTCCAGGAGCTGCCACATCGCTAGGATCGTTCAGCATAACCAGCTTCAGGGCACACAACACATTCTTCGACAGCACCAAGAATCCATATACGAAGCCAAAGATCTCTTCTGGTCGCTTCTGGAGCTATCAGTAGCGCATCTATTACTCGTGCATTCTCTACAATCAAGAGCGAATCTTTCCTCACATGCGTCTTGATTGTGAAGCTACCACTGGGCTGCCCTGTCTACAAGAAGCATTGGACTGCTTTAGAGATGTTGGCCTTCTGCAGTTCGTAACTAATAAACAGCATTGTAATGAAGAGCTTCTGCTGCAGTTCTATGCCACACTTCACATTCGTGGCTACAACAGGGATCCGGAGACATGGATCCTTGAGTGGATGACAGGAGATGTACATCATGAAGCCAAAGCTCAAGACATCATCAAGCTCACTTCCCTGCCCACTCCAGGTGACCTGTATGAGCCTGGTTGTCAGCTTCACAATAATGAACTGTAGAGTATCTTTCGGAAGCCTGAACCTAATATGAGTCAAATGCTCAGCATGATGAATATCCCAAGGAATTCTTTGTCAAAGACCTTGAGTACCTGCCCCGCACAGTATATCATATTCTAAGGCGTACTCTATGGCCAGTCAAGGGATATTCATCTGAAGCCAAACTTGAAGGAAGCATGTAGACTTTGGTATTCTCTATTGTCAATGGCATCAGAGTCAATTCCCACAATTTCTTCATCAAACAACTTGCTGCATCTAGGATTGATCTGTTTGGCCTGAATTTTTATGGTCCATGGGTAATGCGCCTGATAAAACTCCATTCCTTTGTTGACTATCAGCCCTCAGCGCGCAACCATCTAGATTTTCTGCCTGAGGTTGATCTGTCCGTTGAAGCCATCTACCCTAATCCTGCCAAGGAGCCTCTATATCTTCACAACGTTGATCGTCAAAGCTTCACGCAACAAATAGAAGGAATTCATGTCCCCAATGTTGCTACTCCTACTGTAACATCCCAAATTTTCAATTTGGCATGTTATACATAGGTCATCCATGCATATCATATTTTATTGCATTCTCGTTTTCCATCCTCGAAATCCTAAGCAACTCAAGGACCCTCGGAGAGAGTTGGGGATTTTCCAATTTTCATATTTGAATTTTATCAAATAATGAAGACGAGGATTTTGGATTTTATTATTTTTCTCTCCGGAAAATATTTCATGTTTAATAATAAATGAGAGGAGATAATATGACTTCTCCAAAAATAATTGAAATACCGGAGGAAAAATGTTAAAATCATTATTTGGAATTTTATTTTATTTATTTGGAATTTTATTTGCCTAGAGAAAAATTTGCATATATTTAAAATTGCATTTTAGGGGCCAAGAAAAGTTCATCTTGTTCTAAATATTTTATTTAGGCAAAGAAAACTTGTTTTGGCATTTTTAGATTTTTATTTATTTTTCTAGGGTTTTTACAATTTTCGGCAGAATGTTTTTTAATAAAAATAAGAATCATACCGATCGGGCCAAAGGCCAATGAAAGCAGGCTTGACCAACCATGCCGCCTCACTTCTGTGTGCCGCCGCCGCCGCCAGACAGATTCCGAGGCAGTCTCTCCTCGCCGCCTTGCCCTCCTCCAAGCCATCGCGCGCCACCCCCTCTTTAAACAGACCCCCTCTCTAACCACATGCCTTGCCGCCGCCCACCTCGAGCAGGCGAGGCGAGCCGAGCAGAGCGCTGCCCGCCTTGGCCGTCATGACGCCTCCCGCCGCCCGCCCCTCGCCGAGTCGCCGAGCCGCCGCCGCCACTCTAGCCGCCCTCGCCGGACCTGCCGAGCCGCCCGCCCTCGCCGGACGACCTCACGGAGGTAGCCCTCGTCGCCAGTTTTTTAAAAGAACCTTTGTTTTTTAGAAAACCCTAGCCGCTTTTTTTTATATATACTGATCGGTTTTATTTTTTTCCGGTTTATTTATTTTGCGGCGCTCACCCGCTCGCTCGTTTTACGAAATGTTCGTCGTTTAGTTTCTGCTAACGAACGCTCGCTCGCTTAGCCGCTCATCGTTTTCTTTTATCGGTTTTATTCCGCGATTATTCGATCGAGATTTACGATCCGATGTTCAATTAGTATAACTTTTCGCTCGTTTATCGGAATCAGCGATTCAAGCGCTGGAGTTTCATCTCAAACCCTCTTCCGAATAGCCAACTTAAATCAGTTTTTGCCTCTGTAAAATTTGACCCTAGTTCAGATTAGTAAACAGATCTTGTTTCTCTCGCCGCTTGAGTTTCGCTGTCCGCTTGGTTTGATTCTTTTGCAAACCGGAGTTCTTAAGTTGAACTCTCCGTCAACCTCTTTCAGTTGAAGTTTCGTTTGTGTATCTTTGTTCGTTTCTTATGTATGTATTGTTTGCTTGGGATAGAATTCCCGGAGTGCGAAGTGTGTTACTACGAGTCTCTAGGATTCACGGATCGTCAGCAAGGCAAGTAACACTTGATCATACTCTTTTCATACCCAGTTTTTATGCATTAGCTCAATCCTCAAACATTGGATGGTTAGGATGTCATTAATATGTGGGTTGGGAAGTAGATGATGAGGTAGGAACCTATTGCCCTGTTACTATCAAACCCTTGGGAGTTACTTCTACGTGTTGCTTATATTGCTATGCTATGCTCGTAGACGTGGTTTGGGTTTGAGAGATATTCATGACAGATGTGAGATTGTAAATTAATGGTTTACTTTAAGGTGGCAACTTTAATACACATCCTGGGTGGATTGAGGCGCTGGGAACCCAGTGTTGTCTGCTTTTATTTTTGAAATCCGGGTACCGTGTGATCTTCCTATGGACCGCCACCAGTGCTCAAAGGAACCGAGATTATTCATGCTAGAAACTTACGTGTACAGCCACAAGCTATTATGGGCTCTAGCATAGTGGAGTAAGTTACGTGAAGCTCTCAAGAGGTAGATCAGCAGTAGTGGGTTTTATAGGTTTGGTATGATCTATCAGGAGTAGAGAGTTAATGTTTCAAAGACTATGTCTCGGTCATCCGTTTCTCAAACACCATGTAGTCGAGAAATCAATGGAGGCGATCGAGTCTTGTGGGGAAAAGTCGCAAACCTCTGCAGAGTGTACAATCTAATCATGGTTAGCCGTGTCCCTGTTATGGACAATTTCGAGTATCTAGTACTTGAGTATTCACATGTATCTCATCACTCTAAATTAATACTATTGGGTTGTTAATTACTTTAATTGGGATTGAGTTGGGGTTATACCTTCTCAATGATGTTTCAACCACCATGATAGTTACAATAAAATTTATTCCTTTGATGTAGGGAAAATTGGCTTTTTGCAAAACAAGAATCAGAGAGCTTTCCACCAGCCATATATGCATGTAGTATAGCTTATTCTTTCATTACTCTCTATGTGTTACATTGCCAAGATATTCCATGTGCTGACCCGTTTCGGGCTGCAACGTATTATGTTGCAGACTTTTTAGACGAGGAGTAAGGTTCGATAGGTCGCTGCCGTGCAATTTCGCTTATGCCGTTGGAGTTGATGGACTCACTTTATCTTCCAAGCCTTCCGCTGTTATCGCATTAGATGGCCTTAAGCCATATTATTGTAATAAGTTCTCTTTGAGACATTCGATGTAATAAGTGTGTGATTGCTACTCTGTTATAAATCCTTCGAGTCTTGTGTGTGTCAAGATTACCGATCCAGGATGACACGGAAGCACGTAGACTTGACCATCCGAGGTCGGGTCGCTACAAGATGGTATCGAGCACACGCTGAGTGTAGGACACGACCACTAAGATAAAACCATAGGTCACTCCTCTCTACTCATTTGACCCCTCTCCATTTTTCCACTCTTTAGGATGACGGAGATGAAGTACAAGTTTGCACAACCGGATGAAGACACACCTTTTGGACGCCACTTGAAGGAAGTCACTAGGTACCGAATATTGAATACCAAGTTTCACCGGACGCATAACGCCACCTTACCGTAAGAAGAATCTTTGGAAGATTCAAGATCTAGTTCCCTAAGGACGCTTATGCCAAGCACGGAGCCCATAGTGTGCGTTTTCAATGCACCAACATGGAGTTTGGGAAAGAGTATGGCAGCTCACATTACCATGGGACGATTGGAGAAGTCTATAATAAGGAGCTTAAAGACACCATATACCAAATATGTGGGCGCCGAGACGAGCAATGGGAAGTAATCAGACCAAGAAGGATAGATCCATTGCAGCTACATCCAGAGCTAAACCAGCACATTCGACGTCAAGAGAACCAGATGTGCGCAGACATGATGGATTTGAAGAAGGCGAAAACTAGGATCATCGAAAGGAGGAAGAACTCAAGTCTACACGCGATGGATATGAGGAAGAAATCAAGACCCTCATCGAGAAGAATGACGACCTAGTCAAGAAGATCGAGTCTTCATGGGAGGACCAGCACCCAAAGAAGAGGAGCAAGAAGAGGAAGAAGATCCCGCTTGTCCGGACAACTACATCATCATCGACGACACCGACTCAGATCCAAGTGATGATGACTATGAAGACGAAGCTGGAGCAGACATCATGGATATCACGCCCAATATGCGATACTATCCTAAAGAGACTCGAAGGTCCCACCAAGGATAGAACCGCATATTGATACGCTTTTGCAAGGTGGATATCATTACATCGACGTAACATAATAGTGGGGATACATCCAATACATACAATGTCACATGAATACAACAATACAACATACAACATACAACATCAACATCCGACTATGGATGAATCATAAACAGAAACTCAAACGACATCCACCCTGCTAGCCCAGGTGCCAACCTGGAACCTATCCCATAATCGAAGAAGCAGAAGAAGAACTCCAAAACAATAACACCGGTCTTGCGTCAAGATCATTGCATAACCTGTACCTGCAGCTGTTGGTGTAGTAAACTGTGAGCCATGAGGACTCAGCAATCCCATTACCATGGGTATCAAGACTAGCAAAGCTAAATGGGAAAGGAAGGGGTGAAGTGGTGAGGTTGCAGCAGCGACTAAGCAATGTATGGTGGCTAACATACGCAAATAAGAGCGAGGAGAGAAGCAAAGGAACGGTCATGAAGCTAGCAATGATCAAGAGGTGATCCTGAACTCCTACTTACGTCAAACATAAACCAGAAACCGTGTTCACTTTTCGGACTCCGCCGAAAAGAGACCATCACGGCTACACACACGGTTGATGTGTTTTAATTCGATCCGTGTCAAGTTATCTACAACGGACATTAACAATTTCCCATCCGCCACATAACCACGGGCACGGCTTTGAAAGTTTATACCCGCAGGGTGTCCCAACTTAGCCCATGATAAGCTCTCGCGATCAACGAAGGATATTCTTCTCCCGGAAGACCCGATCAGTCTCGAATCCGGCCACAAGATATTTCAACAGCAATAAAACAAAACCAGCAAGACCTCCCGTGCCGACATCCCGATAGTAGCACACAGATCTCGCCTCAAAGCGACGACCGGATGAGTAGTACGCATAACTAGAACCAGCCCTCAAGTTTCACGAGGTGGCGCGCAAGTGGCTCTAGTTTTGACCAACACTTAGACAAGCATTGGCCCCGGGGCTAAATAAAGATGACCCTCGGGATGCGCGACTCCCAAGGAAAAGGTAATAGGCTAAGGCAAATGTAAAACCAATGTTGGGCCTTTTGGAAGAGCTTTATTCAAAGCGAAATCGTCAAGGGGTCCCATAAATCACCCAACCGCGTTAGGGACGCAAAATCCGGGAACATAATACCGATATGACGGAAACTAGGGCGGCAAGAGGAACAAAACACTGCATAAGGCCGAGCCTTCCACCCTTTACCAAGTATATAGATGCATTAATAATATATATAAGAGATATTGTGATATCCCAACATGAACATAATCCAACATGGAGCAATCTTCATCTTCACCGCAACTAGCAACGCTATAAGAGGGCTGAGCAAAAGCGGTAACATAGCCAAACAACGGTTTGCTAGGAAGGGTGACAAAGGTTAGAGGTTCATGGCAATTTGGGAGGCTTGAGCAGCAAGTGGTAGGTAACGCAGCATAGCGATAGAACGAAGCAACTAGCATAGCAATGATAGTAATGAGATCCAAGGTGATGGTCATCTTGCCTGAAATCCCGCTAGGAAGAAGAACGAGTCCATGAAGAAGACGAACGGAAGTAGTCGAACGAATCCTCACAATCGCAACATTACCGGAACTGAGAAGCAACACCGGAAAGAAACAAACAACATGGTAAATGCACAAGCATAAACATGGCATAATGCACAATCAAGTATGATGAATATCCGGTTTAATGAGGCATGGCATGGAAAAGTGTAACAAACAATGCTACAAGTTAAGTGGAGCTCGATATGCAACGAGTTGCATATTGACAAAACACCACATAGACATATTTAGTTTAATCTCGTTTAAGCTACCAAACAATGTTAAATGTTGTTAAACATGGCAAGAGGTGAAGCATAATTGAACTACCTATCTAGGCAAGTTTAAATGAGGCCAGAACAACAAACAACAATTCCGGAAAATCCGCATATGCATATTTAGAATTTGGTACTGTTCTGCCCTAAAACATATTTTAATATTGTTAAACAGGAAAATAAAGTCCACCATGTTAAACTAGGCATTTTTTAACCCCATTTACATATAAAGTTTATTTAAGACCGAGCTACGGTTATTTAGTTATGAAATAAATCATTTTAACATGGCATTTGAGCAAATTTAAACAAACAGCATGTTTAAGCATTTTAACATGGATGAAAGTGGCATAATGTGAAACTAGAGGAAATTCTAAGCATTTTCCATATTTAAAATATTTTAATCCGATGCACGGTTCATGAGTTATTAAATGCATGAACATGAGGGTCTTTTCTGAAAAACTGCAAACTCTCAAAAAAATATTAAAATAGCTGGACAGGAAAAAAACACACAACAGGCCAAAACTGGCTGGCCCGATAGTACAGGAGAGAGGCTGGGGGAGTTTTCTCACCATGGGCCAAGCCCAGGTTGGTGGAGATGGGAGCCGGGCCGCGGGAGGATCGTGGCCCGCGCGTGGAGTGGCCGCGGTCAACGCGGGCGAGAGCCACGACGGCGGCTCGGCGCAGCTGGAGATGGCGCCGGGGACGGGGAAACGGGCGGAGGTAGCCGGACGAGCGGGAAACGACGAAGATGGCCGGGGCTCAACAGATCTGGCCGGAGACTGGACTTGGCGGGCGGCGCAGGACTTGAGGATCTCGCTGGGTTCAAGGAGAGGAGGACCGAACAGCGATGGCGCTGGGTGAAGCGATTCGCTGGCAAAGCGGTCAACGCGGCTGGGCGAAGCGGGCGCCGCTGGATGCGCTGCCTCCTCGCACAGCAGAGCAGGGGAGGAGGCCGGCTGGGTCCTGGACAGCGTCGCGGGGACGGGACGACAAGGTAGGAGACGGCAGCTTGGCGCGGTCAGAGCTCAGCGAGCCCTTGGCGTGGGGGTGCTTCTGTCGTTCCTGTGAAGGAGAGAGAGGGGGCCACCGTGAGAGAGAGATAGAGGGGAAAACAGGAGGAGAAGAGGTCGCGGGTTGCCGGGGCACTCATCTTCGGCAAGGAGCCGGGGGATGCCTGTGAGGGTTGGCGACGAGATGCTCTAGTCGACTCCTTGCCGGAGCAACGCGACGGAGGTGGAGCGGGGTTGCGGGAGAAGGGGCTCGAGCTCCTGGCGCTTGACGAAGACGGCGCGGAGGCCCTCGAGCCGGAGAGGCTGTGCTGTGGTGGATTTTTTTGGATCGAGAGGAGATCCCGAGGAAGAGGGGACTGGAGGAGTGGCGGCGGCGTGATGGGACAAGGCTCCTAGGATCTAGGGTTGGTCTGTTTAAATAGCTAGGGGATTAGGGTAGTGGTTAACTCGGTCCGTCCGATCGCAATCGGGCGGTCGCGAATAAATATGTTAGGTATCCCAAAAGAGAAAACGGAGATGTTTTATAGACGTTTGGGGATGATCCGGATCCATCGGTAACGACAGACCGGTTCGGGTTCGGGTAAGTTTTGGACACGCACACGAGGGGTATGAGAGAGGTCAACGAGGACAAGGGCCTGACAAAGTGACAACGGAGGCAAAGAGAGAAAGAGCAACTATGAACGACTATGAGTTTTATGAAAACATGCAGATGCAATGCGCATGATCCTATGAGATGAGATGCATGACATGAAACACAATGCAAAACAAAAGACAAAACCCAACCACGGAGGAATTAAAATATCGCATCTCCGGAAAAGGCAAGAGTTGGAGTTACGAATATGGAAAGTTGTATCCGGGGCGTTACAACACTCCACCACTACGAGAGGATCTCGTCCCGAGATCTAGGATGGCACCGGAGGAAAAAGAAAGAGGAAGATAAGAGGTAAAACTAAGTTGCTTCTTCGACAAACGAGTGAAACCATGAACCTTGAGAGGTTGACCAAATTGAAAGAAACAAAACAACGGAGATGACCAAGATTGCAAACAATTCGTTGGACAAGAGGAACAAGGAATATGATGAGAACCAAGAGGTTTAGTGATAAGATAGATATTGAAACCACTCCGGTTAAAACTAGATAGAGAAGGAATGAGATTGATATAATTTGGGCAGCACTCCGACTAAAAGAAGAAGGAAAACTAGAAAAGATGATAAGAACTTGAAGAGATGACACAACACTCCGGTTAAATGGATAAGCAAGGAAAAGAACACGATCCTCACAATTCGAGATGATGAGTGAAGAGAGCAACATCACCATGCCTCCGGAAGAAAGAATAGAAGATAGATCATTGAAATAAAAGAATGGAGAAGAAAATGCCAACTTGTACCACAATTGAATTTGGAAGGCATCCTTGCAAGAAGGTTAGAATATAGTTGTTTGAAAACCAACAACGAAACGAATAAGCTTGTAGTGGGCTTATGGAAACATCTCAAGACTATGAGGTGACAACCGGCCACTAATGGAAACCATTGATTTGATTGAGAGCACCAAAGAGATGAAAAACTTCTTCACCGAGATGATAAAGAGATAACTTTGATCATAGACAAGCACCACAAATAGCAACATTCCCAATGGAAGGCTGTAGGTGAAATATAACCCAATATAACTCCAACAAAAGGATTGATTGGTTGAAAAGATCTCTTGAATGAAGAGAAAATGATGGATTTAAAATACATCATTCTTGACAACATATGAATCATGAAACATGAAGGAAATTGTCAAGAGTGACATAACACCACCTCCAAAGATAAGGTAGAAAGAATTGCACTTTGGAATGCAAGATGAAGAATACTTGAGCTCCTCAAAGCAAAACATGTGTTGAGCATCATGTTTATTTTGAAGTATGGCTTGACGGATCATAACTTTGAGAGAAATCTTGAAGAACAATTGAAGAATGAAAAGAAAACTTGATGAACCACCATGTAGAGCCTCCATGAAGAACTCCGGTTATAAAAGGATGATAAAAAGAAGAGAAGTTGAAAACACAAGGTGAAACCTTGCAATAATTTAGGTGGAGCTTCATGACGAGACATCCAAGAAAACTTGGAACTCCGGAAAAGAAAGGTGATCAACTTGAATCGAGAATATGATATCCTGAACAAACTGCGGAATAAGGTATTAAATCACCTTGAGGAAACAAGAATAAGATTTATGTCATGCTTACCCTTCAACCATCTTAAATTGATGACAAGCAGCAGATAGGCATGCTACTTATCCTCGTTGAAAGGATTAAGAGAGATATAACGCAAACTTGAATAGGTCTTCAGCGAACCACCAGAACGAATGAATTGATACGATAATCAAGGAAAAGAAATCTTGAACAAACCACCGTAAGAACTGAGAATGAAAGTAGCAAAGGCACAATTCACCGGGAAGAATTAGAAAACGAATAAAAATACTTGACAGAATTTAGATACAAGAGAATGAAGAGATCATGAACTGATTAGGGGATATTTGAACGGTTCACCGGTAAGATTTGGAGAACGATAGCTACACGCTGAGAATGAGGTATTATGACATGATGGCCTTCGGAGGAAAGAAATAGAAACAACTCATGAAATGCTCCGGATGGGTGAAAAGAATTCTCACAATCAAAAACAATTATGAGAGGATGGCATCGAGCTAGAACCATGAATCTTGAAGAGAATGGAGCAAGATTTAAAAGAAACTCCTCTTCGGTCTTCAAATGTTGAGAATGACGATGAGAAACATCACCATGAATTGTTGAGAAACTCCAGAAGGATTAAAAGAGGAAAGGTTGAGCCAAAGATGAAAAGAGTTTGAAAGCGACCTTGGAGAAGGTGTGTGACTGATGGGATCCATTCTTACGTCACACTTGAAAAGAATTTGAGAATAACTTCGGGATAATTAGAAGAGTCAGGTAAGATCCTCGAAAAGACCTGAGGTTAGGCCCACTCAAAAGAAAACACCGTTGAACAATTGATTGAAAGGGGATTGCACCGGTTGAATTAAATGGCTTGAATGGGATAACAACCTTGAAATATCTTGAGCGGATTGAGAATAGAAACACAAGTCTTGTGAGATATTTTCAGCACTCCAGAACAAATGAATAGGAAGAAGTGAATGATTAAGAGGTGCATCGGCATGAGAAAGCATTAGAAACGAGGAAAGGAATATGATGAATATTGAAAGCTTGAATTGTATCCACCGGAGAAGAAACAACAATGAAGGATGATGAACTTGAAACTGTTGAGCATCTTCATGGAAAATCACCAGATAAAAACATTGAAAGAAAAGAATGAAGAGACTTCCCACAAATAAAAGGATACATGATTAAGAAATCTGAGTCCTTGAAGTAAAAGGGTGGGCGGGCAGGAAAACAAAGGCAACTTGGGACGGTTGAAACAAACACCATTGGGAAAACTTAGAATTGATCTCAGAAATGTTGAAATGATCGGATCCACTTGAAGAGAAGCACACCGGTTGGAAAAGAATTTACATGACGACATCGATGATCAAGAAGGATTAGTATTCCCATAGCAATATGAGAACACCGTTTCGGAAAGGTATGGATTCAACATTTGACTTCGAAGCAACTCGAATACCACAAATAAAACAAAACAAAGGATTTGGCTTGCAGAATAAGCCGGAACAAATACATATGATAGAGATTTACCCAATCTCATATCATGCATCTGTCGGAAAGATATTCTAGGAGCTACTTGAATACCCACCTATAAACTCCCGAAACTTTCTGGTTATGCAATCTGGTGTTGGGGATACAGGAGACACAAAATATATCACCCAAACTAACAATACCTAGATCCAGCTGTATCCATCCGTCAACACATAACCAAGAAACCTTCGGAAATCGTGTACCTCAACCTTCGAAAAGCATCCATTATACGAGTTATGGCAATACTCCCGAACTCCCCAATACTGGGTGGCGTCGAGGTTATCTCACCAACAACTGCATAGAAGAGATTTTCGATGTCGGCAAAAACTCAGGTATTCCAGAACTGCAACAATAAAATTGTGACGACAACACCTCGGAGCTCAACTCCCCGGGACACCGCCACAACCCCTAAATGTCGAGGCACCAAGAACAATGTTCTCGCCACAAGACTATCGGAACGATCCCAAGATACCCGCGTGATCCTAAAAAAAATTTCATGAAATTTGAGGAGAGGAAAGACAAAACATCTACGTCAAGAGGCCTCACCAGAGCGACGAAGGGACTGAGGAGTAAAAATAATCCTACTCTCCGATATATATATATAATCCTAAGACTCAAAATCTTTTTTTTCTAGACTCAACAACGACCAACAAACAAGGGGGCTCCTATGGTCGGTCGAGGCTCTGATACCAACTTATCACGCCCAATATGCGATACTATCCTAAAGAGACTCGAAGGTCCCACCAAGGATAGAACCGCATATTGATACGCTTTTGCAAGGTGGATATCATTACATCGACATAACATAATAGTGGGGATACATGCAATACATACAATGTCACATGAATACAACAATACAACATACAACATCAACATCCGACTACGGATGAATCATAAACAGAAACTCAAACGACATCCACCCTGCTAGCCTAGGCTATCGACCTGGAACCTATCCCCTGATCGAAGAAGCAGAAGAAGAACTCCAAAACAGTAACACCGCTCTCGCGTCAAGATCATCGCATAACCTGTACCTGCAACTGTTGGTGTAGTAAACAGTGAGCCACGAGGACTCAGCAATCCCATTACCATGGGTATCAAGACTAGCAAAGCTAAATGGGAAAGGAAGGGGTAAAGTGGTGAGATTGCAGCAGCGACTAAGCAATGTATGGTGGCTAACATACGCAAATAAGAGCGAGGAGAGAAGCAAAGGAACAGTCGTGAAGCTAGCAATGATCAAGAGGTGATCCTGAACTCCTACTTACGTCAAACATAACCTAGAAACCGTGTTCACTTTTCGGACTCCGCCGAAAAGAGACCATCACGGCTACACACACGGTTGATGTGTTTTAACTCGGATCTGGTGTCAAGTTATCTACAACCGGACATTAACAAATTCCCATCTGCCACATAACCATGGGCACGGCTTTTGAAAGTTTATACCCTGCAGGGGTGTCCCAACTTAGCCCATGATAAGCTCTCGCGATCAACGAAGGATATTCCTTCTCCCGGAAGACCCGATCAATCTCGAATCCAGGCTACAAGACATTTCGACAAAGAATAAAACAAGACCAGCAAGACCTCCGGCGCCCGACATCCCCGATAGTAGCCGCAGATCTCGCCTCGTGCCACGACCGGATGAGAAGTACGCATAACTAGAATCAGCCTCAAGTTTCCCGAGGTGGCGCCGCAAGTGGTTTCTAGTTTGGACCAACACTTAGACAAGCATTGGCCGGGGGCTAAAATAAAGATGACCCTCGGGATGCGCGACTCCCAAGGGAAAAGGTAATAGGTGAGGCAAATGTAAAACCAATGTTGGGCCTTGCTTTGGAAGAGCTTTATTCAAAGCGAACTGTCAAGGGGTCCCATAAATCACCCAACCGCGTTAGGGACGCAAAATCCGGAATATAATACCGATATGACGGAAACTAGGGCGGCAAGAGTGGAACAAAACACCAGGCATAAGGCCGAGCCTTCCACCCTTTACCAAGTATATATATGCATTAATAATATATATAAGAGATATTGTGATATCCCAACATGAACATAATCCAACATGGAGCAATCTTCATCTTCACCTGCAACTAGCAACGCTATAAGAGGGGCTGAGCAAAAGCGGTAACATAGCCAAACAACGGTTTGCTAGGAAGGGTGACAAAGGTTAGAGGTTCATGGCAATTTGGGAGGCTTGAGCAGCAAGTGGTAGGTAACGCAGCATAGCGATAGAACGAAGCAACTAGCATAGCAATGATAGTAATGAGATCCAAGGTGATGGTCATCTTGCCTGAAATCCCACTAGGAAGAAGAACGAGTCCATGAAGAAGACGAACGGAAGTAGTCGAACGAATCCTCACAATCGCAACATTACCGGAACTGAGAAGCAACACCAGAAAGAAACAAACAACATGGTAAATGCAGAAGCATAAACATGGCATAATGCACAATCAAGTAGGATGCATGTCCGGTTTAATGAGGCATGGCATGGCAAAGTGCAACAAACAATGCTACAAGTTAAGTGGAGCTCGATATGCAACGAGTTGCATATTGACAAAACACCACATAGACATATTTAGTTTAATCTCGTTTAAGATACCAAACAATTTTAAATGTTGTTAAACATGGCAAGAGGTGAATCATAATTAAACTACCTATCTAGGCAAGTTTAAATGAGGCGGGAACAACAAACAACAATTCTGGAAAATCCCCATATGCATATTTAGAATTTGTTACTGTTCTGCCCTAAAACATATTTTAATATTGTTAAACAGGAAAATAAAGTCCACCATGTTAAACTAGGCATTTTTTTACCCCATTTACATATAAAGTTTATTTAAAACCGAGCTACGGTTATTTAGTTATGAAATAAATCATTTTAACATGGCATTTGAGCAAATTTAAACAAACAGCATGTTTAAGCATTTTTAACATGGATGAAAGTGGCATAATGTGAAACTAGAGGAAATTCTAAGCATTTTCCATATTTAAAATATTTTAATCCGATGCACGGTTCATGAGTTATTAAATGCAAGAACATGAGGGTCTTTTCCAAAAACTGCAAACTCGAAAAATACTAAAATCATTTGGACAGAAAAAAACACACAACAGGCGAAACTAGCTGGCCCGATAGTACAGAGAGAGGTGGGGTTTTTCACCATGGGCCAAGCCAAGTTGGTGGAGATGGGAGCCGGGCCGAGGGAGGATCGTGGCCCGCGCGTGGAGTGGCCGCGATCAACGCGGGCGAGAGCCACGACGGCGGCTCGGCGCAGCTGCAGACAGCGCCGGGGACGGGGAAACGGGCGGAGGTAGCCGGAGGAGCGGGAAACGACGAAGATGGCCGGGGCTCAACAGATCTGGCCGGAGACTGGACTTGGCTGGCGGCGCAGGACTTGAGGATCTCGCCGCGGGGTTCGAAGCAGAGGAGGACCGAACAGGCGATGGCACGGCTGGAAGCAGTTCCACGGCAGGCGGTCAACGCGGCTGGGGCGAGCGGGCGCTCGCTGGATGCGTCGTCCTCCTCGCACAGCAGGAGCAGGGGAGGCCGGCTGGGTCCTGGACGGCGTCGCGGGGACAAGACGACAAGGTAGGAGACGGCAGCTTGGAGCGGTCAGAGCTCAGCGAGCCCATGGCGCGGGGGTTCTTCTGTCGTTCCTGTGAAGGAGAGAGAGGGGGCCACCGTGAGAGAGAGATAGAGGGGAAAACAGGAGGAGAAGAGGTCGCGGGTTGCCGGGGCACTCATCTTCGGCAAGGGGCCGGGGGATGCCTGCGAGGCTTGGCGACGAGATGCTCCAGTCGGCTCCTTGCCGGAGCAACGCGACGGAGGTGGAGCGGGGTTGCGGGAGAAGGGGCTCGAGCTCCTGGCGCTTGACGAAGACGGCGCGGAGGCCCTCGAGCCGGAGAGGCTGTGCTGTGGTGGTTGGCTCGCTAGGTAAATCGAGGGAGAGCGGGTGGATTTTTTTGGATCGAGAGGAGATCCCGAGGAAGAGGGGACTGGAGGAGTGGCGGCGGCGTGATGGGACAAGGCTCCTAGGATCTAGGGTTGGTCTGTTTAAATAGCTAGGGGATTAGGGTAGTGGTTAACTCGGTCCGTCCGATCGCAATCGGGCGGTCGCGAACAAATAGGTTAGGTAGCCCAAAAGAGAAAACGGAGATGTTTTATAGATGTTTGGGGATGATCCAGATCCATCGGTAACGACAGACCGGTTCGGGTTCGGGTAAGTTTTGGACACGCACACGAGGGGTCTGAGAGAGGTCAACGAGGACAAGGGCCTGACAAAGTGACAACAGAGGCAAAGAGAGAAAGAGCAACTACGAACGGCTATGAGTTTTATGAAAACATGCAGATGCAATGCGCATGATGCTATGAGATGAGATGCATGACATGAGCACAATGCAAAACAAAAGACAAAACCCAACCACGGAGGAAATAAAATATCGCATCTCCGGAAAAGGCAAGAGTTGGAGTTACGAATATGGAAAGTTGTATCCGAGGCGTTACAATGGAGTCTTCCACCGATCAAAATTTCTAGATGACCACCATATAATAGTAGTATTTCCCCCATGTAACTAGTAGTAGTTGAGCACTTATGCGATAGTCCTAGACCGTTTTGTATGCCCTTGCTTGCTTGATTGAATGAATGTGTGTTTGCCTCATGTGCATATGGGTAGTGTTTTTCTTGCTAGACCTCTTTCTATTCTAATCTCTTCCATCTAAACCTTCAGATGCCTCCGAGACGTGACCCCGGTTTTGTTTTCCCACCGGAGCTCACTCAGTTGATCCAACAGCAGAATGCCTTGATGCAACTGCTAGTTCAGAACCAGAGCAATGCCAACAACAACAACAACAACAACCCGCCGCCAGTGGACAATTTAGCCCGTTTTCTGAGGTTACAACTGCCGGTGTTTTCCAGTAGCACCGAGCCAATAGTTGCAGATGATTGGCTACGCCGTATTGGAAGGGAGTTAACCACCGCAGGATGCACGGATGCTGAAAGAGTGCGCTTTGCCGCACATCAATTGGATGGACCAGCAGCCGCATGGTGGGAGAATTACACGACTACTTTTCCTATAGCCAATGTCACTTGGGACCAGTTCCAACATGCTTTTCGCACGGCCCATGTTTCAACTGGAGCCATGCAGATAAAGAAGCGTGAGTTCCGCAACTTACGACAGGGGAACCGTACTGTGGCTCAGTACGTGGATGAGTTTAGCAAGTTATCACGCTATGCCCCTGATGATGTAGCCACAGATGCCGCGAAGCAAGAGAAGTTTATGGAAGGGCTGAATGATGAGATGAGTATGCAGTTGATGGTAGCAACTTTCAACAACTACCAGGAGTTGGTAGATAAGGCGCTAATGATTGAAGGAAAGCAGCAGCAAATTGAGACTCGTAAGAGAAAGTATGGACAAGGGAAGTATAACTCAGGAGCTCACCAGAAGCCTCGCTTAACCCCGAACTCGGGAGGACTTGTTCATAACCATGGAGGACATAACCATACGGGAGGAGGATCGCATAATGGTGCGAAGAATGGGAATGGGAATGGAGTCAACAATAATCAGAATCGCTCAAACCCAGCTACACCCGCCAAGAGGGACTTAAGCCAACTTATTTGTTGTAAGTGCGGGAAGACAGGGCATTATGCCAATGACTGCCCTGAAAGAAAGAATGGAAACGAAATGGAAGCATTGGGAAGAAGCCCAATCCATTCAACAAAGGACAAGTGAACCACGTTAACGTGGAGGAAGTTGAAGAGCAGCCGGACGCGGTAATAGGTAAGTTTTTGGTTCAGTCATTTACCGCTATTGTTCTTTTCGATACTGGTGCATCGCATTCATACATATCAAGGGGATTTGTGGATAAGTTTAATTTACCAACCCAGACCCTTAGGACCCCTCTTTTAGTGAGCTCACCCGGAGCAGAGTACATGGCTAGCAAGTGGTGCACCCAGATACCCCTAATCATTGGCACGCATGTTTTTCCGTCGACCTAATTATCTTGGAGTCGCAAGGATTGGATGTGATATTAGGTATGGACTGGATGTCAAAGTTTGAGGAAGTATTGTTGTGTGCTAGCAAGTCAATTTATCTTACCACCCAGAGGGAAAAAGGATTAAGTATATATCTAGGCATGTGCCTAGGAGGAGCCAAGTGAATACCCTCACGGGAGTTGTACAGGAGGAAGTACATGTAGTAAAGGATTATCCAGATGTTTTTCCAGAGGAGTTACCAGGCATGCCACCGAATCGAGACATCGAGTTTAGAACTAATGCCAGGTACAGGGCCAATATCAAAGAGACCCTACCGGATGCCCGCAAATGATCTGGAGGAAATTAAGAAACAGATCAAGGAGCTATTGGAGAAAGGTTACATTCGTAGAAGTTCATCACCTTGGGGAGCCCCAGTACTTTTGGTGGAGAAGAAGGATAAATCCCTAAGGATGGTTGTTGATTACCGAGCTCTGAATGAAGTAAAGATAAAGAACAAGTATCCATTACCGATGAACAATGATCTGTTTGATCAGTTGCAAGGAGCAAAGGTGTTTTCGAAGATTGATCTACGATCAGGATACCATCAGTTGAAGATTTGAGAGAAGGATATACCCAAGACAGCGTTCACCACTCGATATGGATTATATGAGTATACGGTCATGTCGTTTGGACTGACTAACGCCCCTGCCTATTTCATGAGTATGATGAATAAAGTGTTCATGGAGTATTTGGACAAGTTTGTTGTGGTGTTTATTGATCATATTATGGTTTACTCGAAGAACTACGAGGAGCACGCAGAACACCTACGTTTGGTTCTCGAGAAACTCAGGGAACACCAGTTATACGCCAAATTCAGCAAGTGCAAGTTTTGGTTGAAAGAAGTTGGATTTCTTGGGCATGTTATATCAGGAGAGGGTATAGCAGTAGATCCATAAAATTCAGTCGATCCATCGAATGGTTGGCACCCACCGATCAATGAGATTCGCATTTCCTTGGTGGCGAGGATATTACCGGAGATACATTGAGAATTTTTCCAAGATTGCTAAACCAATGACAGTAATTGCTAAAGAAGGATACTAAGTTCAAATGGACAGAGGATTGCGAGACAAGCTTTCAAGAGTTGAAGAAACGGTTGACTACAGCCCCAGTCTTGACCTTGCGGATATACATAAGGAGTTTCAAGTGTATTGTGATGCCTCTCGCTTGGGACTAGGATGTGTTCTTATGCAGGACGGAAAAGTGGTTTCGTATGCCTCACGACAACTGAAGCCACATGAGTTGAACTATGCCACGCATGATTTGGAGTTAGCAGCTACAGTGCATGCGTTAAATACCTGGAGACATTATCTCATTGGAAACTGTTGTGATGTGTACACGGATCATAAAAGTTTGAAGTACATTTTCACACGTATGAGTTGAACCTCGCAGCGGAGGAGATGGCTGGAGCTTATAAAGGATTACGATATGAAGCTACACTACCATCCAGAAAGGCCAACGTCAGAAAGCAGGCGCTTTGAGTCGGAAGAGCTATGCCAATATCCTTGAAAGTAGAGGACTGCCAAAGGAGTTAGCAGAGGATATTATGGAACTTCAGTTGGAGATTCACTCATCGAAACTGGAATTTCCCATCAGCCGCTCTTTCCCATCCGCCGGTGATGGCAAGAACGTCTTTGCCATCCGCTTATAAAAACAGATGGCAAAGAAGCGACAGACGGCAAAGAACATGGTTGCCATCAGCCAATTCTTTGCCATGTGCTAGTGGATGGAAAATAATCTTTGCCATCCGCCAACAGATGGCAAAGAGGTTGGCAAATCATGTGGCCGTCACGAGTGTAGCGGCGTATCCATTACGTCTTTGCCATCCGCCGTGAGACGGCAAAGATTCTTTGCCATCTGTTGGCAGATGGCAAAGAGATGGGTTATTTTCCGTAAAAAACTGTGGGGTTATCCCCTCCCTCTCTCCCCACCCATCCAGGTAAAAAAAACATCCGCCGTCGCTGGCTCCTTCCTTCCTCACCCTAGCCCCAATCCACAGCCCCACGCCCCTCGCTCCTTCCTTCCTCACCCGCCGCCGCTCCCTCCCACCTCCTCCTCCTCCTCCCCCTTCTGCGCCCTAGGATCCCCGCCGCCGCCCTGCTGCTACTCCTCCACCGGCCCGCCCTGCTGCGTCGCGAGCCCCTAGAATCGACAAGCAAGCGCCCCGCCGCCGCCGCCGCAGGCGCACGACAAACCGCCGGTGTACGCACGTATGTTCTTTCCCCTGCTGCTACCGTACTACTAGTTCATCCTGCCGTGCCTTCCTCCGGTCGGCCTTGCTCTGTTTGTTTGCTTCTTCGAAGAACAAGATAGGGCTGCTGCGCTTAGTTTTTGCCGCCCGGTTCATGGCCATCAAATTTGGATCCACAGCGGCCGCCTCCGGCTAATTTAGCCCTTTTTCGATTCGATCTGTATTTTCATCTTGCAGGCGGGAGGCCGGGGTAATAGCAACCTGAATTTGCATCTATGTTACGTCGTGGTGAAGGTATGCATTTTTGCGTATTCCTCCCTTGGGTGTCAATTGCCAAGTGCCATTCTGAGACAAGATCGTTGGTGTTTTCCTACTTGGGATTATCTTTTGTTGGTAATATATTTCGCAAGAAAAGAAACTGATTTTAAGTATTCAAGTAGAGATGTGGCCTCTCAATTAAACAAACTTTATTCTATCAAAAGTCAAACAATCTTTCTCTTTGGCTGTAGACTTGAAGCATTGTATAACATCGAACACATGAGAGATGAACTTCTCAGCGGCCGGCTTAATCGGAGGAGGCGATGCTTGCCTTGCCGATCGATTCAGGTCTCCTCCCATGCAGATCTGAGCTCCTTGCTGCGGTCTTTGGAGACGCGCAGGAGCATGGAGTGGTTTGGCTGTTAGATCCATCGCCAACTCGGCGAACACCATCTTGGGCAGGTGCCATGGTGGCGGTGCTTGCGTGGCGGGCAGCAGCCTCGGCTGCCGATCGTCGGCGTCATAGGAGCCCCTCACTCCGGTGCATGTGTGCCTTGAACCATTCCTGTAGCTCAAAGGACACTCCAATCGTAAGTGCCTTCCGTTCATGCTACTATCTTTGCCCCTTTCTTATCTCTAGATTTGGCCAGTCCTTTCTTTGATGAAATCATAAATCAGTTTTCTTCTTTGGATCTCTATGTATGCATTCCTTAAGTCTCCAATTCATGAAAGCGAACATTGAAAATGTGCATGTAATTATCGGCAAATACATCATGAAATAATAATTGTCTGCAACTTTATTAAGGATCTATTATTTAGCTACATATAGCAGATAAAAACATTTAGTGTATCATGTAATTTCTCCCCACACTAAAAATTTCTAAATTTCCCATGCCAAAATATCAAAATGTTGTATTGTAGTATGTGTCCTCCTTTACGCCAAAGAAAACAAAGTGCAGTTTAATCATTCTTTTCTAGAAACAGTAGTATACATTTTGTATGAATCTACAGTCCCAAATATGAACCACACTTAATTTTCTTGGTTTAACTATCTACCCCATCAAACGTTTCGCTCCGTTTGAAGCTCATTAGACTGCACAAAAACCATATCCTGCCGTACTACCCCAGTACTTCTTTGCAAGCCAACTAAAGTTTACCTCTCTTTTATTGCTAACAAATAGGTCAATAGTTGCAAATTTTATTGAAGAAAATTCTAAATAGACGGGCGCGGCAACGCGCGCCATCAATGATCTATTAATTACTATTATGGTTCAGTCGACATTGTTAGACAAGATTCGAGAAGCTCAGAAGCAGGATAAAGAGATTGCCGAGATAAAAGAGAAGATGGGCAAAGGAAAAGCCAAAGGTTTTCGCGAGGATGAAAACGATACCTTGTGGTTTGAGGACCGGGTTTATATGCCCAACAATTCGGAGATCAGGAAGTTAATACTTCAAGAGGCCCATGACTCACCATACTCGATTCACCCCGGAAACACCAAGATGTATTTGGACTTGAAGGAACATTTCTGGTGGACTGGTATGAAGAAGGATATTGCCGAGTATGTAGCCGTTTGTGATGTATGCCAGAGAGTGAAGGCAGAGCATCAAAAGCCAGCAGGACTGTTGCAGCCTATGCCTATACCCGAATGGAAGTGGGACAAACTTGGCATGGATTTTATCACCGGATTACCCAGAACCAAAGCAGGATATGATTCAATATGGGTAGTTGTGGATCGTTTGACCAAAGTAGCTCACTTCATCCCAGTGAAAACAACTTATACAAGTGCCAAGTTGGCCAAGATATATATGTCCAGGATCGTATGTTTGCACGGAGTTCCGAGGAGCATCAGACGAGATAGAGGAACACAGTTTACTTCAAAATTTTGGCATCAACTACATCGGACCTTAGGTACCAGATTGGAATTAGATCGCGTTCCACCCACGACGGATGGCCAGACAGAGAGAGTTAACCAGATCACGGAGGATATGTTAAGAACTGTGCGCTAGATTATGGATCTAGTTGGGATGACAATTTGCCGTATGCAGTATTTTCATATAATAACAGCTACCGAGCCGGTTTGAAGATGGCACCGTTCAAGCTCAGTATGGGCGCAGATGTAGAACACCATTGATGTGGGATGAGGTAGGAGACCGTCATTGCTTGGACCAGATTTGATCAAAGACTCGGAGGAGAAGGTTAAACTGATCGAGATGACTAAAGATTGCACAGTCTAGACGTAAGAGTTACGCAGATTCAAAACGCAAGGAAGTAACCTATGAAATTGGAGATGAGCCTATCTGAGTATCACCCCGAGGGGAGTGAAACGTTTTGGAGTAAAGGAAAGTTAGCCCCAAGATTTGTAGGACCGTATCGTGTTTTGGAACGGATGGGAGAAGTTGCCTACAAGCTGGAGTTACCTGAAGGATTGTCAGGAGGTCACGATGTGTTTCATGTATCACAACTAAAGAAGTGCCACGCTGAGATGGCCGACATACCGTTAAAGGATACAGTGACCCTAGAGGCGATACAGTTGAATAGTAATTTGACTTATGAGGAGAAGCCAGTAAAGATTCGGATTTGACAATGAGTCACCCGCAAAGAAAGTTATCAAGTTTTGCAAAGTTCGATTGGAGCCACCATACGGAGGAGGAAGCCACTGGGAACGAGAAGATGATATTCGCAAGGACCATCCGCACCTATTTTCTAGTTAACCCGAATCTCGAGGGCTAGATTCATCTTAAAGGGTAGGTTTGTAACATCCCAAATTTTCAATTTGGCATGTTATACATAGGTCATCCATGCATATCATATTTTATTGCATTCTCGTTTGCCATCCTCGAAATCCTAAGCAACTCAAGGACCCTCGGAGAGAGTTGGGGATTTTCCTATTTTTCATATTTGAATTTTATCAAATAATGAAGACGAGGATTTTGGATTTTATTATTTTTCTCTCCGGAAAATATTTCATGTTTAATAATAAATGAGAGGAGATAATATGACTTCTCGAAAAATAATTGAAATACCGGAGGAAAATGTTAAAATCATTATTTGGAATTTTATTTTATTTATTTGGAATTTTATTTTCCTAGAGAAAATTTGCATATATTTAAAATTGCATTTTAGGGGCCAACAAAAGTTCATCTTGTTCTAAATATTTTATTTAGGCAAAGAAAACTTGTTTTGGCATTTTAGATTTTTATTTATTTTTCTAGGGTTTTACAATTTTAGTGGAATGTTTTTTTAAATAAGAACTGCTACTGACTGGGCTAAAGGCCTAGCCGAGCAGGCTGCCCACCAGCCGCCGCCTCCGCTTCTTGGCTGCCCGCCTCACTTCTGGCACTTGCCCACATGGACAGAGTCCGAGCCGGACTCCTCCCCCCCGCCTTGCCCTCCTCCAAGCCACCGCCCCCCCCCCTCTTTAAATAGCACCGCCCTCTCTCTAACTGCCTTGCTGCCGCCCACCTCGAGCCCGAGCCGAGCCCGAGCCCGATCCGCGCCGCGCCGCTTGGCTGTCGCCGACGCCTCCCGCGCCGCCCCGCCCCCTCGCCAAGTCGCCGAGCCGCCGCCACCACTCTAGCCGCCCTCGCCGGACGACCTCGCTGGAGGTAGCCCTCGTCGCCGGTTTTTTTAAAAGAACCCTTCGGTTTTTTTTAGAAAACCCTAGCCGTTTTTTATATATATAGATCGGTTTTATTTTTTTCCGGTTTATTTATTTTGTGAGCGTTCACCTGTTCGTTCATTTTTACGAAACGTTCGTCGTTTAGTTTCTGCTAACGAACGTTCGTTCGTTTACCCGTTCGTCGTTTTCTTTTATCGGTTTTATTCCGCGATTATTCCGATCGTGATTTCTGATCCGATGTTCGAATTAGTATAACTTTTCGCTCGTTTATCGAGAATCAGCGATTCAAGCGCTGGAGTTTCATCTCAAACCCTCTTTCCGAATAGCCAACTTAAATCAGTTTTTGCCTCTGTAAAATTTGACCCTAGTTCAGATTAGTAAACGGATCTTGTTTCTCTCGCCGTTTGTGCTTCGTTGCTCCGTTTGGTTTGATTCTTTTTGCAAACCGGAGTTCTTAAGTTGAACTCTCCGGTCAACCTCTTTCAGTTGAAGTTTCGTTTGTGTATCTTTGTTTGTTGCTTATGTATGTATTGTTTGCTTGCGATAGAATTCCCGGAGTGCGAAGCGTGTAACTACGAGTCTCTAGGATTCACGGATCGTCAGCAAGGCAAGTAACACTTGATCATACTCTTTTCATACTCAGTTTTTATGCATTAGCTCAATCCTCAAACATTGCATGGTTAGGATGTCATTAATTTGTGGGTTTGGGAAGTAGATGATGAGGTAGGAACCTATTGTCCTGTTACTATCAAACCCTTGGGAGTTACTTCTACGTGTTGCTTATATTGCTATGCTATGCTCGTAGACGTGGTTTGGGTTTGAGAGATATTCATGACAGATGTGAGATTGTAAATTAATGGTTTACTTTAAGGTGGCAACTTTAATACACATCTGGTGGATTGAGGCACTGGGGAACCCAGTGTTGTCTGTTTTATTTTGAAATCCGGGGTACCGTGTGATCTTCCTATGGACCGCCACCCAGGCTCAAAGGGAACTGAGATTATTCATGCTAGAAACTTCCGTTAGCAGCCACAAGCTATTATGGGCTCTAGCATAGTGGAGTAAGTTAGGTGAAGCTCTCGAAGAGGTAGATCAGCAGGTAGTGGGTTTTATAGGTTTGGTATGATCTATCCGGAGTAGAGAGTTAATGTTTCTGAAAGACTATGTCTCGGTCATCCGTTTCTCAAACACCATGTAGTGCGAGAAATCAATGGAGGTGATCGAGTCTTGTGGGGAAAAGTGCGCAAACCTCTGCAGAGTGTACAATCTAATCATGGTTAGCTGTGTCCCCGGTTATGGACAATTCTGAGTATCTAGTACTTGAGTATTCACATGTATCTCATCACTCTAAATTAATACTGTTGGGTTGTTAATTACTTTAATTGGGATTGAGTTGGGGTTATACCTTCTCAATGATGTTTCAACCACCATGATAGTTAAAGTAAAATTTATTCCTTTGATGTAGGGAAAATTGGCTTTTTGCAAAATCAGAATCAGAGAGCTTTCCACCAGCCATATATGCATGTAGTATAGCTTATTCTTTCATTACTCTCTATGTGTTACATTGCCAGCATATTCCATGTGCTGACCCGTTTTCGGGCTGCAACGTATTATGTTGCAGACTTTTCAGACGAGGAGTAAGGTTTGATAGGTCGTTGCCGTGCAGCTCAGTTATGCCGTCGGAGTTGATGGACTCACTTTATCTTCCAAGCCTTCCGCTGTTATCGCATTAGATGGCCTTAAGCCATATTATTGTAATAAGTTCTCTTTTGAGACATTCGATGTAATAAGTGTGTGATTGCTACTCTGTTATAAATCCTTCTAGTACTGTGTGTGTCAGCATTACCGATCCAGGGATGACACGGAAGCACAGAGACTTGACCATCTAAGGTCGGGTCGCTACACCTGCTTATCCTCTGGCTAACAATATGCGTGAACCACATCGTGCCAACACTGAAGCCACTTCTAGTACTATAGCCCAAAGGCCTCGGAAGCGTTCTCATGTACTCAATGACCGAGAGATTCTTGTGGCCTTACATCAGAAGCAGGATAAGCACCACAACTGGTTGAAGCGACAGATGTAGAGTCTCTTGGTGGATGTCAATCGCATTCGAAACCTGGCCACCAAGAACTCATTTGTTCCCATGAAGCCTGTCGGCGGTCCTGGAAGAGCCTCACACTCCTATGTCCTGAAGAAGTTCTTCGCGAAGATGGATTCACCGAGGGCTTCAAGTTTGATTCCAGGCCTCCACAAAATGCAAGCTGGCACCGCACTCCCTCAATTGAAGACTCTGAGTATTCATCTTCAGCTGCAACTGCTGTTGCGAGAGTCATCGAAGAAGAAGACGACGCCACTTCAGCGACCATGGCTGCATTGCATCTTGACACTGCACCAGGCTCTTCTGCTCCACCAAACTCCAACGTCGACACTGCTCCATCGTCTGCTCCTTCTGAGAATGAGTAGATGCTCTATGTCTTCAAACCTTTTTGGTCATTACTGACAAAACGGGGAGAAGCATATGAGTTGATAGTCTTCAAGCGGGTCCTTATGGGTGGTTGCATTATTTTTTCCAAGTATTTACAACTCTCTTCTTTTGATACATTTGGTTCTTTGAGTTATAACACTTAAACTTGATGGTCGTCTACTACTTTTTCTGTTACTTTGTGATGCGATGATAAATTCCCCATGAAGTCATTCCGCAGACGTCCATTTTTCATTATGCATGTCATTATCTTTGTTATATCTTTATAATGCATGATGAATTGTCTTCATAAGTTGAAGAGGATCTCCACAAAGTAAAACCTGCCATGTGCATTTGCATTCAAAAGCAAACTACATATATGCACATCTTCAGGGGGAGCCTTTTGCTACTTATGAAGACAATGCCTTAATCCTCAAACTTTCACATACTTTTATCCCTATTGAAAACTTCAACTAGTTTGTCATCAATCACAAAAAAGGGGATATTGTAAGTGCATCTAGTGCCACCCCTAGTTGGTTTTGGAGTATTGACGACAAACTTGGTTGAGGGACTAATGTGTTTGTGAGAATTGTAGGATAACACAGGTAGTAGTCCCATATTGATTCGGTCTACCTGAAACGCCCTCGATGCGGCTATATCTCCCACGTGTCGAAGCACGACTTAGAGGCATAACCGCATTGAAAGCAATGTCGCAAGTGAGGTAATCTTCACACAACCCATGTAATACATAAGGGAAAAATAGATACATAGTTGGCTTACAATCGCCACTTCACACAATACATGAGTAAAACATTACATCATACAGATACAATCAAGGTCCGACTACGGAACCAAAATAAAAGAAGACTACCCCAAATGCTACATGATCCCGATCGTCCCAACTGGCTCCACTCTCGATCAACTCAAACGAAACAACACAAAGAACAAGATCTTCATGGAGCTCCTCCTTGAGCTCGGGTCCATCACCGCACGGTTTCATCGGCACTGCAAACTGGTTTTGAAGTATCCGTGAGTCACGGGACTCAGCAATCTCACACCCGCGAGATCAAGACTATTTAAGCTTAAAGGTAGGACAGGGTAGTGAGGTGGAGCTGCAGCAAGCGACTAGCATATATGGTGGCTAACATGCAAAGAGAGCGAGAAGAGGAGGCAAAGCACGGTCGAACAACTATGATCAAGAAGTGATCCTGAAACTACTTACGTCAAACATAACTCCAACACGTGTTCACTTCCCGGACTCCCGAGAAGAGACCATCACAGTTACACACGCGTTGGTGTATTTTAATTAAGATCAACTTCGGTTTTCTACAACCGGACATTAACAAATTCCCATCTGCCACATAACCGCTGGCACGGCTTTGAAAGTTCAAACCTGCAGGGTGTCCCAACTTAGCCCATGATAAGCTCTCGCGATCAACGAAGAATAGACCTTCTCCCGGGAAGCCCGATCAGTCTCGGAATCCGGCTACAAGACATTTCACAGCAATAAAACAAGACCAGCAAGACCGCCCGATCGCCGAAACAATCCCGATAGGAGCTGCACATATCTCGTTCTCAGGCAACACCGGATGAGACATCCTACGAGTAAAACCAAACCTCGAGTTGCCACGAGGGGGCCCATGATCTACTCGGTTCGGGCCAGCACTTAGAGAAGCACCGGTCCGGGGGTAAATAAAGATGACCCTCGGGATGCGCGACTCCCAAGGGAAAAAGGCTAGGTGAGGCAAATGTAAAACCAATGTTGGGCCTTTGCTGAAAAGTCCTATTCAAAGCGAATCGTCAAGGGGTCCCATAAATCACCCGACCGCGTTAGGGACGCAAAATCCGGGAACATAACACCGATATGACGGAAACTAGGCGGCAAGAGTGGAACAAAACACGGGCATAAGGCCGAGCCTTCCACCCTTTACCAAGTATATAGATGCATTAATTAAATAAGATATATTGTGATATCCCAACAAGTAAACATGTTCCAACAAGGAACAACATTTCCATGTTCAACAAGGAACAAACTTCATCTTCACCGCAACTAACAACGCTATAAGAGGGGCTGAGCAAAGCGGTAACATAGCCAAACAACGGTTTGCTAGGAAAGGATGGTTAGAGGTTTGACATGGCAATGTGGGTGGCATGATATAGCAAGTGGTAGGCATCGTAGCATAGGCATAGCAAAAGAGCGAGCATCTAGCAAGCAAAGATAGAAGTGATTTCGAGGGTATGGTCATCTTGCCTGAAATCCCGCAAGGAAGAAGATCGAGTCCATGAAGAAGACAAAAGGATGAAGTCGAACGAATCCTCACAACTCCGGAACAGAACCGAAGCTAACGAGAGAAGCAACCCGGAAAGAAACAAATATCATAGTAAACAACCATCACATAAACATGGCATGATGCACAAACAAGTATGATGCATGTCCGGTTTAATGAGGCATGGCATGGCAATATGCACAAACAACACTACAAGTTAAGTGGAGCTCAATATGCAACGAGTTGCATATTGACGGAACACCACAACACTTATTTAGTTCTCTCTCGGTTAGGTACTCAACAATATTAAATGTTGTTAAACATGGCAAGAGGTGGAGCATAATTAAACTAGCTATTTAGGCAAGTTTAAATGAGGCCGAAATAAGAAACAACAATTAGGAAAGTCCCCATGAGCAATATTTTAGATTCGGTACTGTTCTGCCCTAAACACAATTTTAGAGTTGTTAAACAGCAACATAAAGTGGACCATGTTAATCTAGGCATTTTCCACCCCATTTACATATAAAGAACATTTAATTCGAAGTTACGGTTATTTAGTTATGAATTAAAGCATTTTAGCATGGCATATTAGCAAATTTAAATAAACAACAAGTTAAACATTTTTAAACTTGGATGAAAATGGCATATTATTAATCTACACAATTTTCTGAGCATATTACATATAAAGTTTGTTTAAATCCGATACACGGTTAATTAGTTATTACATGCATGAAGTCTAGGGGGTTTTCTGTAAATCTGCAATTCCATGGAAATTAGCTAAATTCGCAGCGTATGAAAAAAAACAACATGGGCCGAATCTGGGCGGACTGGGCCAACAGAGAGGGGCTGGGGGAGGCAGCTCACCCTGGGCCAAGGCCCGGTCGGTGGGGAGGAGGCAGTGGCTGCACTGGGCCTCGGGAGGCTTGTTGGACCTGAGGCGGGCGCTGGGGCCCACGCAAGGACGCTTGCAGCCCACGAAGCGGCGCTCGTCGTCTCCCTCGTGCTCCCGCACGAACAGGAGCCATGGCAAGGGGCGGCGGCGGCCGGACGTCGGGAGGGGCGGAGGAGGCCCGGAGGGGCGGAACGAAGCGGATCCGGCGGCGACTCGCGGATCCGGCCGGGAGGAAGTCGGAGGGCTCGCGACGGGATCTGAGCGGCGGCGAGCTCGAAACTCGGCGGTGGCGGCAACCTCGGAGAGAGAGAGGCAGGGACCGTGAGGGAGAGAGAGGGAAAAGGAAGGGAGAGAGGGCGGCGGGACTGGGGTCCGGTGCAGGCTGGGCGGCGTGGGGGCACCGGCGACAGGCGGTCGGCGACAGGTCTGGAGCTCGGGAGGAGGCGAGTGCTAGGGGCGGCGGTGGCCTGGTGCTGGGCGCCTCGGGCCCAGATCGGCCGGGCGGGCATGGATGGGGCAGCCGGGCCTGGGAGCTGGGGGGGCCTGAGGCGCGTGGCGACGCCTGGATGGCTGCCAGGCGGCGTGATGGCGGCTACCGCCGGGCGGGCGCCAAGTGGCGGCGGGAGGCTGGTCGGCGCCGGAAAACGAGGAGGGGGGCGGCGCAGGTGGTGGAGGCTGGTTGGGGCGCGCGGAATTCAAGGAGGGAGGTTGGGGTGACAAAAATGGCAAGGGGGCTGCTATTTATAGCAGGGAGGCCTAGGGACTAGGGTTTGGGGAGTTAGGAGGGGTTTCGGACCCTCGGATCGCGATCGAGCGGCTCCGGACAGAGGGGAAAACTAGGTGGACTGCAGGTGGGCTGTGACGAGAGGGTCTGGACTGATACGAGAGAGAGGAGAAATGCAGCCCGGCAACTGTTTCCGCAGACCGAAAACGTCCGACGAAGGTACCGGCAACGGTACCGCTATGTTTAACGGTTGGGCTATCAGATGGACTCCGAATGCGATGAAACTTGGCAGGCGGCCTGTCTACACTATAATAAGACCGCATGACAAGTTGCAACCCATTCCGAGAACATTATTATGCCACTTATAAAATAATATTTCGGAGGTGCCGCGGGCGCGTGCGAGTGTATCCGGACTCGGAACGGACAACGGAGAGAACTGACGAAACCCGAACGGATGCAAGTTTTGAAAACATGCGGATGAAATGCAGATGATGCCATGAGACTAGATGCATAACAAGGACAAAATGCAAAACAACCGACAAAACCCAACCACGAAGGAAATAATAAATCACATCTCCGGAAAGGGCAAGAGTCGGAGTTACGAATATGGAAAGTTGTATCCGGGGTGTTACAACACTCCACCACTACGAGAGGATCTCGTCCCGAGATCTAGGATGGCACCGGAGGGAAAAGGACGAGGAAGATGAGAGGTAAAACTAAGTTGCTTCTTTGACAAACGAGTGAAACTAAAGAACCTTGAGAGGTTGAGCAAAATGAAAGAAAGAACACAATAGAGTTGAACGAAATTGAGAGCATTCCGGTAGAAAATAGAAACAAGGAACACCCTGTGAACCTTGTGGGTTGCGAAGCTATGAATGACGATTACAATGGACAAGAAGGAATTGGAACCACTCTGGTTGAAACGAGATAAAAATGAATAAGAATGATATAATTTAGGCAGCACTTGGACTGAAAATGGAAGGAATTAGAATCATGAACTTGAGAAGATGGGATGACACTTGATGAAATCAACAACACACTGCCTCCGGAACTATTGAAAAAAAAGGCACAAGGGGTAAGAAAGATTTCAGACAGCTCTCCGGTTGAGGAAGCAGGCAAAACTTGATAAGATGAGAGAACTCGAATGAAAACATGACACTCCGGTTAAATGGATAAGCAAGAAAAAGAACATGATCTTGACAAAAGAAAGATGATGGGTCGAAGAGTGCAACATCACAATGCCTCCGGAAGAAAAATTGAAGATAGGTCGTTGGAATAAAGGAATGGAGAAGAAAATGACAACTTCTGCCACAAATGAACTTGGAAAAGCACCCTTGCAAAGAAGAATTGAACGGAGTTGTTGGAAAACCAACAACGAAATGAATAAGCTTGTAGTGGGCTTATGGAAACATCTCCACATTATGAGGTGAGCTTCTGCCACCAACGGAAACAAACGATTGGATTGATATCAACAAGGAGACGAGAAACTTATTTCACCGGGAGGACAAATGAAGAACTTGGGTCATTAATAAGCACCATAATTAGCAACAATCCTTAGGGAAAGCTTTAGGTGAAATATAGCCCAAGACAACTCCAATGAAGAGATTGATGGATTTAAAATACCTCATTCTTGACAACATGTGAATCATGAAACACGAACTCAAATTGTCGAGAATGACATAACACCACCTCAAAAGATAATGATAGAAAGAATTGCACTTCGGAATGCAAGAAGAAGAATGCTTGAACTCCTCAAAACAAAACATGTGTTGAGCACCATGTTCAATTTTGAGTATGGCTTGACGGATCTTAACTCCGCGAGAAGTCTTGATGAACAATTTGGAGAAATGAAAAGAATCCTTGACGAACCATCATGTAGAACCTCCATGAAGAACTCCGGTAAGAAAAGATGAACAAATGAAATCACGAATTTTGACGATCCTCCGGAATAAGGAATTGCATTTACTAGATGAAACAAGAATAAGAATTACATTATGCTCATCCTTCACCAATTGAATTGATGACAAGCAATGGATTTGGCACACTACTTATTCCCGTTGATAAAATGATTACAGATAGAGATATAGCGCAAACTTGAGAAGGTATTGATGGAACCACCGGTGGGATTTGGAAACAACAAATGAATTGATATGATAAAGAAGGAAGTGAAATCTTGAACGAACCACCGTAAGAATTGAGAATGAACGTAGCAAAGGCACAATTCACCGGGAAGAATTGGAAAACGAATAAAGATGCTTGACAAAATTTAGATACATTAGAACGAAGAGATCATGAACTGATTAGAGGATATTTCGACGATGCACCGGTGAGATTTGGAAAACCAGAGTTGAACGCTTGAATGAATAATTCTGAGATGATGGGATCCGAAGAATCTAACTGAAAAGACTCCTGAATTGCTCCGGGTGGGTTAAAAGAATTCTCACAATCAAAACAATTATGAGGATGGCACGAAGCTAGAACCATGAATCTTGAAGAGAAAGAAGCGAGATTTAAGAGAAACTCTTCTTCGGTCTTCAAAATTCGAGAATGACGACGAGAACATCACCATGAATTATTGAAGCACTCCGCAATGAAAATTAGGAAGGTTGAACCAACAATGAAAAATAATTTGGAAGATCTTGGAGAAAACCAAGACTGATGATAATTCATTCTTACGTCAAACTTCGGAAAGAATTTGGGAATAGCTCTGGGAAAATTAGAAGAGTTAGGTAAGATCCTGGGAAAAGACCTGTGGGTTAGGGCCCACTCAAAAGAACCACCGTTGAACAATTGTTTGAAATAGATATTGCACCGGTAGAGTTAAATGGCTTGAATGAGATAGCATCCTCAAAAGAACTTGAGTGAATTGAGAATGGAAACTAGAATCTTCTGAGATAATCTTTAGCACTCCGGAAACAATTGAATAACAAGAACTAAAAGATTATGAGGTGCACCGGTATGAGAAAACATTTGAAACGAGGAAGGGAAAATGATCAACACCGAAAACTTGACTAAATCCACCGGAGAAGAAAATTAGAATGGAACAATGATAAGGTTAAAGCTTCCTTAGCGTCTTCATGAGAAATCACCGGATAAAACATTAAAGGAAAAGAATGAAGAAACTTCACTCAATAAAATGGATACTTGATTAAGAAATCTGAGTCCTTGAAGAAAAAGGGTGGGAGGGCGGGAAATCAAAACAACTTGGGTCGGATGAAACGAACACCGTTGAGAAAAAACTTAGAATTGATCTTGCGAATGTTGGAATGATCGGATTCACTTGAAGAGAAGCACGCCGGTTGGGAAAAGAATTAACATGACAAGCTCAGTGATCAAGAAGGATTAGTATTCACATAGCAATATGAGAACACCAATTAGGAAAGGTATGGAATCAACACTTGACTTCGAAGCAACTCGAATACCACAAATAGAACAAACAAAGGATTTGGCTTCAAGAATGAGCCGGAACAAACACATGATAGAGATTTCGCCCAAAGTGTTCGTGGTGGGGCCCACACGGACACGACGTATAGCGGACGTCACGAATGACAAACAAGACGTCCCCGAATCAGCATAGCGAAGGATTCTTTAAGACGTCTCGCGACCACTGTGAATCGACCGTGAATGGGCGGACCACTAGACGTTGAACCCCAATCTCAAATCATACATCCGTCGGAAAGATATCCTAGGAGCTACTTGAATTCCCACCTATAAACTCCCGAAACTTTACGGTTATGCAATCTGGTGTTGGGGATACAGGGACACAAAATATATCACCCAAACTAACAATACCTAGATCCAATTGTATCCATCCGTCAACACATAACCAAGAAATCCTCGAAATCGTGTACCTCGACCTTGAAAAACATCCGTTATACAAGTCATGGCAATACTCCCTTTTCGCCACAAGATCTTTGGGCTATCAGGTTATCTCACCAACAATCGCACAAAAGAGATTTCGATGTCGGTAAAACTCAGGTATTCCAGAGCTGCAACGATAAAATTGTGACGACAACACCTCGGAGCTCAACTCCCGGACACCGCCACAACCCCTAAATGTCGAGGCACCAAGAACAATGTTCTCGTCACAAAACCATCGAACGATTCCAAGATACCCACGTGATCCTAAAAAATTTTAGTGAAATTTGAGGAGAGAAGAGTCAAAACTCGTCGGGATACCTCACCAGAGCGACGAAGGGACTGGGAGTAAAAGAATCCTACTCTCGATATATATAATCCTAAGACTCAAAACATTTTCCATTCTAGACTCAACAACGTCGACAAACAATCAAGTAGGGGCTCCTAAGTCGGGAAGGCTCTGATTACCAACTTGAAACGCCCTCGATGCGGCTATATCTCCCACGTGTCGAAGCACGACTTAGAGGCATAACCGCATTGAAAGCAATGTCGCAAGTGACGTAATCTTCACACAACCCATGTAATACATAAGGGAAAAATAGATACATAGTTGGCTTACAATCGCCACTTCACACAATACATGAGTAAAACATTACATCATACAGATACAATCAAGGTCCGACTACGGAACCAAAATAAAAGAAGACTACCCCAAATGCTACACGGATCCCCGATCGTCCCAACTGGGCTCCACTCTTGATCAACTGAAACGAAACAACACAAAGAACAAGATCTTCATCGAGCTCCTCCTTGAGCTCGGGTCCATCACCGCACGGTTTCATCGGCACCGCAAACTGGTTTTGAAGTATCTCGTGAGTCACGGGACTCAACAATCTCACACCCGAGATCAAGACTATTTAAGCTTAAAGGTAGGACAGGGTAGTGAGGTGGAGCTGCAGCAGCGACTAGCATATATGGTGGCTAACATGCGCAAAAGAGAGCGAGAAGAGGAGGCAAAGCACGGTCGAACAACTATGATCAAGAAGTGATCCTGAAACTACTTACGTCAAACATAACTCCAACACGTGTTCACTTCCCGGACTCACGAGAAGAGACCATCACGGTTACACACGTGGTTGGTGTATTTTAATTAAGATCAACCGGGTTTTCTACAACCGACATTAACAAATTCCCATCTGCCACATAACCGCGGGCACGGCTTTGAAAGTTCAAACCTGCAGGGTGTCCCAACTTAGCCCATGATAAGCTCTCGCGATCAACGAAGAATAGACCTTCTCCCGGAAGCCCGACCAGTCTCGGAATCCGGCTACAAGACATTTCACAGCAATAAAACAAGACCAGCAAGACCGCCCGATGCGCCGACAATCCCGATAGGAGCTGCACATATCTCGTTCTCAGGGCAACACCGGATGAGACATCCTACGAGTAAAACCAAACCTCGAGTTGCCACGAGGGGGCCCCGCAGTCTACTCGGTTCGGGCCAGCACTTAGAGAAGCACTGGTCCGGGGTAAATAAAGATGACCCTCGGGATGCGCGACTCCCAAGGGAAAAAGGCTAGGTGAGGCAAATGTAAAACCAATGTTGGGCCTTCTTTGGAAAAGTCCTATTCAAAGCGAACTGTCAAGGGTCCCATAAATCACCCGACCGCGTTAGGGACGCAAAAATCCGGGAACATAACACCGATATGACGGAAACTAGGGCGGCAAGAGTGGAACAAAACACTGCATAAGGCCGAGCCTTCCACCCTTTACCAAGTATATAGATGCATTAATTAAATAAGATATATTGTGATATCCCAACAAGTAAACATGTTCCAACAAGGAACAACATTTCCATGTTCCAACAAGGAACAAACTTCATCTTCACCGCAACTAACAACGCTATAAGAGGGCTGAGCAAAGCGGTAACATAGCCAAACAACGGTTTGCTAGGAAAGGATGGTTAGAGGTTTGACATGGCAATGTGGGTGGCATGATATAGCAAGTGGTAGGCATCGTAGCATAGGCATAGCAAAAGAGCGAGCATCTAGCAAGCAAAGATAGAAGTGATTTCGAGGGTATGGTCATCTTGCCTGAAATCCCGCAAGGAAGAAGATCGAGTCCATGAAGAAGACAAAAGGATGAAGTCGAACGAATCCTCACAACTCCGGAACGGAACCGAAGCTAACGAGAGAAGCAACCCGGAAAGAAACAAATATCATAGTAAACAACCATCACATAAACATGGCATGATGCACAAACAAGTATGATGCATGTCAGGTTTAATGAGGCATGGCATGGCAATATGCACAAACAACACTACAAGTTAAGTGGAGCTCAATATGCAACGAGTTGCATATTGACTAACACCACAACACTTATTTAGTTCTCTCTCGGTTAGGTACTCAACAATATTAAATGTTGTTAAACATGGCAAGAGGTGGAGCATAATTAAACTAGCTATTTAGGCAAGTTTAAATGAGGCCGGAAATAAGAAACAACAATTCCGGAAAGTCCCCATGAGCAATATTTTAGATTCGGTACTGTTCTGCCCTAAACACAATTTTAGAGTTGTTAAACAGCAACATAAAGTGGACCATGTTAATCTAGGCATTTTTCCACCCCATTTACATATAAAGAACATTTAATTCCGAGTTACGGTTATTTAGTTATGAATTAAAGCATTTTAGCATGGCATATTAGCAAATTTAAATAAACAACAAGTTAAACATTTTTAAACATGGATGAAAATGGCATATTATTAATCTACACAATTTTTTGAGCATATTACATATAAAGTTTGTTTAAATCCGATGCACGGTTAATTAGTTATTACATGCATGAAGTCTAGGGGTTTTCAGAATCTGCAATTCCTCGGAAATTAGCTAAATTCGCAGCGTATGAAAAAAAAACAACATGGGCCGAATCTGGGCGGACTGGGCCAACAGAGAGGGGCTGGGGGAGGCAGCTCACCCTGGGCCAAGGCCCGGTCGGTGGGGAGGAGGCAGTGGCTGCAGTGGGCCTCGGGGAGGCTTGCCTTGGACCGGGCGCTGGGGCCACCGCGCAAGGGACGCTGGCAGCCCACGAGCGGGCGCTCGTCGTCTCCTCGTGCTCCCGCACGAACAGGAGCCATGCAAGGCGGCGGCGGCCGGACGTCGGGAGGGGCGGAGGAGGCCGGAGGGGCGGAACAGCGGATCCGGCGGCGACTCGCCGGATCCGGCCATGGAGGAAGTCGGAGGGCTCGGCGACGGATCCAGCGGCGGCGGCGAGCTCGAAACTCGGCGGTGGCGGCAACTCTGCGAGAGAGAGAGGCAGGGACCGTGAGGGAGAGAGAGGGAAAAGGAAGGGAGAGAGCGGCGGGGGACTGGGGTCCGTGGCAGCGCTGGCCGGCGGCGGGCACCGCTGACAGGCGGTCAGCAGCGAGGTCCAGGAGCTCGGGAGGAGGCGAGTGCTAGGGGCGGGCGGTGGCGCTTGCTGGCGCCTCGGGCCCAGATCGGCCCGGGCGGGGCATGGATGGGCTGGCCGGGCCTGGGAGGCAGGGGGGGCACAGGCGACGTGGCGACGCCTGGATGGCTGCAGGCGGCGGCTGGTGGCGGCTACCCGCTCGGGCGGCGCCAAGTGGCGGCGGGAGGCTGGTCGGCGCCGGAAAACGAGGAGGGGGGCGGCGCAGGTGGTGGAGGCTGGTTGGGGCGCGCGGAATTCAAGGAGGGAGGTTGGGGTGACAAAAATGGCAGGGGGCTGCTATTTATAGCAGGGAGGCCTAGGGACTAGGGTTTGGGGAGTTAGGAGGGGTTTCGGACCCTCGGATCGCGATCGAGCGGCTCGAGACGAGGGGAAAACTAGGTGGACTGCAGGTGGGCTGTGACGAGAGGGTCGGACTGATAGGAGAGAGAGGAGAAATGCAGCCCGCAAGCTGTTTCCGCAGACCGAAAACGTCGGCGAAGGTACCGCAGCAGTACCGCTATGTTTAACGGTTGGGCTATCGGATGGACTCGAATGCGATGAAACTTGGCGGCGGCCTGTCTACACTATAATAAGACCGCATGACAAGTTGCAACCCATTCCGAGAACATTATTATGCCACTTATAAAATAATATTTCGGAGGTGCAGCGGTAGCGTGCGAGTGTATCCGGACTCGGAACGGACAACGGAGAGAACTGACGGAACCCGAACGGATGCAAGTTTTGAAAACATGCGGATGAAATGCAGATGATGCCATGAGACTAGATGCATAACAAGGACACAATGCAAAACAACCGACAAAACCCAACCACGAAGGAAATAATAAATCACATCTCCGGAAAGGGCAAGAGTCGGAGTTACGAATATGGAAAGTTGTATCCGGGGTGTTACACTACCTACCAAAGATGACCCCTAAAAATGTGTGAAGACATTGAAGACAATGGTGATCTGTGAAGATATTCACATTGAAGACTATGACATGAGAAGAAATCGCATGAAGACTATGGAGTGCGAAGACATAGTTGTTTCGTAGTTTCCTTTTCTTCTTCTGTTGAGTCATAGGAACCACCACACTATTAAGTGGGGTCCAAGTGAACAAAGTCAGAGTGACTGATGTGATGCTCAACCAAATCCTTATGTCTTCGACCGAAGACAATGAGAGCAAATCTTATCCAAAGCTGGATGATTCAGCTTTACTTGTAGCCCAAGTCAAGCTGCCACGTGCGTTTGAAATCTGATCATTGGACACATGTCAGTTCCTTAGTGACCCAGGGTCATTTTGGACTAATCAAGTAGGGTTGCCTCCTGGCTATAAATAACCCACCCCCTACACCATAAATTGGTGGCTGCTCAGAGTTAGTGCATGACTTTTGTCGTTTGAGAGCAACCCACCTCCGAAGCATTTGAGAGAGAGAGAGAGATCCTTGCGAGGACAAAGCCCAAAACACCGAGAGCCAAAGAGTGTTAGGCATCACTGAAGTCTTTCTGTCTGCGTGATCTGAAGACTTGTTACACTTGAGGACTGTGAATTCTCCAGCCGGTTAGGCGTCGCGTTCTGAGCATCAAAGATTCATTGTGGATTGCCGGTGAATGAAGTCTGTGAAGATTTGGAAGTCGACCTTGAAGACTTACCAGAGTGATTGGGCGAGGACTAAGTGTCCTTAGCTCAAGGGGAATAAGGTGAAGACACACTCTTCTGAGTTAAATCTCAGCCTCCCTAACCAGACGTACAGTTGTCACAGCAACTGGAACTGGTCCAACAAATCCTTGTCCTCACCAAGCAACTGGTTCTATCCCTTACCTCTCTTTACTTACAGTCTATCTTCATGAAGTCATTGCCTGCTTGCATGATCTGATTGGCTTCACTGTGTGAAGACTGTTTGGTGTTTGGCTTCTTACTATCTTCCATCCTGATCCATTCTACCTAGCTGCTAATAGTCTTCGTGCTTTCACTTCATTGCTTACTTGACTATGTCTTGTCTATTGTAGTCTACCTTCCGCTGCATATCAATAGGTTTGTTTCTACTGTTTGTCTTCAAAGCCCTCGTGTTTTGAAGACTTCCATAAAAATCGCCTATTCACCCCCCTCTAGTCAATAACTAGCACTTTCATTGATAACGCAACATGGATTTACAATGACGGTTAGCGTAAAACTTGATAAAGATGGTCACTCCTATTTTAATGCGGACCTTTGGAGAAAAATGTCTAAGTGTTATGAACCGAAAGCTGGCAATAAAATTCTAGTGCGTGCACCACAGCCTGGACTAATTAACATGGATGTTTACTTCCCCAACGTCATCAGCCGATCAAAGTCTGATCGAGGATAGTGTCCTTTCAACTTTCTCCATGCTGTCATATTACTTAGCAAAATCGTGGTATTTGTTCTGACTAATTGATCACTATTTAAGCAACCAATTGTGATTTCATATTCTGACTCCGTTTCTATGCAGTAACAAATTCTATTTACCAATTTATGCGCACTATATATTCTTCTGCCATGTTCTGAATAAATAATACCTTTCAACCTTTTTAGCAGGATATGTTGGATGCATAGTGAACGATCTGTATTTTACTAAGCATACCAAATTTCAGTGGAAGGACTTGAAGCATGTCATAAACTTTGTTGATAATCTGACAGAGATAGCACAACGTATGAACGCTGGATTTTGGATGGGATTAATTAGACCTATGCTGCACACACTGAACAAGAAAATTTGTGTGCACAAAACGCTAGTAAAAAGTCTTATTTTAATGTTGATGCTCATAAACTATATATATCTTCAACGATATGTTACAATTGGTTTTTATTCTACATGTCAACATAAATTGCCCATTGTAGAAGTTCCTGGATCGATTTCCTAGCATGGTCGAATTACACTTGTGCCTGCTAATAACGCCAAAGTGATTGCAAGGTACTACATTTCCCGCAGAAATGGAACCATTCAAATTAACAAGTTCTCGCTTCTCCTGGCAATGCATCCATATTAGAAAATTGGAGACACGGTTCTACTCCTGCTCTACCAAGGCACAGGAGGGCTCTTCCTTCTCATTAACGAGATGTCGAGTCGCCGTTATCAAGCTGCTACTAGCGGATACTTGTGGTTGTTGGCCCTCAGCCTCTTAAAATGTGCTAGCTATTACTATGTTAAGTATGTAGATATGGACCATATGGTTCTTGGCCCTTAGCCTCTTAAAATGTGATAGTTGGTACTATGTTAAGTATGTATATATGGACCATATGGTTGTCAAAACCATGTAACGAAGATCCTCCTTTTGTCGAATATTGTAACCACTATATATATGTTACTCAAATGTTGTTACCCAAGTTCTTAAATTTTCATGTAAAGTATTAGTATCGTACACAGTTCATTGGGCTTAAGCGTGTGCCCGGTGTCCAGAAGGCATTTGCATATTAACTGTCCATATTGCAAATTCACACACATGTTAACATAAGGAAACATATGTGTAACATACTAATCATCGCACACGAGTACTCGCAGACGCATCGTGTGCAATACTCGTAGCCACCGCAAGCAACTAGTTTGCATTTTCCAAGTTTATTATACACACAGAATCGCACACGAACTAACTGTATTAACCGTCTGTGTTGTAATTTCTCACCGCAAACAGTTCATCCGAGTCGGCTATTTGCTACATATCACACACATCTTGTTTACACGACTCGTTTGTGTTCTTTTGCCTCGTCGCAAACAGTTCATCCATGTGAACTGTATGCCGCATATCATCTTATTAAGTTGAACCGTTTCTGTTGTGTTTCCTAATCGAAAACAGTTCGTCCGAGTGAATCGTATGCCGTATACCGCACACACATTGATATGGCTGCTCGCTTCTGTTGGTCTACCTCATCGCAAACAGTTCGAATGGATTAACCGTGTGCCCTGCATCGCACACACATTGATATGGATGTCCGCTTATGTTATTCTTCCTCATTGCAAACAGTTTGAATGGACTAACCGTGTGCCCTGCATCACACACGCAACTAAAATCTGAACCGTGTTTGATGGCTCCGCCATCGCAAACGTTTTGCACCTTTTTTGACGGTTTTTTACACCACCGGTTGTGATTAATGCATCGCACACAGTTTCTGCAAAGGGTCTCTGATCGTAGTGTCGCGTTAGCAGTATCCTGCAGTAGTGCAGGCCAATTTTTTTAACACATCATCTTCGTGGCATGACATTACATCAAGCAAGGTTTCATGTTTTTCTACTCATTTTTAAATTTTTTGGAATTAAAATTCCATGGCACTCCATGCATGTGTCCATGCTGTGAGGCCAATATGTTTGAAAATTCCTTCTAATTTACTGCACATGGAACTAACTCACACACAAGTACACAAAAATATGATTTTTCAAACCGTTATGGTTAGCCGTTGCATGTAGATGTAGTTCAAATTTGAATTGTGGTCATTAAATGGCTAGAAAATCACTTAAATATCTTTAAAATGTCAAATGACCCTTGAAATTTTCCAAATTTTCACATGACAGTTGTATTACTGCACGTTAAGCATAGAAAAAATTTAAAGGCCATAAGAGGAAGCTATCTCCCGTTCATCACCAAACATCCATTGTTCCCTCTCGGAACCACAAGCCTTCTAGTGAGTTTCTTCGGTTTGTGAGGGTTGTGTATCCAAACTTTCGTCAAACAGGCCAATTTTTTACCACATCAAATTGGTGGCATGACATTACATCAAGCAAGCTTTCATGTTTTTATGATCATGTTTTAAATTTTTTCAATTAAAATGCCATTGCACTCACCATGCATGTGTCCATGCCATGAGACCAATATGTTCGAAAATTGCTTCTAATTTACCGCACATGGAATTAACTTGCGCAGAAGTAAACAAAAATATGATTTTTCAAAACGTTATGGTTAGCCGTTGCATGTAGATGTAGTTCAAATTTGCATTACACTAATTAAATGGATAGAAAATCACTTAAATGTCTTCTAAAGGTAAAATGACTACTGAAATTGTCCAAAATTTCACATGACAGTTGTATTAGCGCATGTTAAACATAGAAAAAACTTTAAGGCCATAAGAGGAAGCTATACCCCGTTCGTCATCAAACATGCATTCTTCCCTCACGGAACCACGAGCCTTCTACTGAGTTGCTCCGATTTGTGAGGGGTGTGTTTCCAAACTTTTGTCAAACAGGCCACTTTTTTACCACATCATCCTGGTGGCATGTCATTACATCAAGCAAAGTTTCATGTTTTTCTGATCATTTTTTAATTTTTTGGAATTAAAATGCCATGGCACTCCATGCATGTGTCCATGCCGTGAGACCAATATGTTTGAAAAGTCCTTCTAATTTACTGCACATGGAATTAACTCGCACACAAGTACACAAATATATGATTTTTCAAACCGTTATGGTCAGCTATTGCATGTAGATGTTGTTCAAATTTGAATTATGGTCATTAAATGGCTAGAAAATCACTTAAATGTCTTTAAAAGGTCAAATGACCCCTGAAATTTTCAAAATTTTCACATGACAGTTGTATTAGTGCACGTTAAACATAGAAACAATTTGAAGACCGAAAGAGGTAGCTATCTCCCATTCGTCATCAAACATGCATTGGTCCCTCTCGGAACCACGAGCCTTCTAGTGAGTTGCCCCGGTTTGTGAGGGGTGTGTGTCCAAACTTTCGTCAAACATGCCATTTTTTTACCACATCATCTTCGTGGCATGACATAACATTAAGCTAGGTTTCCTGTTTTACTGATCATTTTTTATTTTTTTGGTATTAAAATGCCATGGAACTACATGCATGTGTCCATGCCGTGAGACCAATACATTTGAAAATTACTTATAATTTACTACACATGGAATTAACTCGGACATAAGTACACAAATATGATTTTTCAAACTGTTATGGTTAGCCGTTGCATGTAGATGTAGTTCAAATTTGAATTATGGTTATTAAATGGCTAGAAAATCACTTAAATGTCTTTAAAAGTTTAAATGACCCCTGAAATTTTACATTTTTTCACATGATAGTTGTACTAGTGGACGTTAAACGTAGAAAAAATTTAAGGCAATAAGAGGAAGCTATCTCCTGTACATCATCAAACATGCATTGTTCCCTCTCGGAACCACGATCCTTCTAGTGAGTTGCTCCAGTTTTGTGAGGGGTGTGTGTCCAAACTTGTGTCAAACAAGCCTTTCTTTACAACATCATCTTGGTGGCATGACATTACATCAAGCAAGGTTTCATGTTTTTTGATCATTTTTAATCTTTTGGAATTAAAATGCCATGGCACTCCATGCATGTGTCCATGCTGTGAGGCCAATATGTTTGAAAGTTCCTTCTAATTTACTTCACATGGAATTAACTCACACACAAGTACACAAAAATATGTTTTTTCAAACCATTATGTTTAGCCGTTGCATGTAGATGTAGTTCAAATTTGAATTATGCTAATTAAATGGCTAGAAAATCACTTAAATATCTTCTAAAGGTAAAATGACCACTGAAATTGTCCAAAATTTCATATGACAGTTGTATTAGTGCACGTTAAACATAGAAAAAACTTTAAGGCCGTAAGAGGAAGCTATCTCTCGTTCGTCATCAAACATGCATTCTTCCCTCACGGAACCACGAGCCTTCTAGTGAGTTGCTCCAGTTTGGTGAGGTGTATGTGTCCACACTTTCATCAAACATGCCACTTTATTTACCACATCAAGCAAGGTTTCATGTTTTACTGATCTTTTTTTTTAATTTTTTGGAATTAAAATGCCATGGCACTCCATGCATGTATCCATGCCGTGAGACCAATATGCTTGAAAAATCCTTCTAATTTACTGCACACGGAATTAACTCGCACATAAGTAAACAAATATGATTTTGCAAACCGTTATGCTTAGCCCTTGCATGTAGTTGTAGTTCAAATTTGAATTACGGTCATTAAATGGCTAGAAAATGACTTAAATTTCTTTAAAAGGTCAAATGACCGGTGAAAATTTCCAAATTTTCACATGACCGTTGTATTAGTGCATGTTAAACATGGAAAAAAATGAAGACCGTAAGAGGAAGCTTTCTGCCATTCGTCATCAAACATCCATTGTTCCCTCTCGGAACAGCGAACCTTCTAGTGAGTTGCTCCGGTTTGTGAGGGATGTGTGTCCAAACTTTCGTCAAACGGGCCAATTTTTTACAACATCATTTTCGTGGCATGACATTACATCAAGCAAGGTTTCATGTTTTTCTGATATTCTTTTATTTTTTGGCATTAAAATGCCATGGAACTCCATGCATGTGTCCATGCCGTGAGGCCAATATGTTTGAAATTCCTTCTAATTTACTGCACATGGAATTGACTCGCACACAAGTACAAAAAAATATGATTTTGCAAACCGTTATGGTTAGCCATTGCATGTACATGTAGTTCAAATTTGAATTACGGTCATTAAATGGCTAAAAAATCACTTAAATGTATTTAAAAGGTCAAATGACTCCTGAAATTTTCCAAATTTTCACATGACAGTTGTATTAGTGCACGTTAAACATAGAAACAATTTGAAGCCCCCAAGAGGAAGTTATCTCCCGTTCGTCATCAAACATGCATTGTTCCCTCTCGGAACAACGAGCCTTCTAGAGAGTTGCTCCGGTTTGTGAGGGGTGTGCGTCCAAACATTCGTCAAACATGCCCATTTTTTTACCACAACATCTTCGTGGAATGACATTACATCAAGCAAGGTTACATGTTTTACTGATCTTTTCTATTTTTTTGGTATTAAAATGCCATGGCACTCCATGCATGTGTCTTGAGACCAATATGTTTGAAAATTCCTTCTAATTTACTGCACATGGAATTAACGCGCACATATGTACACAAATATGATTTTTCAAACCGTTATGGTTAGCGGTTGCATGTAAATGTAGTTCAAATTTGAATTACAGACATTAAATGGCTAGAACATCACTTAAATGTCTTTAAAAGGTCAAATGACCCCCGAAATTTTCCAAATTTTCACATGTCAGTTGTATTAGTGTATGTTAAACGTATAAAAAATTTAAAGGCCATAAGAGGAAGCTATCTCCCGTTCGTCCTCAAACATGCATTGTTCCCTCTCGGAACCACGAGCCTTCTAGTGAGTTGCTTCAGTTTTGTGAGGTGTGTGTGTGTGTCCAAACTTTCGGCAAATAGGCCTTTTTTTACCACATCATCTTGGTGGCATGACATTACGTCAAGCAAGGTTTCAGGTATTTTGATCATTTTTTAATTTTTTGGAATTAAAATGCCATGGCACTCCATGCATGTGTCCATGTCTTGGGGCCAATATGTTTGAATGTTCCTTCTAATTTACTTCACATGGAATTAACTCGCACACAAATACACAAAAATATGATTTTTTTTTCAAACCGTTATGGTTAGCCGTTGCATGTAGATGTAGTTCAAATCTGAATTACGGTCATTAAACGGCTAGAATACCACTTAAATGTATTTAAAAGCTCAAACGACCCCTGAAATTTTCCATATTTTCACATGACAGTTGTATTAGTGCACGTTAAACATAGAAAAAATTTGAAGGCTGTAAGAGGAAGCTACCTCCCATTCGTCATCAAACATGCATTGTTCCCTATCGGAACCGTGACCCTTCTATTGAGTTGCTCAAGTTTGTGAGGGGTGTGTGTCCAAACTTTCGTCAAACGGGCCAATTTTTTACCACATCATTTTCGTGGCATGATATTACATCAAGCAAGGTTTCATGTTTTTCTGATCAATTTTTTATTTTTTGGTATTAAAACGCCGTGGCACTACATGCATGTGTCCATGCCGTGAGGCCAATATGTTTGAAAATTCCTTCTAAGTTACTGCACAAGGAATTAACTCGCACACAATTACACAAAAATATGATTTTTCAAACCGTTATGGTTAGCAGTTGCATGTAGATGTAGTTCAAATTTGAATTACGGTCATTAAATGGCTAGAAAATCACTTAAATGTCTTTAAAAGGTCAAATGACCCCTGAAATTTTCCAAATTTTCACATGACAGTTGTATTAGTGCACACTAAACATAGAAAAAAAATTGAAGACCGTAAGAGGAAGCTATCTGCCATTCGTCATCAAACATGCATTTTCCCTCTCTAAACCACGAGCCTTCTAGCGAGTTGCTCCAGTTCGTGAGGGGTGTGTGTCCAAACTTTCGTCAAACAGACCAATTTTTTACCACATCATCTTCGTGGCATGACATTATATCAAGCAAGGTCTCATGTTTTTATGATCATTTTTTATTTTTTTTGCAATTAAAATGCCATGGCACTCCATGCATGTGTCCATGCCATGAGGCCAATATGTTTGAAAATTCCTTCTAATTTACTGTACATGGAATTAACTCGCACACAAGTACGCAAATATATGATTTTTCAAACCGTTATGGTTAGCCGTTGCATGTAGATGTAGTTCAAATTTGAATTACGGCCATTAAATGGCTAGAAAATCACTTAAATGTCTCTAAAAGGTCAAATGACCCCTAAAATTTTCCAAATTTTCACATGACAGTTGTATTAGTGCATGTTAAACATAGAAAAAATTTGAAGGCAGTAAGAGGTGTAAGTGCATCTAGTGCCACCCCTAGTTGGTTTTGGAGTATTGACGACAAATGTGGTTGAGGGACTAATGCGTTTGTGAGAATTGCAGGATAACACAGGTAGTGTCCCCCATTGATTCGGTTTACCTACCGGAGATGACCCCTAAAAATGTATGAAGACATTGACGACAATGGTGGCATGTGAAGATATTCACATTGAAGACTATGACATGAGAAGACATTGAGTGAAGACTATGGAGCACGAAGACTGTGTCGTTTCGTTGTTTCCTTTTCTTCTTTGTTGAGTCATAGGAACCACCGTACTGTTAAGTGGGGTCTAAGTGATCAAAGTCAGAATGACTGAAGTGATGCTCAACCCAAATCTTATGTCTTCGAGCGAAGACAATGAGAGCAAAACTTATCCATAGCTGCATGAGTCAGCTTTGCTTGTAGCCCAAGTAAAGTTGCCGTGTGTGTTTGAAATCTGACCGTTGGAACACGTGTCAGTTCCTTAGTGAACCAGGGTCATTTCGGACATATCAGGTCGGGTTGCCTAGTGGCTATAAATAGCCCACCCCCTACACCATAAATTGGTGGCTGCTCAGAGTTAGTGCACAACTTTTGTCGTTTGAGAGAAACCCACCTCGAAGCCTTTGAGAGAGAGAAATCCTTGCGAGGACAAAGCCCAAACACCCAGAGCCAAAGAGTGTTAGGCATCACTGAAGTCTTTCATCTCATCTTTGAAGACTTATTACACTTGAGGACTGTGAATCCTCCAGCCGGTTAGGCGTCGCGTTCTGAGCATCCAAGAGTCATTGTGGATTGCCGGTGAACGCCGTCTGCGAAGGTTCGGAAGTCAACCTTGAAGACTTACCAGAGTGATTGGGCGAGGACTGTGTGTCCTTAGCTCAAGGGTAATAAGGTGAAGACGCGGTCTTCTGAGTTGAATCTCAGCCTCCCTAACTAGATGTACAGTTGTCACAGCAACTGGAACTGGTCCAACAAATCCTGTGTCTTCAACAAGTGACTGGTTCTATCTTCTCCTTCTCCTTACTTAGAGTTTGTCTTCGTGAAGTCATTGCCTACTTGTCATACCTGTTTGACTTCATTGCTTGACTACGTTTGTTGATTGGCTTCTCACTATCTTCCATCTTGATCCTACTACCAAGCTGCTATTAGTCTGGTACTTTCACGTTATTGCATACTTGACTATGGTTTGCTTGTTGTAGTTTATCTTCCGCTGCATATCAATTAGGTCATTTCTATTGTTTGTCTTCGAAACATCCGTGTTTTGAACACTTTCTTAAAAATTGCCTATTCACCCCCCTCTAGTCGATAACTAGCACTTTCAAGAGGAAGCTATCTCCCCTTCGTCATCAAACATGCATTGTTCCCTCTCGGAACCATGAGCTGTCGGATTTCGGGTTCCGGCAAAACCCTTGAGGTTCGAACACTGGGGTGCGAACGAAGATCTCTCTCTCCCTACATCACTCTCGCCAAATTGCAAGGCCTAGCTCGACGAACCCGAAGAACGAGAGACACAAGACTTTATATTGGTTCGGGCCACCGATGTGGTGTAATACCCTACTCCAGTGTGGTGTGGTGGATTGCCTCTTGGGCTGAGGATGAACAGTTACAAGGGAAGAATAGCCTCCTGAGGAGAGGTGCTCTTGTGATTGGTGAACTTGTGTGGATGAGGATGATCTGAATGACCCGTCCCCCTCTATGGTGGTGGCTAGTCCTATTTATAGAGACCCTGGTCCTCTCCCCACATATTGTGCGGGAAGGGATCCAACAACAGCCAAATTCAAAGGAAGACAACTAGTACAAGTTATCCTGACTAAAGGTGGTCTTCGCCTGCCAAAGGCTCTGGTGCTGGCGCCATCTTGGGCTCACGTAGACCACCGTCTTGTCGTCCTGCTGTTCTTGGTATCGTTGCACCGATATGGAAACCTTTGGCTGATACCTCGGGACTCCTCGCATGCGCTTGCCTCTTTAGCACCAAAGAGGAAACGAGGACACTGTGCGCGCTGGCACCCGCCTGGCTCCAGTCGTCATGGCTTGCGTCATAGGAACCTCGCGAGGTATCCCTTGCCTTGATCTCTCCGCCCCTCGCGAGCCATCCTAGTGAGGCCGTCCCGAGGAGGTCTTATGTCGTCCACCTCATGAGGCCTGGCCCCTCGCAAGGGTCTTGAGTGTTTGCTGGTGAACATGCACCGTACAGGGCCACTGGTGGAGCCACTCCGTGCGCCGCAGGCAGGCAAGTCTTGGGACCCCCGTTCCCAGGACGCCGACAGTAGCCCCTGGGTCTAAGGCGTGCTTGGACTTGGCTTCGAGGCGAAGCCAAAGGGAAAGTACGAAGCGCCATGGGCCCCATTAGCCTATGGCCCCTCTTGATGCGTGGCGGTTGATTGGATGTGGGCGTCTCCACTTCCCCACGTTGCCTCGGCAATTGCCGACTTGACGAGTCCCTGCTGCATGCAGAGAAAAAATCATCATTACCTGTTATCGTGGGGATCGCTGTTTGGCCTTCTCCCGCTATAAATGAGGAGGGGCTGGAGCCCCCGTCGCTCATCTCTACCTGCTCCGCTCGCTTCTTCTTCCTCGCTTCATTGCTAGTAGCGACCCCCATGGTGCCTGCGAAGAGGTTCTCGGCCGTAGAGAAGGGGAAGGCCCGCCCAGAGGGGCCCGGCTCCCCGCCGCCCAAGCATGGGCGCGACCGTCCCTCTAAGCACACCGCGACCCCCGCTGCGGCTCCTCGAAGCCGCGGTGGCACCTCTTCTCGCGGTGGGACTCGCCCAGATCGCGGCAGCCCCTTCGATGAAGGGAGGCGCGCCATGGTCGCTCGGCCTCCCTGGCCGTGCTTCCACTCCACGTAGGTGCTGCCGGAGTTCGTCGTGTGGTCGGAGAACCCGGCCGGCACCTGGCTTCAGCTCCCGTGCTTCTTCGTCGGTGAGCTGCCGGCCACAGGTCCATGCGGGCTCAGGCTGCAGGCGGACGGCTGCTGCAGCAAAGCTTCGTGGGTTGCAGTCGAGGTCTCCGTCACAAGCAACGCAGCCCTGGCCCGTGGCTGGCAGACGTTTGCCGGCGCGCGTGGCCTGGGCTGGCGATGCACCCTCTACTTCAAATATGATGGCAACGCAACCCTCTATGTGAGGGTGTTCGGAGAAGATAGCAGCCGGGTCGGCTTCTGGCCCGAGGACAACGACGGCAACGACGTGCTCGGCCTCGGCGACGGTCGAGACGAGGGTGAGGATAGCCTTGCCTTCGGTGCTAGCCGCTGCTCCCCCAGCTATGGCTATTCTCCCTCCGGCGGCAGCTCCAGCAGTGGTGGCTACGACTAGCCGCCACGCCGCCGCGCCCGCTTTGAGGGCGGCAGTGGGTCGTCTCATCGTCACACCCCGGTGAAGCGCGAGGAGGGGTCCGACTGAGCTCGGGAGAGCGCCATGGGTCCATACTCGCGAGCTGCTGTAGGGGCATGCATCACTTTTGTTTCGTTCTTCATTTCCTTCCTGCATTAATAGAGAGACAAGTATGGGGCCCCGCAGGGGCGTGCAATGAACCATGGTTTTCAAGTTGCTATGCTATGTTTATTGTTCCTGTGTCGCGTTGCAGCATTAACGTTTTATGTAGGCGCGTAGAAATAACTTAGCTTGACACACTCGAAGTAGTTCTCGCCTCGTGAGGTGCGCGTTTCCCAGTACCTGGCGAGGCCTCCTTGGCCTGGAAGGCATCTTGGAACTGCCAAAATTCGTTAGGTAACTCTTATTCTTCCGAGCCCTGGTCACATGCACTGGTGGCCATGATCCAGCGCTTCGCATCGCGGTACCCGAGGGGCATGGATTGAGATAAGTGCGCCAGCTTACGAGCTCGACCGAGGGCGCCTCACGAAAAACAGGAAAAACGCTCACGAAGGCACCTGTCCAGTCCTCTCGTGAGGCATGCGAGAGAGAGTACAGGTAGAAACAAGGAACCAAAAGTAGAGGCGGAGGCAAAAGGCGATGGAACCCAACCGGCAAGGAATACCAGAAAGCAAATCTTCATTGAAGAGAGGCAAGCCAACTACAGAAAGCAAATGAAAAGCCGCATCCGGCACCTAGTCTAGTCTTCTTGTCTTCTCACTAGTGCGGAGCTAAGTGCTACCACTAGGACGTGGGAGGGAGCCCCTGAGGCCCGAGGGCGGCACTCCTGAGACTCCGGGGCGTGTACAGCCCCACTCATTATTACGTGAGAGTGACACGAGCGAGACCTTCACAGGGACTGGGCCTTCTTCACAGGCACTGGGCCTTTCTTCATGGGTAGAACTTCTGGAGGTGCTGGATGTTCCAGGCGTTCTGGATGAGGACCCCATCCTGCGTCTCCAGGCGCGCGGCGCCAGGACTGGAGACGTGGGCGACCATAAACGGGCCCTCCCACATGGGCGAGAGCTTGTGTAGCCCTTCCCTGGAGAGCACCCGCCTTAGGACGAGGTCACCCACCTCGAGCGTCCTGGGGCGGACGCTGCGGCAGTGGTACCGCCGCAGTGCCTGCTGGTATCGTGCCGCTCGAAGTGTGGCTTCACGGTGGCGTTCCTCCCCAAGCACAAGGTCCATCCCCCGCATGGCGTCCTGCTGCGTTTCATCAAACGCCAGGACCCGCACGGAGCGATGCTTGACCTCGTGAGGGAGAAACGCTTCTGCTCCATAGACGAGGAAGAACGGGGTCTCGCCTATTAGCTTGGTGGCGGTAGTGCGGATGGACCACAACACGGACTGGAGCTCATCCTGCCAGCCCCTGCCATAGGCCTCGAGCTTCTTCTTGAAGGTTCTGGTCTTGAGGCCCCTCGGGACCTCTGCGTTGGCGCATTCGGCCTGACAATTGCTCGTGGGGTGTGGCACTGAAGCGTAGCAGATCTGCGTTCCAAGGTTAGCACAATATGTCTTGAAGAGATTGCTAGTAAACTGCGAGCCGTTGTTGGTGATGATGCGGTTAGGGACCCCGAACTGGCTCACGAGACCCTTGATGAACTTGACCGCGGACCCGGCCGGGATGGTGCAGACAGCTTCTACCTCCGCCCACTTGGTGAACTTGTCGATGGCGACGTAGAGGTTGCGGTAGCCCCCAGGCGCTGGAGGGAACGGGCCCAGGATATCCAGCCCCCAGACCACAAACAACCACGAGAGTGGGATGGTCTGGAGGCCCTGTGCCGGCTGATGGGTCTGCTTGGCATGGAATTGACAGGCCTCACAGGACTTCACCAGCTCAGTCGCGTCGTTGAGCGTCGTAGGCCAATAGAGCCCACTTCAGAATGCCTTGCCAACTAGGGTTCAAAATGACGAGTGATGCCCACAGTCTCCGCCGTGCATGTCAGCTAGCAGCTCTTTCCCATGTTCCCTGGAGATACAACGCAAGGGAACATCATTCAGCCGCTTCCTGTATAACTCACTGTCATGGATGCAGTAGGCCATGGCCTGCCGAGCCATGCGCTCCGCGTCCTCCTTCTCCGGCAGCACCGCTTGCGTCAAGTACTCCTTGGATTCCTTGGTCTAGCACCCCTCCTGAGGTTCGAGCCCCAGGAGTAGGCACACTCCTGAGGTCGGGCCGCAGGCCTAGGCTCCCGAGGTAGGTGGTTGGGGGAGCTCCTCCTAAGGCAGCGACGGCCTCAAAAGTGGTGGTGTTGCCGACGGCTTGAAGAGCCGCTCCTCGAAGATGCCCGGCTCTTGGGGTAGCCACTTGGATGCTCTCTTGGCGATGTCGTGGTCCTCCTTGTTGGTGCCGCGGGGCACGTGCTGTAATTCCAGGGCCAAGAACTGCTTTTCCATTTTGCGTACCTCCGCAAGGTATGCCTCCATGTGCTCGTCCCTTGGCTTGTATACCTTGTTGGAGAAGTTGACGAGAAGCTGCGAGTCGCCCCAGATGGTGAGGCGCTTCACCCCTAGGGCCACCGCAGCCTTAAGGCCGGCTATGAGGCCTTCGTACTCCGCTATGTTGTTGGAGACCTTCTCACCCTGTGGAAGCAGAGCTGCACGGCGTAGTAGGCGAGATGAGCACTGCTCCAGCCCCCGCGCCCTGGCGCGCAAACCCGCCATCGAAATACATCACCCAGCCGTCCGACGCTTCACTTCTGGGCGAGAGGGACAGATCCTCGCCTGCCTCAAGCTCCGGGGCGTCCGTCCATTTTGCCACGAAGTCGGCGAGTGCAGCTCCCTTGATGACTCTGGGTGTACTGAATTCCAGCTGGAATGCTTGCAGCTCGATGTTCCACTCGGCTACTCTTCCGGTTGCGTTGGGGCTCCTGAGTACCCTCTCCAGTGGGTAGGCCGAGATAACCTTGACTGGGTGAACTTGAAAGTAGTGCCGCAGCTTACGTGACGCCACCAAGAGTGCGAGCAAGAGCTTCTAAGGCATGGAGTACCGTGCCCTTGCATCTCGCAGTACCGTGCTGACGAATTACACTGGGTGCTCGATGAGGGTGGGCGCGTCAGCGAGACCCCCGTCTGTCGGAGGTTGGGGCGCCTCCGGAGGCGATGGAACCTCCGGAGCCTGATCGCCCATTGGGGCCTCGGCGGGCCTAAGGTCGCTGTCCTTCTGAGTTGGGTCATCCATTGACATTGCTATAGCCCCCGCGGTCTCCTTCGGATCTTGCGTTGCCCCGGCTAGGGGCGCGGTTCGGCGTGACTTGTCCTTGGCCTGGCGCTCTTCCCGAACCGCCACCAGAGCTGCACTTGCTGAGTGAGGAGGGGCGGCAAGGTAGAGTACCAGGGGCTCGAGAGGGTGTGGCGCCACCATCACCGGAGGGCTGGTCAGATATCTCTTGAGGTCTTGAAACGCTTGGTCAGCCTCCGGAGTCCACTCGAACGGGCCCTTCTTCTTCATCAGCTTGAAGAACGGCAGGGCGCGCTCTCCCATCTTGGAAATGAAACGTCCCAGCGAAGTCACACAGACGGCAAGCTTCTGCATCTCCTTGAGGGTTTGGGGTGGGCTAATGTCTTCAGTCGCCTTGACCTTTTCTGGGTTGGCTTCGACCCCCCTCTGGGACACGAGGAAGCCCAACAGCTTGCCGGAAGGGACACCATATACACATTACCCTTGGTTGAGCCGCAAGTCCACTTTGCGCAGGCTCGCGAAGGTTTCCTCCAGGTCCTGAATCATAGTTCTTGCCTCTCGAGACTTCACCACAATGTCGTTGACGTAGGCTTCTGTGTTCCTCCCGAGCTGCTGGCCCAGGGCGATGTGCATCAGCCGCTGGAAGGTTGCGCCCGCGTTGCGCAGCCCGAACGACATGCAAGTGTAGCAGTACACCCTGTAGGTGGTCAGGAAGGCCGTCTTCTCCACATCCTCTACTGCCATCTTGATCTGGTGATAGCCTGAAAATGCATCCAGGAAGCACAGCAGGTCGCACTCGGCAGTGGAGTCAACGATCTGGTCGATGCGCGGAAGCGGAAATGGATCTTGGGGACAGGCTTTGTTGAGGTTGGTGAAGTCAACACACATGCACTCCTTCCCGCCTTTCTTTGGCACAATGACAGGGTTCGCCAGCCACTCGAGGTACCGAACCTCGCGAATGACACCTGCTGCCTCCAGCTTCCGGGTTTCCTGCATGATGAAGGACTGCTTCTCCATGGACTGTCGCCGTGCCTTCTGCTTGACAGGGCGTACATTGGGGCACACCCATAAGTGATGCTCGATCACCCCTCTTGGGACCCCTACCAGCTGATCGGGTTCCCAGGCGAATACCTCCTTGTTTGCGTGCAAGAACTTGACCAATGCTTCCTCTTGATCTGAGTCAAGGTTGGCACCTATGGTGTAGGTGGCTCCAGAAGACCCATCTTCCTCGACCGACACCTTCTTGGTTTCCGCTCGATCTTGAGTGAACAAGTGATTCTTCTTGGCCGGCGCGGCCTCCTTAACTCCAGAGGTGGCCTCGTCGGCCGGGCGCGCCGTCGCGGCAGTCTTGAGGGATAGCTTGAGCGCCACCAGAGCCTCCTTGGTATCTCCAACCACGGTCAGGACGCCCTTGCTCCCGGGCCTCTTCATGAGGTTATAGGCCGGATGGGTCGCCGCCATAAACTGAGCTAGAGCTAGGTACCCGAGGATGGCGTTGTACGGAAGGCCGATGCGGGCGATGTCGAAGTCGATCAGCTCCGTGCGGTAATTGTCACGGGTGCGAAGGTTACGGGAAGATGGATCTGCCCCAGGGGCTGGAGAAGCTGCCGCCGACCCCGGAGAAGGGCTTGCTGGTGCAGAGCCGCTCGAGCGGTACGTGAAGGAGGCCAAAAGCCTCCACAGAGAGCACGTTGAGGCCGGCGCCACCGTCGACGAGGGTCTTGGTAACAACCATGCTGCAGATTGTGGGCGTGGAAAGCATGGGGAGCAAGCCCGAGCCGACGATGGTGATGGGGTGATCTCCCGAGTCGAAGGTCAGGTCGGACTAGGGCACCACCCAACCTAGAGGAGCCCTCTGCCGCATGGAGGCGGCGCCAATCTGATGAAAGAACGGCTTGGCGTGACGGTCTGAGGGCGGCACTTGCGAGCCGCCATGGAGGGCCGTGACAGTGCAGGGCGCCGGTACCACGAAGCGCTCAGCGAAGAGGCTGCACAGCTCCCCCCAAGATGTCACCGTAGATCCTGGGAGGTTGAGCAGCCAGGAGCATGGTGCCCCAGTGAGGGCCATGGGAAGCCAGTTGGCCATGACCTTGTCATCGCCCCCAGCCTTAAGGACGGCTTCATCGTACGTCGCGCCGTCTTAGCACCGCAGCATCTCCGGCTCGAACTTGGGCGGCCACTTCACCTGCCGCAAGGCGGGGGCCAAGGCTCGGAGCCCCCTGGCCTCGCCACGGACATCAGTCATCGCAGCAGGAAGAGCAGCGCTGGCCATGAGGGCGAGGTGCGGTGATGGCGAAGCGTAGATCGGCGGAAGGAAAGCTTCGGTGCACCCCTAGCTGGCACGCCAAATGTCGGATTTCGAGTTCCGGCAAAACCCTTGAGGTTCGAACACTCGGGTGCACCGAAGATCTTTCTCTCCCTAGATCGCTCTCGCAAAATTGCAAGGCCTAGCTCGATGAACCCGAAGAACGAGAGACACAAGAGTTTATACTGGTTCAGGCCATCGATGTGATGTAATACCCTACTCCAGTGTGGTGTGGTGGATTGCCTCTTGGGCTGAGGATGAACAGTTACAAGTGAAGAACAACCTCCTGAGGAGAGGTGCTCTTGTTCTTGGTGAACTTGTGTGGATGAGGATGATCTGAATGATCTGTCCCCCTCTATGGTGGCGGCTAGTCCTATTTATACAGGCCCTGGTCCTCTCCCCAAATATTGAGCGGGAAGGGATCCAACAACGACCAAATTCGAAGGGAGACAACTAGTACAAGTTATGCTGACTAAAGGTGGTCTTAGCCTGCCAAAGGCTCTGGTGGTGACGCCGTCTTGGGCTCCATGGTGAACTCCATCTTGCCGTCCTGCTAGTCTTGGTCTCGTTGCACCGATATGGAAACCTTTGCCTGATGCCTCGAGACTCCTCACCTTCGCTTGACTCTTTAGCACCAAAAAGGAATGAGGACACTGTGCGCGTTGGTGCCCGCCTAGCGCCCGCCTGGCTCCAGTCGTCATGGCTTGCGTCATAAGAACCCCGCAAGGTTTCCCTTGCCTTGATCTCTCCGCCCCTCGCGAGCCAGCCTAGTGAGGCTGTCCCGAGGAGGTATTGTGTCGCGAGGGTCTTGAGTGTTTGCTGGTGAAGATGGGCCGTACAGGGCCGCTGGTTGATCCACGCCGTGGCCCGCGGGCAGGCAAGTCTGGGGACCCCCGTTCCCAGGACGCTGACACGAGCCTTCTAGTGAGTTGCTCCAGTTTTGTGAGGGGTGTGTGTCCAAACTTTCATCAAACAGGACTTTTTTTACCACATCATCTTGGTGGCATGATATTACATCAAGCAAGGTTTCTTGTTTTTTTGATCATTTTTAAATATTTTGCAATTAAAAGGCAATGGCTCTCCATGCATGTGTCCATGCCGTGAGACCAATATGTTTGAAAATTCCTTCTAATTACTGTACATGGAATTAACTCACACACAAGTACACAAAAATATGATTTTTCAAACCGTTATGGTTAGCCGTTGCATGTAAATGTAGTTAAAATTTGAATTACGGTCATTAAATGGCTAGAAAATCACTTAAATGTCTTTAAATGTGAAATTACCCTGAAATTTTCCAAAATTTCACATGACAGATTGTATTAGTGCACGTCCAAGCGTAGAAAAGATTTGAAGGCCGTAAGAGGAAGCTATCTCCCGTTCGTCATCAAACATACATTGTTCCCTCTCGGAACCATGAGCCTTCTACTGAGTTGCTCCGGTTTTGAGGGGGGTGTGTCCAAACTTTTGTCAAACATGCCACTTTTTTTACCACATCATCTTGGTGGCATGACATTACATCAAGCAAGGTTTCGTGTTTTTCTAATGATTTTTTTTGGAATTAAAATTCCATGGCACTCCATGCATGTGTCCATGCCGTGAGACCAATATGTTTGAAAATTCCTTCTAATTTACTGCACATGTAATTAACTCACACACAAGTACACAAAAATTTAATTTTTCAAACCGTTATGGTTAGCAGTTGCATGTAGATGTTGTTCAAATTCAAATTACTGTCATTAAATGGCTAGAAAATGACTTAAATGTCTTTAAAAGGTAAAATGACCCCATAAATTTTCCAAATTTTCACATGACAGTTGTATTAGTGCACGTTAAAAATAAAAAAAATTGAAGGCCGCAAGAGGAAGCTATCTCCCATTCGTCATCAAAAATGCATTGTTCCCTCTCGGAACCACGAGCCTTCTAGTGAGTTGCTCCCGTTTGTGACGGGTGTGTGTCTCCAAACTTTCATCAAGCATGCCAAATTTTTACCACACCATCTTCGTGGCATGATGTTACATCAAGCAAGGTTTCATGTTTTTCTGATCATTTTTTAATTTTTCGGAATTAAAATGCCATGGCACTCCATTCATGTGTCGATGCCGTGAGGCCAATCTGTTTGAAAATTCATTCTAATTTCTTGAACATGGAATTAACTTCATGTAAGTACACAAAATATGATTTTTCAAACCGTTATGGTTAGCCGTTGCATGTAGATGTAGTTCAAATTTGAACTATGGTCATTAAATGGATAGAAAATCACTTAAATGACTTTAAAAGGTCAAATGACCCTGAATCTTCCAAATTTTCACATGACAGCTGAATTAGTGCATGTTAAACGAGAAAAATTTGAAGGCTGTAAGAGGAAGCTATCTCCGTTAGTCATCAAACATGCATTGTTCCTCTCGGAACCACGAGCCTTCTAGTGAGTTGCTCCAGTTTTGTGAGGGTGTGTGTCCAAACTTAAATCAAACAGGACTTTTTTACCACATCATCTTGGTGGCATGATATTGCATCAAGCAAGGTTTCTTGTTTTTTGATCATTTTAAATATTTTGCAATTAAAAGTCAATGGCTCTCCATGCATGTGTCCATGCCGTGAGACCAATATGTTTGAAAATTCCTTCTAATTACTGTACATGGAATTAACTCACACACAAGTACACAAAAATATGATTTTTCAAACCGTTATGGTTAGCCGTTGCATGTAAATGTAGTTAAAATTTGAATTACTGTCATTAAATGGCTAGACAATCACTTAAATGTCTTTAAATGTGAAATGACCCCTGAAATTTTCCAAAATTTCACATGACAGTTGTATTAGTGCACATCAAACGTAGAAAAGATTTGAAGGCCGTAAGAGGAAGCTATCTCCCGTTCGTCATCAAACATACATTGTTCCCTCTCGGAACCATGAGCCTTCTATTGAGTTGCTCCGGTTTTGAGAGGTGTGTGTCCAAACTTTTGTCAAACATGCCACTTTTTTTACCACATCATCTTGGTGGCATGACATTACATCAAGCAAGGTTTCGTGTTTTTCTAATGATTTTTTTTTGGAATTAAAATGCCATGGCACTCCATGCATGTGTCCATGCCGTGAGACCAATATGTTTGAAAATTCCGTCTAATTTACTGCACATGTAATTAACTCGCACACAAGTACACAAAAATTTAATTTTTCAAACCATTATGGTTAGCAGTTGCATGTAGATGTTGTTCAAATTCAGATTACTGTCATTAAATGGCTAGAAAATGACTTAAATGTCTTTAAAAGGTAAAATGACACCATAAATTTTCCAAATTTTCACATGACAGTTGTATTAGTGCACGTTAAAAATAAAAAAAATTAAAGGCCGCAAGAGGAAGCTATCTCCCATTCGTCATCAAAAATGCATTGTTCCCTCTCGGAACCACGAGCCTTCTAGTGAGTTGCTCCCGTTTGTGACGGGTGTGTGTCTCCAAACTTTCATCAAGCATGCCAATTTTTTACCACATCATCTTCGTGGCATGACGTTACATCAAGCAAGGTTTCATGTTTATCTGATCATTTTTTAATTTTTCGGAATTAAAATGCCATGGCACTCCATTCATGTGTCGATGCCGTGAGGCCAATCTGTTTGAAAATTCATTCTAATTTACTGAACATGGAATTAACTCGCACACAAGTACACAAAAATATGATTTTTCAAACCGTTATGGTTAGCCGTTGCATGTAGATGTAGTTCAAATTTGAATTATGGTCATTAAATGGATAGAAAATCACTTAAATGACTTTAAAAGGTCAAATGACCCCTGAAATCTTCCAAATTTTCACATGACAGCTGAATTAGTGCATGTTAAACATAGAAAAAATTTGAAGGCTGTAAGAGGAAGCTATCTCCCGTTCGTCATCAAACATGCATTGTTCCCTCTCGGAACCACGAGCCTTCTAGTGAGTTGCTCCAGTTTGGTGAGGGGTGTGTGTCCACACTTTCATCAAACAAGCCACTTTTTTTACCACATCAAGCAAGGTTTCATGTTTTACTGATCATTTTTTAATTTTTTGGAATTAAAATGCCATGGCACTCCATGCATGTATCCATGCCGTGAGACCAATATGCTTGAAAATTCCTTCTAATTTACTACACATGGAATTAACTCGCATATAAGTAAACAAATATGATTTTGCAAACAGTTATGGTTAGCCCTTGCATGTAGTTGTAGTTCAAATTTGAATTACGGTCATTAAATGGCTAGAAAATGACTTCAATTTCTTTAAAAGGTCAAATGACCCCTGAAATTTTCCAAATTTTCACATGACAGTTGTACTAGTGCATGTTAAACATGGAAAAAATGAAGACCATCAGAGGAAGCTTTCTGCCGTTCGTCTTCAAACATGCATTGTGCCCTCTCGGAACCACGAGCCTCCTAGTGAGTTGCTTCAGTTTTGTGAGGGGGGTGTGTCCAAACTTTCGTCAAACAGGCCAATTTTTTTACCACATCATCTTCGCGGCATGACTTTACATCAAGCAAGGTTTCATTTTTTCTGATCATTTTTTAATTTTTTGCAATTAAAATGCCATGGCACACCATGCATGTGTCGATTCCATCAGGCCAATTTGTTTGAAAATTCCTTCTAATTTACTTTACATGGAATTAACTCGCACACAAGTACACAAACCGTTATGGTTAGCCGTTGCATCTAGATGTAGTTCAAGTTTGAATTACGGTCACTAAATGGCTAGAAAATCAATTAAATGTCTTTAAATGTGAAATGACCCCTGAAATTTTCCAAAATTTCACATGACAGTTGTATTAGTGCATGTTAAACATAGAAATAATTTGAAGGCCGTAAGAGGAAGCTATCTCCCATTCGTCATCAAACATGCATTGTTCCCTCTCGGAACCACGAGCCTTCTACTGGGTTGCTTCGGTTTGTGAGGGGTGTGTGTCCAAACTTTAGTCAAAGAGGCCACTTTTTTTACCACATCATCTTGGTGGCATGACATTACATCAAGCAAGGTTTCATGCTTTTCTGATCATTTTTATTTTTTTGTAATTAAAATGCCATGGAACTCCATGCATGTGTCCATGCCGTGAGACCAATATGTTCAAAAATTTCTTCTGATTTACTGCACATGGAATTAACTCACACACAAGTACACAAAAATTTGATTTTTCAAACCGTTATGGTTAGCAGTTGCATGTAGATGTTGTTCAAATTTGAATTACGGTCATTAAATGGCTAGAAAATGACTTGAATGTCTTTAAAAGGTCAAATGTCCCCTGAAATTTTCCAAATTTTCACATGACAGTTGTATTAGTGCACGTTAAATATAGAAAAAATTTGAAGGCCGCAAGAGGAAGCTATGTCCCATTCGTCATCAAACATGCATTGTTCCCTCTCGGAACCACGAGACTTCTAGTGAGTTGCCGAGCCTTCTAGTGAGTTGCTCCAGTTTTGTGAGGGTGTGTGTCCAAACTTTCATCAAACAGGACTTTTTACCACATCATCTTGGTGGCATGATATTACATCAAGCAAGGTTTCTTGTTTTTTTGATCATTTTTAAATATTTTGCAATTAAAAGGCAATGGCTCTCCATGCATGTGTCCATGCCGTGAGACCAATATGTTTGAAAATTCCTTCTAATTACTGTACATGGAATTAACTCACACACAAGTACACAAAAATATGATTTTTCAAACCGTTATGGTTAGCCGTTGCATGTAAATGTAGTTAAAATTTGAATTACGGTCATTAAATGGCTAGAAAATCACTTAAATGTCTTTAAATGTGAAATTACCCCTGAAATTTTCCAAAATTTCACATGACAGTTGTATTAGTGCACGTCAAACGTAGAAAAGATTTGAAGGCCGTAAGAGGAAGCTATCTCCGCTCATCATCAAACATACATTGTTCCTCTCGAACCATGAGCCTTCTATTGAGTTGCTCGGTTTTGAGGGGTGTGTCCAAACTTTGTCAAACATGCCACTTTTTTACCACATCATCTTGGTGGCATGACATTACATCAAGCAAGGTTTCGTGTTTTTCTAATGATTTTTTTTGGAATTAAAATTCCATGGCACTCCATGCATGTGTCCATGCCGTGAGACCAATATGTTTGAAAATTCCTTCTAATTTACTGCACATGTAATTAACTCACACACAAGTACACAAAAATTTAATTTTTCAAACCGTTATGGTTAGCAGTTGCATGTAGATGTTGTTCAAATTCAAATTACTGTCATTAAATGGCTAGAAAATGACTTAAATGTCTTTAAAAGGTAAAATGACCCCATAAATTTTCCAAATTTTCACATGACAGTTGTATTAGTGCACGTTAAAAATAAAAAAATTGAAGGCCGTAAGAGGAAGCTATCTCCCATTCGTCATCAAAATGCATTGTTCCTCTCGAACCACGAGCCTTCTAGTGAGTTGCTCCTGTTTGTGACGGGTGTGTCTCTCCAAACTTTCATCAAGCATGCCAAATTTTTACCACACCATCTTCGTGGCATGATGTTACATCAAGCAAGGTTTCATGTTTTTCTGATCATTTTTTAATTTTTCGGAATTAAAATGCCATGGCACTCCATTCATGTGTCGATGCCGTGAGGCCAATCTGTTTGAAAATTCATTCTAATTTACTGAACATGGAATTAACTCGCACAGAAGTACACAAAAATATGATTTTTCAAACCGTTATGGTTAGCCGTTGCATGTAGATGTAGTTCAAATTTGAACTATGGTCATTAAATGGATAGAAAATCACTTAAATGACTTTAAAAGGTCAAATGACCCCTGAATCTTCCAAATTTTCACATGACAGCTGAATTAGTGCATGTTAAACGTAGAAAAAATTTGAAGGCTGTAAGAGGAAGCTATCTCCCGTTCGTCATCAAACATGCATTGTTCCCTCTCGGAACCACGAGCCTTCTAGTGAGTTGCTCCAGTTTTGTGAGGGGTGTGTGTCCAAACTTTCGTCAAACAGGACTTTTTTTACCACATCATCTTGGTGGCATGATATTGCATCAAGCAAGGTTTCTTGTTTTTTTGATCATTTTTAAATATTTTGCAATTAAAAGTCAATGGCTCTCCATGCATGTGTCCATGCCGTGAGACCAATATGTTTGAAAATTCCTTCTAATTACTGTACATGGAATTAACTCACACACAAGTACACAAAAATATGATTTTTCAAACCGTTATGGTTAGCCGTTGCATGTAAATGTAGTTAAAATTTGAATTACTGTCATTAAATGGCTAGACAATCACTTAAATGTCTTTAAATGTGAAATGACCCTGAAATTTTCCAAAATTTCACATGATGTTGTATTAGTGCACATCAAACGTAGAAAAGATTTGAAGGCCGAAGAGGAACACAAGTACACAAAATTTAATTTTTCAAACCATTATGGTTAGCAGTTGCATGTAGATGTTGTTCAAATTTGAATTACGGTCATTAAATGGCTAGAAAATGACTTGAATGTCTTTAAAAGGTCAAATGTCCCCTGAAATTTTCCAAATTTTCACATGACAGTTGTATTAGTGCACGTTAAATATAGAAAAAATTTGAAGGCCGCAAGAGGAAGCTATGTCCCATTCGTCATCAAACATGCATTGTTCCCTCTCGGAACCACGAGACTTCTAGTGAGTTGCTTCGGTTGTGAGGGGTGTGTCCAAACTTTCATCAAACATGCCATTTTTTTTACCACATCATCTTGGTGGCATCACATTACATCAAGCAAGGTTTCATGTTTTTCTGATCATTTTTTATTTTTTTGGTATTAAAATTCCATGGCACTCCATGCATGTGTCCGTGTCGTGAGACCAATATGTTTGAAAATTCCCTCTAATTTGCTGCACATGGAATTAACTCGCACGTAAGTACACAAATATAATTTTTCAAACCGTTATGGTTAGCCATTGCACATAGATGTAGTTGAAATTTGACCTACGGTCATTAAATGACTAGAAAATCACTTAAATGTCTTTAAAAGGTCAAATGACCCCTGAAATTCTCCAAATTTTCACATGAAAGTTGTATTAGTGCACGTTAAGCATAGGAAAATTTTGAAGGCCGTAAGTGGAAGCTATCTGTCGTTCATCATAAAACATGCATTGTTCCCACTCGGAACCACGAGCCTTCTAGTGAGTTGCTCCGGTTTGTGAGGGGTGTGTGTCTAAACTTTTGTCAAACATGCCAACTTTTTACCACATCATCCTCATGGCATGACATTACATCAAGCAAGGTTTCATGTTTTTCTGATCATTTTTTAATTTTTTGGAATCAAAATGCCATGGCACTCCATGCATGTGTCCATGACGTGAGGACAAACTAGTTGAAAATTTCTTCTAATTTATTGCACATGGAATTAACTCGCACACAAGTACACAAAAATATGATTTTTCAAACCGTTATGGTTAGCCATTGCATGTAGATGTAGTTCAAATTAGAATTACGGTCATTAAATGGCTAGAAAATCACTTAAATTTCTATAAAAGGTCAAATGACCCCTGAAATTTTCCAAATTTTCACATGACAGCTGTATTAGTGCATGTTAAACCTAGAAAAAATTTGAAGGCCATAAGAGGAAGCTATCTCCTGTTCGTCATCATACATGCATTATTCCCTCTCGGAACCGTGAGCCTCCTAGTGAGTTGCTTCAGTTTTGTGAGGGGGGTGTGTCCAAACTTTCGTCAAACAGGCCAATTTTTTTACCACATCATCTTCGCGGCATGACTTTACATCAAGCAAGGTTTCATTTTTTCTGATCATTTTTTAATTTTTTGCAATTAAAATGCCATGGCACACCAAGCATGTGTCGATTCCATCAGGCCAATTTGTTTGAAAATTCCTTCTAATTTACTGTACATGGAATTAACTCGCACACAAGTACACAAACCGTTATGGTTAGCCGTTGCATCTAGATGTAGTTCACGTTTGAATTACGGTCACTAAATGGCTAGAGAATCAATTAAATGTCTTTAAATGTGAAATGAGCCCTGAAATTTTCCAAAATTTCACATGACAGTTGTATTAGTGCATATTAAACATAGAAATAATTTGAAGGCCGTAAGAGGAAGCTATCTCCCATTCGTCATCAAACATGCATTGTTCCCTCTCGGAACCAAGAGCCTTCTACTGGGTTGCTTCGTTTTGTGAGGGGTGTGTGTCCAAACTTTAGTCAAAAAGGCCACTTTTTTTACCACATCATCTTGGTGGCATGACATTACATGAAGCAAGGTTTCATGCTTTTCTTATCATTTTTTTTGTAATTAAAATGCCATGGCACTCCATGCATGTGTCCATGCCGTGAGACCAATATGTTTGAAAATTTCTTCTGATTTACTGCACATGGAATTAACTCACACACAAGTACACAAATATTTGATTTTTCAAACCGTTATGTTTCGCAGTTGCATGTAGATGTTGTTCAAATTTGAATTACGGTCATTAAATGGCTAGAAAATGACTTAAAATCTTTAAAAGGTCAAATGTCCCCTGAAATTTTCCAAATTTTCACATGACAGTTGTATTAGTGCATGTTAAATATAGAAAAAATTTGAAGGCCGCAAGAGGAAGCTATGTCCCGTTCGTCATCAAACATGCATTGTTCCCTCTCGGAACCACGAGACTTCTAGTGAGTTGCTTCGGTTTGTGAGGGGTGTGTGTCCAAACTTTCATCAAACATGCCATTTTTTTACCACATCATCTTGGTGGCATGACATTACATCAAGCAAGGTTTCATGTTTTTCTGATCATTTTTTATTTTTTTGGTATTAAAATTCCATGGCACTCCATGCATGTGTCCATGTCGTGAGACCAATATGTTTGAAAATTCCCTCTAATTTACTGCACATGGAATTAACTCGCACGTAAGTACACAAATATGATTTTTCAAACCGTTATGGTTAGCCAATGCACATAGATGTAGTTGAAATTTGACCTACGGTCATTAAATGACTAGAAAATCACTTAAATGTCTTTAAAAGGTCAAATGACCCCTGAAATTCTCCAAATTTTCACATGAATGTTGTATTAGTGCACGTTAAGCATAGGAAAAATTTGAAGGCCGTAAGAGGAAGCTATCTGTCGTTCATCATCAAACATGCATTGTTCCCACTTGGAACCACGAGCCTTCTAGTGAGTTGCTCCGGTTTGTGAGGGGTGTGTGTCTAAACTTTTGTCAAACATGCCAACTTTTTACCACATCATCCTCATGGCATGACATTACATCAAGCAAGGTTTCATGTTTTTCTGATCATTTTTTTATTTTTTGGAATCAAAATGCCATGGCACTCCATGCATGTGTCCATGCCGTAAGGCCAAACTAGTTGAAAATTTCTTCTAATTTATTGCACATGGAATTAACTCGCACAAGTACACAAAATATGATTTTTCAAACCGTTATGGTTAGCCATTGCATGTAGATGTAGTTCAAATTAGAATTACGGTCATTAAATGGCTAGAAAATCACTTAAATGTCTATAAAAGGTCAAATGACCCCTGAAATTTTCCAAATTTTCACATGACAGCTGTATTAGTGCACGTTAAACCTAGAAAAAATTTGAAGGCCATAAGAGGAAGCTATCTCCCGTTCGTCATCAAACATGCATTATTCCCTCTCGGAACCATGAGCCTCCTAGTGAGTTGCTTCAGTTTTGTGAGGGGGTGTGTCCAAACTTTGTCAAACAGACCAATTTTTTACCACATCATCTTCGCATGACTTTACATCAAGCAAGGTTTCATTTTTCTAATCATTTTTAATTTTTGCAATTAAAATGCCATGGCACTCCATGCATGTGTCCATTCCATGAGGCCAATATGTTTGAAAATTCCTTCTAATTTACTACATGGAATTAACTCGCACATAAGTACACAAGTACACAAACCTTTATGGTTAGGCGTTGCATCTAGATGTAGTTCAAATTTGAATTACGGTCACTAAATGGCTAGAAAATCAATTAAATGTCTTTAAAAGTCAAATGAGCCCTGAAATTTTCCAAAATTTCACATGAGAGTTGTATTAGTGCATGTTAAACATAGAAATAATTTGAAGATCATAAGAGGAAGCTATCTTCCATTCGTCATCAAACATGCATTGTTCCTCTCCAAACCAAGAGCCTTCTAGTGAGTTGCTTCGTTTTGTGAGGGTGTGTGTCCAAACTTTAGTCAAACATGCCAATTTTTACCACATCATCTTGGTGGCATGACATTACATGAAGCAAGGTTTCATGCTTTTCTTATCATTTTTTTTTTGTAACTAAAATGCCATGGCACTCCATGCATGTGTCCATGCCGTGAGACCAATATGTTTGAAAATTCCTTCGATTTACTGCACATGGAATTAACTCACACACAAGTACACAAATATTTGATTTTTCAAACCGTTATGGTTAGCCGTTGCATGTAGATGTTGTTCAAATTTGAATTACGGTCATTAAATGGCTAGAAAATGACTTAAAATCTTTAAAAGGTCAAATGACCCTGAAATTTTCCAAATTTTCACATGATAGTTGTATTAGTGCATGTTAAATATAGAAAAATTTGAAGGCCGCAAGAGGAAGCTATGTCCCGCTCGTCATCAAACATGCATTGGTTCCTCTCGGAACCACGAGACTTCTAGTGAGTTGCTCCAGGTTTGTGAGGGTGTGTGTCCAAACTTTCATCAAACATGCCAATTTTTTTCCACATCATCTTGGTGGCATGACATTACATCAAGCAAGGTTTCATGTTTTTCTGATCATTTTTTATTTTTTTGGTATTAAAATTCCATGGCACTCCATGCATGTGTCCATGTCGTGAGACCAATATGTTTGAAAATTCCCTCTAATTTACTGCACATGGAATTAACTCGCACGTAAGTACACAAATATGATTTTTCAAACCGTTATGGTTAGCCAATGCACATAGATGTAGTTGAAATTTGACCTACGGTCATTAAATGACTAGAAAATCACTTAAATGTCTTTAAAAGGTCAAATGACCCCTGAAATTCTCCAAATTTTCACATGAATGTTGTATTAGTGCACGTTAAGCATAGGAAAAATTTGAAGGTCGAAGAGGAAGCTATCGTCGCTCATCATCAAACATGCATTGTTCCCACTTGGAACCACGAGCCTTCTAGTGAGTTTCTCCGGTTTGTGAGGGTGTGTGTCTAAACTTTTGTCAAACATGCCAACTCTTTACCACATCATCCTCATGGCATGACATTACATCAAGCAAGGTTTCATGTTTTTCGATCATTTTTAATTTTTGGAATCAAAATGCCATGGCACTCCATGCATGTGTCCATGCCGAGAGGCCAAACTAGTTGAAAAGTGAGGGGTGTGTCCAAACTTTTGTCAAACAGGCCAATTTTTTACCACATCATCTTCGTGGCATTACATCAAGCAAGGTTTCATTTTTCTAAAGATTTTTAATTTTTGCAATTAAAATGCCATGGCACTCCATGCATGTGTCCATGCCATGAGGCCAGTAAGTTTGAAAATTCCTTCTAATTTACTAATGGAATTAACTCGCACATAAGTACACAAATATGATTTTTCAAACCTTTATGGTTAGGCGTTGCATGTAGTTGTAGTTCAAATTTGAATTACGGCCATTAAATGGCTAGAAAATCACTTAAATGTTTTTAAAAGGTCAAATGACCCCTGAAATTTTCCAAATTTTCACATGAGACTTGTATTAGTGTATGTTAAAAATAAAAAAATTGGAAGACCGTAAGAGGAAGCTATCTGCCCTTCGTCATCAAACATGCATTGTTCCCCCTCCAAACCACGAACCTTCTAGTGAGTTGCTCCGGTTTGCGAGGGGTGTGTGTCCAAACTTTCACAAACATGCCAATTTTTACCACATTATCTTCGTGGCATGACATTACATCAAGCAATGTTCCATTTTTCCTGATCATTTTTTAATTTTTTGGAACTAAAATGCAATGGCACTCCATGCATGTGTCCATGCCGTCAGGCCAATCTGTTTTAAAATTCCTTCTAATTTACTGCACATGGAATTAACTCGCACACAAGTACACAAAAATATGATTTTTCGAACCGTTATGGTTAGCCGTTGCATGTAGATGTAGTTCAAATTTGAATTACGGTCATTAAATGGCGAGAAAATCACTTAAATGTCTTTAAAAGGTCAAATGACCCGTGAAATTTTCCAAATTTTTACATGATAGTTGTATTAGTGCACGTTATACGTAGAAAAAATTTGAAGGCCGTAAGAGGAAGCTATCTCCCGTTCGTCATCAAACATGCATTGTTTCCTCTCGGAACCACGAGCATCCTATTGAGTTGCTCCAGTTTTGTAAGGGGTGTGTGTCCAAACTTTCGTCAAACAGGCCAATTTTTTTACCACATCATCTTCGTGGCATGACATTACATCAAGCAAGGTTTCATGTTTTCTGATCATTTTTTAATTTTTTGCAATTAAAATGCCATGGCACTCCATGCATGTGTCCATGCCATGAGGCCAATATGTTTGAAAATTCCTTCTAATTTACTGTACATGAAATTAACTCGCACACAAGTACACAAACATATGATTTTTCAGACCATTATGGTTAGCCGTTGCATGTAGATGTCGTTCAAATTTGAATTACGGTCATTAAATGGCTAGAAAATCACTTAAATGTCTTTAAATGTGAAATGACCCCTAAAATTTTCCAAAATTTCACATGACAGTTGTATTAGTGCACGTTAAACGAGAAAAGTTTGGATGCCGTAAGAGGAAGCTATCTATCGCTCATCATCAAGCATGCATTGTTCCCTCTGGAACCACGAGCCTTCTAGTGAGTTGCTTCGGTTTGTGAGGGTGTGTGTCAAAACTTTCATTTTTACCACATCATCCTCATGGCATGACATTACATCAAGCAAGGTTTCATGTTTTTCTGATCATTTTTTTATTTTTTGGAATCAAAATGCCATGGCACTCCATGCATGTGTCCATGCCGTAAGGCCAAACTAGTTGAAAATTTCTTCTAATTTATTGCACATGGAATTAACTCGCACACAAGTACACAAAAATATGATTTTTCAAACCGTTATGGTTAGCCATTGCATGTAGATGTAGTTCAAATTAGAATTACGGTCATTAAATGTCTAGAAAATCACTTAAATGTCTATAAAAGGTCAAATGACCCCTGAAATTTTCCAAATTTTCACATGACAGCTGTATTAGTGCACGTTAAACCTAGAAAAAATTTGAAGGCCATAAGAGGAAGCTATATCCCGTTCGTCATCAAACATGCATTATTCCCTCTCGGAACCATGAGCCTCCTAGTGAGTTGCTCCAGTTTTGTGAGGGGTGTGTGTCCAAACTTTTGTCAAACAGACCAATTTTTTTACCACATCATCTTCGTGGCATTACATCAAGCAAGGTTTCATTTTTTCTAAAGATTTTTTAATTTTTGCAATTAAAATGCCATGACACTCCATGCATGTGTCCATGCCATGAGGCCAATATGTTTGAAAATTCCTTCTAATTTACTAATGGAATTAACTCGCACATAAGTACACAAATATGATTTTTCGCACCTTTATGGTTAGGCGTTGCATGTAGTTGTAGTTCAAATTTGAGTTACGGTCATTAAATGGCTAGAAAATCACATAAATGTCTTTAAAAGTTCAAATGACCCCTGAAATTTTCCAAATTTTCACATGAGAGTTGTATTAGTGTATGTTAAACATAAAAAAAATTGGAAGATCATAAGAGGAAGCTATCTTCCCTTCGTCATCAAACATGCATTGTTCCCTCTCCAAACCACGAACCTTCTAGTGAGTTGCTCCGGTTTGCGAGGGGTGTGTGTCCAAACTTTCGTCAAACATGCCAATTTTTTACCACATCATCTTCGTGGCATGACATTACATCAAGCAATGTTCCATTTTTTCCTGATCATTTTTTAATTTTTTGGAACTAAAATGCAATGTCACTCCATGCATGTGTCCATGCCGTCAGGCCAATCTGTTTTCAAATTCCTTCTAATTTACTGCACATGCAATTAACTCCCACACAAGTACACAAAAATATGATTTTTCGAACCGTTATGGTTAGCCGTTGCATGTAGATGTAGTTCAAATTTGAATTACGGTCATTAAATGACGAGAAAATCACTTAAATGTCTTTAAAAGGTCAAATGACCCCTGAAATTTTCCAAATTTTCACATGATAGTTGTATTAGTGCACGTTAAACGTAGAAAAAAATTGAAGGCTGTAAGAGGAAGCGATCTCCCGTTCGTCATCAAACATGCATTGGTTCCTCTCGGAACCACGAGCCTCCTAGTGAGTTGCTCCAGTTTTGTGATGGGTGTGTGTCCAAACTTTCATCAAACAGGCCAATTTTTTTACCACATCATCTTCGCGGCATGACATTACATCAAGCAAGGTTTCATGTTTTCTGTTCATTTTTTAATTTTTTGCAATTAAAATGCCATGGCACTCCATGCATGTGTCCATGTCGTGAGACCAATATGTTTGAAAATTCCCTCTAATTTACTGCACATGGAATTAACTCGCACGTAAGTACACAAATATGATTTTTCAAACCGTTATGGTTAGCCATTGCACATAGATGTAGTTGAAATTTGACCTACGGTCATTAAATGACTAGAAAATCACTTAAATGTCTTTAAAAGGTCATATGACCCCTGAAATTCTCCAAATTTTCACATGAAAGTTGTGTTAGTGCACGTTAAGCATTGGAAAAATTTGAAGGTCGTAAGAGGAACCTATCTGTCGTTCATCATAAAACATGCATTGTTCCCACTCGGAACCACGAGCCTTCTAGTGAGTTTCTCCGGTTTGTGAGGGGTGTGTGTCTAAACTTTTGTCAAACATGCCAACTCTTTACCACATCATCCTCATGGCATGACATTACATCAAGCAAGGTTTCATGTTTTTCTGATCATTTTTTAATTTTTTGGAATCAAAATGCCATGGCACTCCATGCATGTGTCCATGCCGAGAGGCCAAACTAGTTGAAAATTTCTTCAAATTATTGCACATGGAATTAACTCGCACACAAGTACACAAAAATATGATTTTTCAAACCGTTATGGTTAGCTGTTGCATGTAGATGTAGTTCAAATTAGAATTACGGTCATTAAATGGCAAGAAAATCACTTAAATGTCTATAAAAGGTCAAATGACCCCTGAAATTTTCCAAATTTTCATATGACAGCTGTATTAGTGCACGTTAAACCTAGAAAAAATTTGAAGGCCATAAGAGGAAGCTATCTCCCGTTCGTCATCAAACATGCATTATTCCCTCTCGGAACCATGAGCCTCCTAGTGAGTTGCTCCAGTTTTGTGAGGGGTGTGTGTCCAAACTTTTGTCAAACAGGCCAATTTTTTTACCACATCATCTTCGTGGCATTACATCAAGCAAGGTTTCATTTTTTCTAAAGATTTTTTAATTTTTGCAATTAAAATGCCATGGCACTCCATGCATGTGTCCATGCCATGAGGCCAGTAAGTTTGAAAATTCCTTCTAATTTACTAATGGAATTAACTCGCACATAAGTACACAAATATGATTTTTCAAACCTTTATGGTTAGGCGTTGCATGTAGTTGTAGTTCAAATTTGAATTACGGCCATTAAATGGCTAGAAAATCACTTAAATGTTTTTAAAAGGTCAAATGACCCCTGAAATTTTCCAAATTTTCACATGAGACTTGTATTAGTGTATGTTAAAAATAAAAAAATTGGAAGACCGTAAGAGGAAGCTATCTGCCCTTCGTCATCAAACATGCATTGTTCCCCCTCCAAACCACGAACCTTCTAGTGAGTTGCTCCGGTTTGCGAGGGGTGTGTGTCCAAACTTTCGTCAAACATGCCAATTTTTTACCACATTATCTTCGTGGCATGACATTACATCAAGCAATGTTCCATTTTTCCTGATCATTTTTTAATTTTTTGGAACTAAAATGCAATGGCACTCCATGCATGTGTCCATGCCGTCAGGCCAATCTGTTTTAAAATTCCTTCTAATTTACTGCACATGGAATTAACTCGCACACAAGTACACAAAAATATGATTTTTCGAACCGTTATGGTTAGCCGTTGCATGTAGATGTAGTTCAAATTTGAATTACGGTCATTAAATGGCGAGAAAATCACTTAAATGTCTTTAAAAGGTCAAATGACCCGTGAAATTTTCCAAATTTTTACATGATAGTTGTATTAGTGCACGTTATCGTGAGAAAAATTTGAAGGCCCGAAGAGGAAGCTATCTCCGTTCGTCATCAAACATGCATTGTTTCCTCTCGGAACCACGAGCATCCTATTGAGTTGCTCCAGTTTTGTAAGGGGTGTGTGTCCAAACTTTCGTCAAACAGGCCAATTTTTTTACCACATCATCTTCGTGGCATGACATTACATCAAGCAAGGTTTCATGTTTTCTGATCATTTTTTAATTTTTTGCAATTAAAATGCCATGGCACTCCATGCATGTGTCCATGCCATGAGGCCAATATGTTTGAAAATTCCTTCTAATTTACTGTACATGAAATTAACTCGCACACAAGTACACAAACATATGATTTTTCAGACCATTATGGTTAGCCGTTGCATGTAGATGTCGTTCAAATTTGAATTACGGTCATTAAATGGCTAGAAAATCACTTAAATGTCTTTAAATGTGAAATGACCCCTAAAATTTTCCAAAATTTCACATGACAGTTGTATTAGTGCACGTTAAACGTAGAAAAGTTTGGATGCCGTAAGAGGAAGCTATCTATCGTTCATCATCAAGCATGCATTGTTCCCTCTCGGAACCACGAGCCTTCTAGTGAGTTGCTTCAGTTTGTGAGGGGTGTGTGTCAAAACTTTCATCAATCCTGGCAATTTTTTACCACATCATCTTGGTGGCATGACATTACATCAAGCAAGGTTTCATGTTTTTCTGATCATTTTTTTATTTTTTTGTTATTAAAATTCCATGGCACTCCATGCATGTGTCCATGCCGTGAGACCAATATGTTTGAAAATTCCCTCTAATTTACTACACATGGAATTAACTCGCACGTAAGTACACAAATATGATTTGCTAAACTGTTATGGTTAGCCATTGTACGTAGATGTAGTTCAAATTTGAATTACGGTCATTAAATGACTAGAAAATGACTTAAATGTCTTTAAAAGGTCAAATGACCCCTGAAATTCTCCAAATTTTCACATGAAAGTTGTATTAGTGCACGTTAAGCATAGAAAAAATTTGAAGGCCGTGAGAGGAAGCCATCTGCCGTTCATCATCAAACATGCATTGTTCCCTCTTGGAACCACGAGCCTTCTACTGAGTTGCTCCGGTTTGTGAGGATTTTGTGTCCAAACTTTTGTCAAACAGGCCAATTTTTTTACCACATCATCTTCGTGCCATGACATTACATCAAGGAAGGTTTCATGTTTTTCTGATCATTTTTTTATTTTTTGGAATTAAAATGCAATGGCACTCCATGCATGTTTCCATGCCGTGAGGCCAATATGTTTGAAAATTCCTTCTAACTTACTGCACATGGAATTAACTCGTACATAAGTACACAAAAAATATGATTTTTCAAACCGTTATGGTTAGCCGTTGCATGTAGATGTTGTTCAAATTTGAATCGCGGTCATTAAATGGCTAGAAAATCACTTAAATGTCTTTAAAAGGTCAAATGACCCCTGAAATTTTCCTAATTTTCACATGGCAATTGTATTAGTACTACAAATTTGCTCGTACATTTAATACACCATACGTTGCCACTTTACTCCAAATTCGTCTTTCACAACTAATAAAAAATATCCACAACATCACACACATTTTTTTGTAGGAACAATTTGCGATGAAAATTTCTACGTCAATTTAAGTGTTCTTGCTTAGCTTTCGCTGTCTCATCTCCTCCAGTGCCGGCAACCCTCGAATCCATGAATCTTGGTCCCCATTCCGCACCGTCTTCTTGCAAAGGTGACGCCGTGGAAACTCTTTGTGAAGGCCCGTAAGATGGTCGTGTCCTCCCCGAGCGCCGCCGCCTGCGCCGACAGCGCGACCGCCTACGACGAGAGTGCCGCCGCATCCGCATTGAGCGCGGCCGCATCCGCCGAGAGGGCGTCTGTGGTAGCCAACAGGGAAGCTGTAGCAGCCGAGATGGGTGCATCTGCTGCTGCGATGGCGGCTGCAAACGCCGAGAGCGCTCGAGCTGCCGTCCGTGCTGGTGATGTCGCCCTGGCCGGGGTCAAAGCCATCCACGCCAAGATCAAGGACGCACACGCCAAGATATTTCCAGGCCATCTTGGAATCCAGCATGCAACCCACATCTGAAAAGGCAGCGGTGGCCATGGAGCACCTGCTTCCTCATGAGATAGCCGAGCGGAAGCTGGAGATGCAGGAGGCGGGGAGATCGAGGAGCGCTGGGAGGAGGAGTTGTGCATGGCCGAAGTCGAGGTAGAGAAGAGTCTGTCCATCGAGGAATCGGTGGTGGAGTACCAACGTGAGCTCAGGCGCAACCACTACTACGAGTACTACAACCTTGAGGGCGGCGCCGAGGACGAGGACGAGGACGCAGTCGAATTCAGCAGGGGGGACGCGGAGTCTAGCAATGGTGGCGTTTCGCTAGGATAAGTCATCGGCATCTCATCTCACACCGGCGATGCATAGGCCGGCGTGACAGCGGATTTGTTTGAATTATGCATACTTAGGCCTTGTTTTTAATGCTGGTCTTTTGTTAGAGCAATGTTTAGGTCAACTGGCTCTGTTTAGTTACTAAAATTGCTCGATTCTGTAAGTGTGGTCTGTGTGTTGTACACTCTTTTGTGTGCCCAAATTAGCAAGCGATGTTAAATTATGCAATGACGTACCCGGGGAAATTTCCACCAAAAATTGAATTTTCAAACTCATCCCATGCGCGTAAATAAGAAGAATCATTTGCGATGCGCACAATCGTTGAAAGTGAATGGTGTCTGGCAGCAGAACGCGCAAAGTTTCCCTCTGCATTTCGAAATTTCTGGCCTACCGCCGAAATATATAGCCCCGCCCCCTTCCCCACCCCCTTTTCTCCCAGACCACAAGTCACATTTTCCCTATTTCCTCCTTCCTTCCTTCCTTCCTTCCTTCCTTCCTAAGCTATAGCCGCTTCCTCGCTCTAGCCGTCTCACATCCTACCGCCAGAGTCGCCATGGTCTTCTTCAATGACCTCTCCAGTGGTTCCTCCTCCGATGACGACTCCTTCACCACCCAGGTATGCATCTCTTCTATCTCTCGAGCTATGACTTGGAATGAAGGATTTTAACCCGGCGGTCGATTTGAGTCATTTCTTCCTCTTGTAGCTCCCTAGGACCATCAGTTGGAATGAATGGAGCGGGGTGGCTGAAGATCTGTCTGCTCGTTGTCACCATCAATCTCCATGCGTGAAGCTAGTTGCGTTTGAATCTGTGGACTGTGGGAGGAAGTTTCTGGCATGTAAAGAGAAGGCTAGACCCTCTTTCGTTGTTACCAATCATTTGTTAGATGTGATTAATACACTGTCACGGTCCCAGCCCATTCATACCACACCTTCAACCAAACGCATCCTAAGACAATGTCACAGTTTGTACCTAGTATCTAAAAACGTTGCCATCTCATCAGCGGTGCCATTAGAAAATTATTTGGCACCGCTTCAGCAGTTTGTGCAGCCAACATTGGTCCACACATCTGAGCAACCAAGCAGTAAAATACTAAATCTTTATGGCACGAAAGAACTAGGCATCGGAGCAACTAGGTGCTCCGGAGTCCGGGTCCCTGATTTTTTTCCACTGCATCGGCTCGCCAGTGCAGGGCACCGGTGCGAGATGTAGCGACAGTTGTCTTTACATCGGTTATGGCATACATAGTGGACAACCTTAGTGCTATTAGTTCTATGTTACTAAATTTGTGCATGTACACACCTGTTAGTATCAATTTACTGTCATCCAAACACTGTCGCTATGCTATTGCAGTTATATTTACCTTCCTCATAACACTACTAGAATAAGGAACTTTGCCGCCAGCCGGTTCTTTGCCGTCAGCTAGCTAATGGCAAAGAGGGTCTTTGCCATCAGCTTGGAGAAAAACGATGGCAAAGAAGCGGCTGATGGCAAAGAAAGTGTATGCCGTTAGCCCCATCTTTGCCTTCAGCTAGCCGACGCCAAAGAACCTATGCCGTCCGCTAGCGGACGACAACGAGGTAGGGTGGGCCGCTAGCGAGAGGCAGCTAACAGCCACTTTCTTTGCCATCCGCTAGATAATGGCAAAGAAACTTTGTCGTCCACTAGCAGACATCAAAGAGCTCTTTGCTGTCTGCTAGCGAACGGCAAAGAGCTGTGCCTTATCTAACAAAACACCCTCGCCCTACCCCTCTCTCTCCCTCCCCTCATCCCAACCCTGCGCGCCGCCCGCCTCGCCAGACAGCCCCGGCCACCTCACCGCCTCGGCCAGCGTCGCCGCTCGACCGCCCGCCCGCTGCGTCGGGCGCTCTCGCTGCCCAGCCCGCCTCGCCGCCCCATCGCCCCATCATGTCGCGCCGCCCGGCGCGTCGTCCCGCTGCGCCGCCTCGCCAGCCGCCCATCCCATCTCCGTCGACCGGGCCTCCTCGCTACCCGACCGCCCGCCAGCTGGCTGCCCGCCCGCCTGCCCATCCCCCCTGCCCGCCCGCCCGCCCGGCCGCTCCACCTCCGCCTCGCCCGCCACCCCACCTCGCCGCCCGGCCGATCTAAGGTGAGACCTTTTCTTCTTTCTTTTTCTTTCTGTTTTTTAGATTTAAGCAGTAGGTTTAGTATAATTTAGTTTAGGTTTTGTTTAGTTTAGTTAGTTTACTTTAGGTTTAGTTTAGTTTGGGTTAGGTTAAGTTTCTGGTTTAGTTTAGTTAGTTTAGTTTAGTTTAGGTTTAGTTTAGTTTAGGTTTAGTTTAATTTAGTTTAGGTTAAGTTTCTAGTTTATTTTGAACATGTTAAATTTGTTGTTATTTTTTAATTCAAGCATTTATTCCCGCATCGACGTCGACGATGCCTATCCCGCATCCTCCTCGTGGACTCGGCGGAGGAGGCCTGCTTGATCAGAGGGGCCATGTCCGAGACTGGGCTCCGCCAGGCTGGTACTGGGAGGTTCAACCTTCCGGGGGGCGCAGCTTATTGAGGAGCCAGCCCGTTGTTGACCCGAACCTTTTTTGGTGGCGGTCGCATGGGCCAGTGACGGTGCTGAGGCTTTCGGACACCACGGAGGTGGTACGTCACCGTGTGAGCGAGGAGGACAAGCACGTCCATCACTACATGGTTGCGTTGGAGGGCAGATTCAAGAATCCCTGGAAGGTTCTTCAGGGATCTCACTAGAGCTATGATCCTGTGATGGTTCCTTCTCTTTGGTTGTCCACCGCCCGCGCCGATACCCGTTGTTCCCTATGGTTCTAGTTGTATTAGCGATGCTACCTGTATGATACTATTCGAGATGTATTAGTGATAATATTCGACGATGTATGGACGCAAGAGATGATGTAGTTTTGCTTATTGAATGCATGCTAAATTAGTTTACCCGGGGACGAGCGGGTTAGGGGGTTCCTCGGTGTCGATGGTATCCTAAATAGCAAGTATCATCAGTGCGAGATACATGTGGCCGTCCGTGTCGAATACTACATCCACATCCCACAAGTGACACAGGGGTCCTGCGTCCCGCAGCAACAGCTCTCGGCGTCGATGGAGGTTGAACACCATCATGAATTTGTCTGGCAGCCTCTGAGATGACGATTGAAAGCTAACTGTTGAAACTTGAAACACCCAAACTTAATCAAGTCGGTTTGGTTGTTTGAAATTTCAAAACTTGGCTTTAACCCTCATCACAGAGGCTACCAGACAAATTTGCCAAGGTGTTCGACCGTCATCGGCCACCAGAACTATTGTTGCGGGACGTCGGGCGCTGGTGTCATTTGTGGGACGTGGATCTAGTGTTGAACGCCGAGCGCCTCATGTATCTTGTACCGATGATACTTGCTATTTAGGTCTCTATCGACGCCGAGGAACCCATAACCCACTCATCCTATTGTAAATATTTAGTTAGGTTGACGGAAAAAACAATATTGCTATGAAACTCATCTTTCGATTTAAATGTGTAGTTTTTTCGTCGCTGCGAGGGTCTACTGTTCGACAAGCTCTGCCCCTGCGTTCGTGGGTTAGCACGAATGACATATCCTTCCCCCTTGATTTTCTCTGTTCTGTTCTTCAATCATCATTAGGCGTGACCACTATGTGTCTCCTGTTCGAAAGGGTTACATCTATAAATATGCATGCATTTGCATATTTATAACCGTGATTCTTTCAAATTGTCCAACATTATCCATGGACAGCCCGAGTATGTGTAGATTGAGTTCATTTTCCCATATGCTCTGCTCTGGATCCGATGCAGAATTTCGTCAGTGCCTCCCTGTTGTTCTCCGGGTACGCATCCTCTCTGCTTATTGCTGAGACGTGTATCAGGAGAACAACAGGGAGGTGCTGCCGAAATTTTGCGTCGGATCCGGAGGAGAGCATGGGAAAACAAACCCAACCTACACATACTCGGGTGGGATTAGGACCTATCTTTACCTATTAGCGTCTAGGTTACATGGACGTAATAAAAGTGACAAACTCCATTAACTAATGAATATATACGTGTTGATATATATATATATATATATATATATATATATATATATATATATATATATATATATATATATATATTTTTATGTGTCCAGAGCTAGGAAGATGCCTGATCGTGCGTGGATGTACACCGGTCACACTAGTCAGAAAGACATGACCAATTAATGGTTAACAAAAACCAAGGGGTTTCTGAGAGCCGCATTTGAAAATGGCCAAAGGACAACATGGTGCCCCTGTGCTGGGTGCAACAATTGGCACAAGAAGACAGAGGATGTAATGGGCAAACACCTGCAGAAGTTGGGTTTTACGTCAGATCATACGGTGTGGACATTTCATGGCGAGTCTGCCCAATGTGCCAGAGCTGAGGTTCTTCGTCGTTGCAATGACGAGCATGGTACCGGGATGCAAGACATGGTGCAAGACTTTGATGATGCTCGGGACTCGGACGAAGAGATGGAGGAATCTGCAAAGGCCTTCAGTGAAATGTTGGAGTCTTCAAAATGTCCTCTCCACGAGCACAACGAGCTTTGTCAGCTGGATGCCACAATTCAACTTGGGCAGATAATGCTACGATGCAATGATGACACTATTTGGACGTTTTCTACCTAAAGACCATGTACTACCTGCAACCCTGTACCAGTCAGACAAAATCCTCTGTGCTCTTAAGATTCCCTATGAGAAGATACATGCCTGTGAGAAAGGATGTGCCTTATTTAGGCTTCAGTATGCAGACTTGAACTATTGTCCCATTTGCAAGTCATCCAGGTATGTTGTGGTAGACAACGGTATGGGTGAGAAGACGCATACCAAAATCCCCGTTAATGTTCTTCGATATATGCCAATCGTACCGAGACTTCAACATCTTTTCATGGTCGAAGAGACGGTAAGACAGATGACATGGCACAAAAAGGGAAAAAGAACCAAACTAGATGCAGATGGGAAGCTGATGATGGTGCACACATCGGACGGTGAAGCATGGAAGAGCTTCGATGCATTAGATGATGACAAAGCGGCAGATCTGAGGCATCCTCGAGTCGGCATCAGCATGGATGGGTTCAGTGTGTTTGGTCTGACGGCAGCCCAATACAGTTGTTGGCATGTATTTGTCTTTCCACTCAATCTCCCACCTGGACAGATTATGCAAAGAAAGAACATTTTCCTAACATTGATAATTCCAGGGCCCAACTATCCGGGGAAGAATATGAATGTGTACATGCATCCGCTAAAGGACGAATTGCAAGAAGCCTGGGATAATGGGTTCAAGACATACGACACCTTTAGCAAACGGAACTTCATAATGCGTATCGGGCACATGTACTCGATGCATGACTTGCCGGCATATGCGATATTCGTTCGCTGGTGTGTGCATGGAAGGTTCCCATGCCCCACATGCATGGGAGCTCTTGAGTTTCATTGGCTTCAGGCTGGTCGCAAGTTTTCTTGCTTCAACATGCATAGACAGTTCCTGGATCCTCGCCATAAGTTCAGGAAAGACAAGAAGAACTTCATCAGAGGTAGAGTTTTCAAAAACTCTGCACCACCTGCGTTGACAGGCCAAGATACACTGGATCAGTTAAAGGCTCTCGAGCTAGATCCAGAGCGTCCAGGGTATTTCAAGGGGTATAATTCGAAACACGCCTGGACTCACAAGACATGCTTGTGGGATCCGCCTTACTTCAAAGACCTCCTTTGCCCACACAACATCGATGTGATGCACACTGAGAAGAATATCGCCAAGGGACTTTTTGGTACATTGTTCGGCATAGATGGGAAGTCAAAGGATAATACTAAGGCTAGAGTCGATCTGGAGGCGCTATGTAATAGGCCATTACAAAACATGAAAGAACCGAAAGGAAAGCAGAACTAGACAAAGCCAAAGGCATGGTTCAATCTTGGAAGGCCAGCTATGAGGGAAATTATTTTTGGGTGCAACAGCAGTTGATGTTCACTGATGGGTATGCAGCGAATCTAAAGAGGGGAGCGAGTCTTGATAAATTGAAGATATTTGGTCTCAAGAGTCATGATTGGCACATGTGGATTGAGTGGGTAATGCTGGTGATGTTGCGTGGCTTCATCCCTGAGGATGAATGGCTAGTACTGGCAGAGCTGAGCTATTTCTTTCATGTTCTCTGTGTGAAAGAACTATCATCTGGCCTGCTAGAAGAAATGGAAGAGCTGGCGCCGGAGTTGCTCTGCAAGTTAGAGAAGATCTTTCTGCCGGGCTTCTTCAATCCAATGCAGCACTTGATTTTGCATCTCCCAACCGAGGCAAGATTGGGGCGTGCCAAATCGTCGGTGCTACGCCACTTAGAGGATGCAGAAGACGCTACGAGCAAAATGTAAAAATAAATATAGAATTGAAGCATCGATGGCTGGGGCATTCATTACTGAGGAGGCGATATACTTCGTGACAGCACACTATGAAGCCAAAAATCGTCATTTGCATAATCTGAAGCCTTGGTACAATGCTGACGAACCAAAAAAGGGTGGATCCACCCTCAGCCTATTCAAAGGGGATCTTGCACCAGCAGGTGCTTCTAATTCCTTAATGTTGGATTTCGAAGAATGGCAGATCATTTCGTTCTATATCTTCACCAACCTAACAGAAGTGCGGCCATACATCGAGTAAGTTCTCGGTACATTATTTCGCAACTTCTAATTCCTTTGAACTACTCTTATTCCCGGATAAATTTGATACAATCGATACGTCGCCAAATTCTCGTATGGAGCGGTGATCCAAAAGGATTCCGTCAAAGAGTATGAGCTTCTGGCAAAGCATGGATGCGACTATCCTAGTTTCATCTCTTGGTTCAAACAAACGGTAATTTCCATTAGACAATTTCATTTCTTCGTCTAATTTGTGGCTAATGCAAAAATCCCTTTCGTATTAAACTTGTAGGCTAATTCAGAGCTTATGGACGCCGAACTGAGACAAATCGCTAATGGTTTTGACTATAAGGTCCGTTCATTTGACAAATACGACATCAACGGGTATCACTTTCGTACCTATGGCAAGAAGCTATCTATGGCCGGCCGAAAGTCTAAAAATTGTTGTGTCTCTACTATCGGTGAAGGAGATACCGAGTATTATGGAAGAGTTGAAGCAATTTATGAACTTCAATTCTATAGTGCAAACCCACCAAACGTTAGTCTTTAAATGTTATTGGTTCCAGCCGAAGCATACTAGAAGGACTCATGAACATATAGGGCTAGTGGAAATCAATCAAAGAACCCATTTGGATGTTCCTGATGTCTATATTATGGCTCAACAGGCAACCCAAGTTTCCTATCTATTGTGGGCCTGTCAAAGTGATCCTAATCTCAATGGTTGGGATGTCGTTTATGAAGTGCCGCCACGTGACCACCCCCCGCCAAAGAAGATGATTATGAACCTCACATTAACCCAGACACATATGAAGGAGAATTCTTCCAAGAAACGCGTCTTCAAAAAACATTTCAAGAACCTCTCTACTTCACCCCATAACATTGAAGTAGACAGCGACAGTGAACCCGACTTCACCCCTCAGCCATAACAAGAAGATCCTGAACTAGAAGAGGTTACTGCTGCGGATCACATGTCAATGCTTGACAGATTATGTAGAGGTGGCCTTCCACATGATGATGCATTTATTAATGATGATGATGAGCACGTCATTACTGATAGTGATGATGATGCATTTATTGATCCCAAAGCATTTATTGAACCAGATTATGACTAGGTATTAAATATTTTATGTTGTACTTGATTTATATAGTTACTTGTATGATTGTATGATTTATATAGTTACTTGTTGATGTGGAGTGGAACTCTGTACGGCCGATCTTTCACGTTTGGAGAGGATCCCTATGAGGAACACGAAGAACGCGCAGAAGAACACGAGGGAAATCATGGGGGAAAACAAGAGAAACACTCAACCAATAAGAATAGATCACACATGCGCTAGATCGATGAACACAAGGTGAGGTACAAGATCCAAATCCATGAAAGGATGATACAAGAGGTAACCGGTTCTTCTCCTAGAGGAGGTCTTGATGGGGCCACCCAAGAGGGGGTCTTGATGGGGCCACCCAAGAGGGGATCTTCTCCGGTGGAGGCGCGTCTCCGAGGTGAAGGTAACCAAGTGAATGAGCAAAGCTATCACACAAACATGAGCTATTCCTTTGCTATCCCTAAAACGTAGGTAGGAGAAGAGTATTTATAGTCTAAGTGACGACAGGGTACACGGGCCTCGACCCAAGTCGCTGCGCGCATAAGATCAATTTTTGAGAAAAAGTTGGCTCCACTAAGTTCATCAAGCATATCATCTAAGCGAGGAATGGGATGCCTATAGCGAACGGTAATAGCATTGATAGGTCTACAATCGGAACACAAGCGGAAACATCCATCTTGCTTAGGCATAAGTATAACGGGAACGGCACAAGGTGTCGGATTTCGGGTGCCGACAGACCCTTGAGGTTCGAACACTGAGGTGCGCGCGGAGATCTCACCCTCTACCTACCTGCACCCCGTCGCCTCACTTGGATCTAAACTATGAAAGGAATAGCACAAGAGACAAGGTTTATACTAGTTCGGGCCACCATTGTGGTGTAATACCCTACTCTAGTTTGTGGCGTGGTGGATTGCATCTTGGGCTGATGGTGATGAACAATACAAGGAAGAACAGCCTCGCGAGGGTCTGTTCTTGGCTGGTGCGTTGAACTGCTAGAGGGAGTTCAGTCGCCTTCTATCTCTCTCTCTCTCTCTCTCTCTCTCTCTCTCTCTCTAATATTGCTTCTTGCTCTTCTAGATCAGGCCTCAGCTCGAGCTCCCCTACCCTGTGGGAGGCTAGTCCTATTTATAGGAAAAGGCCCAGGGCCTCTTCCCAAATATTGAGCGGGAAGGGCGCCAACAATTGGCCATTTTGAAGGGGAACATCTGGTACACTTATCCTGACTAAAGTCGGTCCTCGCCTGTCAAAGGCTCTGGTGGTGACGCCGGCTTGTGCTCCACAATGACTTCCTTCCTGCCGTTGGGCTGGTCTTGGTCTTGTTGCACCAAAATGGACACCTTTGCTTGATGCTCTCGCCTACGCTTGCTCCCTTTGCACCAAAGAGGAAAGGAGGACACTACGCGGGCTGGCGCCCGCCTGGCGCCCTTGGTCGTCATGGCTTGCGTCATGGGCACCTCGTGAGGTACCCCGCCTTGATCTCTCCGCCTCCTCACGAGCCAGCCCGATGAGGCCGTGCCTGAGGAAGCTCCCTGTCGTCCGCCCCGCGAGGCTTGGCCCCTCGCGAGGGTCTTGAGCTTGTGTTGATGAAGATGGGCCGTGATGGGCCACCCTTTGAGCCACGCCGCAGGCCGCAGGCAGGCAAGTCTGGGGACCCCCGTTCCCAGAACGCCGACAGTAGCCCCGGGCCCAAGGCGCGCCCGGACTTGGCCGAGCAGAGAGGCGAAGGGGCAAGTGCGAAGTGCTGCAGGCCCTAACAGCCTGCGGCCTTGGGCGCCGCGTGGCGGTTGATTGGACGTGGGCGTCTCCACTTCCCCACGACGCCTCGGAAACTGTACGAATTGACAAGTCCCTGCATGCGAAGCGGGTCATGATTACCTGCGATCGTGGAGGTCGGCGGTTGTACTCCTCTGGCTTTAAGTACGGAACGATGAGTGCTCCTCTGGTCTATTTCTGCTTGCTTCTTCTTCTTCCCGGTTCTTGCTCCGTCTTGCTGCAATGGCTCCGATCCGCCGGTTCTCCGCGGCAGAGAAGGGAAAGGCTCCTCGAGAGGGTCCTGACCCGCTCCCGCCGAAGAAACGGCTAACCCTCTCCCATCGGAATGAGGATGCCCACCAGGTGGTGTCGAGGCACTGGTGCGAGCGGCCACCACCGGGGTTCGCGCTTCCCTTGTACGCCCAGATCGAGGGCTCTGAAGGGGTTGATGCCAAACGCCACGGGCGACGCCGCCCTCGGCGCCGGCGGGTCACGAAGGTGCACGTCGTTCCCCCTGGAGTCCACGCTGAGGGCTCCTCCCGAGAGTTCGTACTCCATGCCGCCATGTCTCCTCGGTCTTGGATTCGCCTTCCTCCCTTCTTCGCCTCTGCGATTTCGTGGGGAGGACCCCTGGAGCTCTGGCTGCAGCACGCCGGCTACAGCACCCTCGCAACAGGGGCAGAGGTTGCGGTCGTTGCCCCGGGCGAGGTCTTCATGACTCGAGGTTGGGGCGAGATCGCCCGGGTCTGCGGGACAAGGGGCGCCCTCGCGATCCACCTGGAGTACGACGGTGCTTTGGTCATGCTCTTCAAGGTCTTCGATGCGGAAGGGCGCCGGCTGGAGAGTGCTGCCCCGGGAGAGGTGATCGAGGCCCTGCCGGGGCGAGGGCTAGGCTCGCCGACCGCTCCCTTGGCAGCTCCTCAGGCGGTGGAGGCGTCGAAGGATCCAGCGACTCCGCTGAGCTCTTCGCGACCCCGGAGACGAGCGACGACAGCTACGAGCCCCCGAGCTTGCACCGCTCTCGGAGCAGGGCGGGCTCGGAAGGCCATCGCCGCCTCTGATCTGGATGGGGTTGGCGCTTGTGCCTGACGGCACATTGTTTTTGATGGCGTCTTTTGCAGGAGCGCGTGTAGTTAGCGTTCTTCAGGATCTGATCCCTGCGAGGAGTCAAAAGCGCGCCCCATGGGGGCTTGTAAGGTGCCTGTGGTCCTGTTTGTTAATATGATCCTTGTTGTGAAATAGTGCGAGTCGCTCATTCCGCCTTAGCCCAGTTCTCCCTTTCGAACCTTGCGAGGGCTTGATGCTCTGCGCCAACAGGTCCCAGTCCCAAGGCAAGCTTCAGCCGTCGCTTGTATGCCAGGTCACGATGCCGTGGTCAAGGCCAGGAGGTGAGCCGCCCGGGGTCCGGTAAGAGACCCCGAGTCGCGATGCTCAGAAGGTCCCCCTTAGCGCTCAAGCAGCCATCATTTGGTGAGAAAGGAGAGTGACGTTGCTAACACGGGCTTGCGTTGAGTGAGGGGACGGTGCCGTATTAGTTAGTGCTTCCGGAGGGTGACTTATCTCAAGAATCAGGAGTCGCTCCCTGGTGTGTTGCCGGGTCCGTGCATCGGCAGGCGAGGGGTCGCTTGGCGAGGTCCTCACGTGTCCCTCCCCTCTCGCCTTTGCTCCCCCTTCTTCTCTACGTCCTCGGGTCCCGGCCCTCGAGCGAGTCTCAGCCGTCGCTGGTATGCCAGGTCACGATGCCGTGGTCAAGCCAGAGGGTGAGAGCTGGAGAGCCAGTAGGAGCCCTGAGTCGCGATGCTCAGGCACCCCCCCCCTTTAACATGCAAGCGGTTCGCGCGGACGAGAGTGAAGGAGACACCGTGGGGGCCTCGCCTGACGCTGCTCCTTGAAGAGATCCTGCGGGCTCATCACAGAAAGAACGAAAGTTCGCCGTCACGACCGACAGTCAGCCGTTAGTTGCCCCAGAGGGGTGACGAGGCACTGAAGGCTTGACGGGGTAGCACTATGCGGGGCTGCCGCGGCCAGAGCTCAGCCATTCAGGTTTATCGGCGTTGCAGGGACGGACCCATGCGCAAGCGTCGTGCCATTAGGGAGCAGCTCCAGCAGTTGGCGTCAGTTGAGCGGGCAACTTGGTCAAGCATGTTAATCACGAAGGAGCAAGTCCATTTAGATAAGCGCAAAGAAGACGAACATCGCCGGGTCGGACCCGAGCGACCTGGGGATGATGTAGCCCGAGGGGCGCCCCCAACAAGATAAGCTAGGAACATGAAGTAAAAGGGATACACGCCGCAGGGACGGACCCACTCGGCCTGGGAATAATGCAGCCCTGGGGGGGCGCTCCCAGTTGGAAATGAAACTTGAAAGATGTCACCTGATAGCGTTGAAGACGAAAGCGTGTTGGTGCAGCAGGCTCGGTGGGCTGCGGGAGCCAATCCTCACGAGCCCCCAGGCTCAGGGGCCTCGGGAGGCTCCGGAGGCGCTGGTGGCTCCTCGTGGACCATCTCCATCTCTGCGAGGGCTGCGGAACGCCTGGCCTCTTGAGCCTCCTGGATGCTCCTCATGAGGCGTTGGCGCGTGGTAGCCGCGTTCGGCAAGCCGTAAGGCATGCGAACGTAGCTGTGGGGTGGACCTTCGCAGCCCCCACGTGAGAGGGCCAGAGGCGTACCTGAGAGGCGGCTCGGTTGAGCCCTGGTATGTCGATGCAGACGCGCAGCCCACCATCCTCGCTTGGATGGGGAGCTACCGCAGGTAGGTGGCGGCTGCCACTCATGACTCTTGACTCCTGCAGCTCCTGAATGATCTTGCTGACGAACTCCTGAGGGTTCGGCCCTCCTTGCCTTGCTCCTTCTTGAGGGAAACGTGCTTCAAAGCACGCCTCCAAGTGGTGCCCAAGCGCCTCCTGGTGACCTTAGCAAGGTCGGTGGCCCTCGAGGGGAGCCCCGAGCCCCTGCCGAGGAGGCGCGGGCGTGCTTTCCTATGCAATAGAAGGAGGTTCCCCTGAGGCGGTAGCGGACCACGAGGGGCCTGCCTCTGAGGGCGGGCAGACGATGTCTTCTTCTTCTTGGGGCGGTCTCGGGAAGCCTCCTGCTTCCGCGATCCGGGTCTTCCAGTGATGCGGCCTGGAAGGCTCGCTCCAGGGAGCACACTGCGTCTCTCTCTTCGAAGGGAACCGTGATGACTCCGCCACTTCCTGGCATCTTGAGGACGTTGTAGCCGTGGTGGGTTACGGCCATGAACTTGGCCAGCGCTGGGTGCCCGAGGATGGCGTTGTCTGGCAGGCGAATGTGGGCGACGTCAAGTCGATGAGCTCGGTCGCGGTAGTTGTCGCGTCGCGCGAAGGTGACAGGGAGGCGAACCTGCCCGATCGGGACCGTGGAGCCGTCGGTGACCCCAGAGAAAGGCTTGGTTGGCTGAAGCTGATTGTAAGGCCCTTGGAGATTGTTGAACGTTTCCACAGACAGGACGTAGAGCCCTGCCCCGCCATCGATGAGGGTCTTGGTGACTAGCACGTTGCTGATGATTGGGGAACAAAGCATCGGGAGGACTCCGGCTGTGGCCGCACACTTGAGCTGATCCGCTGAGCTGAACTTGATGGTGCACGCTGACCACCTGAGGGGGCGTGTGGCTTCGAGCTTGGGGAGGACTGCATTCACTTCACGGGCGAACTGCTTGAAGATGCGTTGAGAGGCTGGGGCTTGAGCTCTGCCCAGGATGCAGGCGATCGCGTGGAGATCCTGGAAGCCCCCAGCCCCCTCGTCCTGATGATGGTCTTCATTTCTCCTTTGCTGCGGTGGCAGAGGAGGGAGGCCTACGTTGCCTTGCGGGCGATCCTCGCGAGGCTGATCCCTCCAGCCTCCCTCGCGAGGCGGGTCCCGCCAGCGATCCTCACGAGGTTGGTCACCCCACCCTTGGCGAGGGCCGCGGTCTTCCCGGCCCCTGCGTTCCTTCCTCCTCCTCGGCCGTAGCCCGGTCGCTGCGGTCGGGACGTCGGCCGATCCTCCTTCTCGACGGCTCGAGCTCTTGACATTCGCTGGTGTTGTGGGTGTGGAGGTCGTGGTACACGCAGATCTTGGCTGCCCTTGGAAGACTCGGGCTGATCTCTGCCCGCTTGGTGTCCGGTTACGCCATGAGCACGGTAGCCCTTTGCGCTTCACATCCTTGGCCTTGGGCTTCTTCTCTTCGGGTCTACGGCAGGCAGCTCGAGGAGGAGAGCGCCCTTCCTCGCCCTCTGGCGCGCTTGGTCGCCAAGTTTAACAGCTCAAGGAAGTGCAAAGTCTTCATGCATCGCCAGCTCCTCCTTCATCTTGACGTCGCGCACACCGTCGGAGAAGGCGGAGATGATGGCCTCCTCGGTCACCATGGAAATCTTGAGGCGTGCGTTGTTGATGCGCTGGATGTATTTTTGCAGGGTCTCCCCTGGCTGCTACTTGATGCGGCGCATGTCGCTCACGGCGGGTGGCCGGTCACGAGTACCTTGGAAGTTGGCGATGAAGCGAGTGCGCATGTCGTCCCAGGAGGAGATCGTGCCTGAGGCCAGGTTCAGGAGCCAGGTGTGGGCCCCGTCCTTGAGCGCCATGGGAAACCAGTTCGCCATGACCTTCTCGTCTCCGTTGGCGGCTTCGATGACCAGCTCGTAGAGCTGGAGGAACTCTGTGGGGTCGGCCGTACCGTCGTAGCGAGGAGGCAGGTCCGGCTTGAACTTGCCGGGCCATGCGACGCTGCGCAGCTCGGTGGTGAAGGCGCGGCAGCCTGCTGTGGCCATGGGAGGCCTTGGGTGACGAAGAGCTTGGTCTTGCGGGTCCCCATGCGCTGCAGCTGAGAGCAGCGCGGGGTATTGACGTGCCGGAGCAGGAGCGTGGTCACGACGAGCTGGAGCGGGGAGCACTCGGGCAGCTTCTTGCGGGCGAGGGACCTCCTGGCAGCTCTGCTCTTGCCGCGCTGGCGCCGGATGGACCGGGTTCCGCCCAGGGACCACGCGCTTTGGGGCTAGGGCGCCTTCTTGAGGGGGAGGCGGCCGAGGCGCCACCGGAGCTTCGTCGCCCGCGCAGGACTGGGAGCGGTGCAGCGAGACAGACGGCGCGGGGGAGCCCCCTGCGGCGCGGACGAGCTTGGAGACGTGGTCGAGCCACTCTTCGTAGACGTCGTCGACGGGACGGTAGCGCAGGAGCTCGTTTGCCACGATGAGCGCAGCTCGAGGCTCCATGGGCGCGCGGAACGCGCGAGAGGAAGAACCAGCCGGGGCAAGTGAGGGGGTAGCAGTGCGGCCGTCTTGCCTCACGAAGGGATGCTGGGACGATGATTGCTGCTCGTTCCCCGCCGGGCCGGTGGCGGCGTTGACGGCAGGCGACGGGAAACGACGAGGGCGCCCGCCGACGGGAGCCGTCTGGGCAACGCAGGAAGCGAGAGCAGCTCGGCGCTCGGCGCGGGCCCGACAAGCGTCAGACATGGATGCGGTGGTCGACGGAGAACAGGGCGGCGGAAGACGAATTCCGGAGCACCCCTACCTGGCGCGCTGTCGGATTTCGGGTTCCGGCAGACCCTTGAGGTTCGAACACTGGGGTGCGCGCGGAGATCCAACCCTCCACCGTCTCGCACCTCCCCGAATCGCTAAGACCAAAACTACTAACGGAACAGCACAAGAGACACAAGATTTACACTGGTTCAGGCCACCATTGTGGTGTAATACCCTACTCCAGTGTGTGGTGTGGTGGACTGCCTCTTGGCCTGATGAGGAACAATACAAGGAAGAACAGCCTCGCGAGGGTCTGTTCTTGGCGGGTGTGATGAACTGCTAGGTGGTGTTCAGTCGCTCTAGCTACTGGTTCCTTGATGAGGGTTCGGACCTCGGATCTCTCCTCTTCGTCTTGATCTCGGTCCTTCCGATCCCCCTGCTCTGAGTGTGGCTACTCCTATTTATAGGTGAAGGCCCTGGGCCTCTTCCCAAATATTGAGCGGGAAGGGCGCCAACAATTGGCCATTTTGAAGGGGAACATCTGGTACACTTATCCTGACTAAAGTCGGTCCTCGCCTGTCAAAGGCTCTGGTGGTGACGCCGGCTTGTGCTCCACAATGACTTCCTTCCTGCCGTTGGGCTGGTCTTGGTCTTGTTGCACCAAAACGGATGCCTTTGCTTGATGCTCTCGCCTGCGCTTGCTACCTTTGCACCAAAGAGGAAAGGAGGACGCTGCGCGGGCTGGCGCCCGACTGGCGCCCTTGGTCGTCATGGCTTGCGTCATGGGTACCTCGCGAGGTACCCTGCCTTGAACTCTCCGCCTGCTCATGAGCCAGCCTGACGAGGCCGTGCCTGAGGAAGCTCCTCGTCGTCCGCTCCACGAGGCTTGGCCCCTCGCGAGGGTCTTGAGCTTGCGTTGATGAAGATGGGTTGTCCTGGGCCTCCTTTGAGCCACGCCGCAGGCCGCAGGTAGGCAAGTCCGGGGAGCCCCGTTCCCAGAACGCCGACAGTAGCTCCCGGGCCCACGGCGCGCCCGAACTTGGCCGAGCAGAGAGGCGAACGGGCAAGTGCGAAGCGTCGCGGGCCCTAACAGCCTGCGGCCTTGGGCGACGCGTGGCGGTTGATTGGGCGCGGGCGCACTGCTTCCCACCGATGCCTCGGTAACCGCCCGGATTTGACAAGTCCCTGCACGCAGAGTTGGTCATGATTACCGGTGATCGTGGAGGCCGACGGTTGGCCTTCGCAGGCTATAAGTACGGAACGGCGCGCGCCCTTCTAGTCTATCCTTTCTTGTCTCTCCTTCTTCTCCATGGCTCCACCGAGGAAGTTCTCGGCCGCAGAGAAGGGGAAGGGCCGTCATGTCGAGTGTTCCTCTCCTCCGCCTAAGCGTGGTCGAGGTCGCCCTCGCAAGCATCCCGTGGCCTCCACGGCGGTCCCCGCGGTCGTGGGGGAGGCTCTCAGCATGGCGACGAGCGGCTGGCCATGGTCGGAGGGCGTGCCCCGGCCGTGCGTCCCCCGATGCCGCGCCTCCATGCTGCTGAAGCGCTGCCGGAGTTCATGGTGAGGGCGGAGGAGCCGTCCGGCGTCCGGCTTCAGCTCCCGTGCTTCCTCCTGGGTGAGCTCCCAGATGGTGCCCTAAGTGGCCTCTGGCTCCAGGCAGATTGCTGCTGCAGCGGGCTTTGTGGGCTTCTCTGGGGGTCTCCGTTGCAGGGAACCTGTTCCTGACCCGCGGCTGGCAGACGTTCGCTCGCGCACGTGGTCTTCGCCGCCGGTGCTCCCTGCACTTCAAGTACGACGGCGACGCCACCCTCTACGTGAGGGTGTTCGGGGAAGACGGTCGCCGCATGGGTTGCTGCCCTGAAGACGACGACCGCGGCCGAGGACTCAGCCCCGGCGTAGGTGGAGAGGGCAGCGCGCGGGCGGCTGGCGATGCCCGCGACTCGTCACGCTTCACCAGCTCTTCTTCGGATGGTGATTCTTCCAGCGATGGCGCTGCCAGCCCCCACGCCCGCGCTGCTTGGGGGTGGCAGCGGTCCGCTTGCCACCATGCCCCGTGAAGCGAGAGGAGTCCGCTGAGCTCCAGAGGCGGCTCGAGCCTTCCAAGAGAGCCGACGGGCGTGCTTCACCGCTTCATCCTTTTCCTTTCTTTTCTCCTGCGCAAAAAGGCAACAATGTGCGGCCCCGTGGGGGCGCGTTTAGGTTAATGCCGTTAATTGTTGTACTGCTTTTGTTATCCTGATACTGTTCCCTTCGCGTCGCCCATTCGCAAGTGAACCCCAGCCGTGGCCGCGGGGGCGACCGATCCAGGCCCCGTGTTCGCGTTGTGCTGCCCGTGAGGCATGGTCAGGAGGGGTGCTCCAGCTGTGGACCAGGGCCGTGAAAACTTGAGCGATAGGGGCAGGAACGCTCGCGGGGGCTCCCGAGGCTTCTGCCTCACGAGCCCCCGCGCAAGAGAAATCGAGGCAGGAGAGCGAAACAGATCGAAGAACCACGGACCAAAAAAGGGGCGATAGTTTCGATAAAAACTCCAAATGGGAATAACTAGTCAACTGCAGAAAGCAAATGAAAAAGCCGCGTCCGGCACCTAGTCTAGTCTTCGACGTCTTCTCACCAGTGCGGAACTAAGTGCTGCCACTGGGCGTGGGAAGGAGCCCCAGGGCCTGAGGCCGACACTCCTGAGACTCCGGGGCGTGTACAGCCCCAACTCATTATTACGTGAGAGTGTCACGGGCGGCGAGCTTCACAGGCGTTGGCCTTCTTCACAGGCTCCGGGCCTTTCTTCTGGGAAGCAAGCTTCACGGGCATTGACCCTCTTCACGGGCTCCGGGCCCTTTCCAGAGCGCGACGGCTTCCCAGGCGTTCGCCTTCTGCACAGGCTCTGGGCCTTTTACAAAAAGAATGAGCTTCACAGGCATTCGCCTTCTTCACAGGCACTATGCCTTTTCCAAAAAGAATGAGCTTCACAGGCATTCGCCTTCTTCACAGGCTCTGGGCCTTTTCCAAAAAGAATGAGCTTCACAGGCATTCCCTTCTTCACAGGCACTGGGCCTTTTCCAAAAAGAATGAGCTTCACAGGCATTCGCCTTCTTCATAGGCACTGGGCCTTTTCCAAAAAGAATGAGCTTCACAGACATTCGCCTTCTTCCCAGGCACTGGGCCTTTTTCAAAAAGAATGAGCTTCACAGGCATTCGCCTTCTTCATAGGCTCTGGGCCTTATCTTCGAGTGTGTCCCTGCAGATTTGGCCTGATGCCGGTGATCTACGTCTTCGGGTCCGGCTCTCGGGCTGGTCTCGATCGTCATTTGGCAAGCCAGTCGCGATGCCATGGACAAGACCAGAGGGTGAGGGCGGAGAGCCGGTAGGAGCCTGAGTCGCGATGCTCGTGCACCCCCTTTAAAGCGCAAGCCGGTTAGATGGCGCAACTCGTCCTCGGGTCCCAGCTCTCGTCTTGGTCTCGGCCGTCATTTGGCAAGCCGGTCGCAATGCCATGGACAAGACCAGAGGGTGAGGCGGAGAGCGGTAGGAGCCACAGTCGCGATGCTCGGGCACCCCCTTTAACGTGCAAGATTCCGCCACCCAGAAAAGGTGCCAAATAACAAGCATGGTGGAGCGAGAGCATAATCCTAAGGAAAGCGCAAGAAGGATACATGTCACTGGGCAGCCCAAGCGGCTTAGGGATGACGCAGCTCGAGGCGCCCCAACAGGATAAGCTAGTGACATGAAATAAAAGGGATACATGGCGCAGGGCGGACCCACGCGGCACGGGAATAATGCAGCCACAAGGCGCCCCAGCCGGAAATAAAACTTAAAGATGTCACTGGTGATCTTTGGGGACAAAGGGGTGTTGGTGTAGCAGACTCGGTGGGCTGCGGGGCCGATCCTCACGATCCCCAGGCCCGGGGGCCTCGGGAGGCTCGAGGGCTGGCGGCTCCTCACGGGCCATCTCCATCTCCGCTAGGGCATGGCGTGCTGACCTCTTGAGCCTCGGGATGGTCCTCATGAGACGCTGGTGCGCAGCAACGCGTTGGCAGGCCATAAGGCATGCGTGCGTGGCTGTGGGCGGACCCTGCAAGCGTCCCACTCGTGAGGGCAGGCGCTCTTGAGATGCGGCTCGGTTGAGCCCTGGTATGTCGATCAGGTGCTCAGCCCACCATCCTCGCTGGATGGGGGGCCACGGTGAGTAGGGCGGCGGCTGCCCTCATGACCCTTGACTCATGTAGCTCTGAATGGCCTTGCCGACTAACTCCCGAGGTTCGCCCTCCTTTCCTTGCTCCTACTTATGGAAGCGTGCTTCAAACACGCCTCACGTGGTGCCCAAGCGCCTCTCTCGAGACCTTGGCGAGGTGGCGGCCCTCGTGTGAGCCCCGAGCCTTGCCGAGGAGGCGCCGGCGTGCTTTCCTATGCGATGGAAGGAGGCTCCCCGGCCCGGCGCGGGCCACGAGGGGCCTGCCTCTTGAGGAGCCGGGCGGTCGATGTCTTTTTCTTCTTGGGTGCGGCCTCGGGAGGCCTCCTGCTGCTTGGTGCAGGTCTTCTAGCGTCTGGCTGAAAGGCTCGCTCAGGGGAGCACATCGTCTCTCTCTTCACAGAGCACCGTGGCGACCCGCCGCTTCTCGGCATCTTGAGGACGTTGTAGCCATGGTGGAGTTCTGACCATGAATTTGGCCACCGCTGGGTACCCGAGGATGGCGCTGTACGGCAGGAGAATGTGGGCGACGTCGAAGTCGATGAGCTCGGTGTTGTAGTTGTCGCGAGCCCCGAAGGTGACAGGAAGGCGGACCTGCCCGGTCGGGACCGTGGAGCCGTCGGTGACTCCGGAGAAAGGCTTGGTTGGCTGAAGCTGACTGTAAGGCACTTGAAGATTATTGAATGTTTCCATGGACAGGACGTTGAGCCCTGCTCCGCCGTTGATGAGGGTCTTGGTGACCAGCACGTTGCTGATGATTGGGGAACAAAGCATCGGGAGAACTCCGGCTGTGGCTGCGCGTTTGAGCTGATCCGCTGAGCTGAACGTGATGGCGCACGCCGACCACCTGAGAGGGCGCGTGGACTCGAGCTTGGGAGGACTGCATTCACTTCACGGGCGAACTGCTTGAAGATCTGTTGAGAGGCCGGGCTTGAGCTCCACCCAGGATGCAAAGCGATCGCGCGCTTCACAGAAGCCCCCAGCCCCTCGCCCCGATGGCGCTCTTCAATTCTCCTTGGCGGCGGCGGCAGCGGAGGGAGGCCTGCGTTCCCCTGCGGGCGATCCTCGCGAGGCTGATCCCTCCAGCCTCCCTCACGAGGTGGGTCTTGCCAGCGGTCCTCGCGAGGTTGGTCGCGCCACCCTTGGCGCGGGCCATGATCTTCCCAGCGCCCTGCATTCCTTCCTCCTCCTCGGCCGTAGCCCGGTCGTTCTTTCAGGCGTCTGCCGACACTTCCTTCAGCGTCTGGCCGGAGCTCTTGGCATTCATTGGTGTTGTGGGTGTGGAGGTCGTGGTACACGAGCATCGGCTGCCCTTGGAGGACTCGGGCTGATCTCGCCTCGCTTGGTGTATCGGTTCGGCGCGAGCACGGCAGCCCCTTTGCGCTTCACGTCCTTGGCCTTGGACTTCTTTTCTTGGGATCCGCGGCAGGCAGCTCGAGGAGGGAGCGCGCCTCCTCAGCCCTGGTGCACTTGGTCACCAAGTTGAACAGCTCAAGGAGGTGCAGATCTTCATGCATCGCCACTCCTCCTTCGTCTTGGCGTCGCGCACGCCGTCGGAGAGGGCAGAGATGATGGCCTCCTCCGTTACCCTGGGGATCTTGAGGCGTGCGTTGTTGAAGCGCTGGATGTACTTTTGCAGGGTTTCCCCTGGCTGCTGCTTGATTCGGCGCATGTCGCTCACGGCGGGTGGTCGGTCGCGAGTACCACGGAAGTTGGCGATGAAGGGTGCGCATCTCGGTCGAGAAGAGATCGTGCAGGACCAGATTCGAGAGCAGTGCGGGCCCTTCCTTGGCGCCATGGGAAACCAGTTCGCCATGACCTTTTCATCCCGTTGGCAGCCTCGATGCCCAGCTCAGAGCTGGAGGAACTCCGTAGGGTCAGGCTGTGCCAGAGCGAGGAGGCAGGTCTGCTTGAACTTGGCGGGCTACGCGACGACGCTGCGCCTTCGGAGGTGAAGGCGCGGCAGACCGCCGTGGCCGCGGGGGGCCTCGGACGGCAGAGAGCTTGGTCTTGTGGGCCTCCCTGACGTGCTGGAGCGGGGAGCGCTCGGGCAGCTTCTTGTGGGCGAGGAACTTCTTGACAGCTCTGCTCTTGCCGCGCCGGGGCCTGGCGGAGCGGGTTCCGCCCAAGGGCCGCGCGCCTTGGGGCCGGGGCGCCTTCTTGAGGAGGAGGCGGTTGAGGCGCCCCGGGAGCTTCATCGCCCGCGCGGGGCGGGGTGCGGTGCAGCGAGACGGATGGCGCGGGGGCACCTCCTGCAGCTCGGACGAGCTCGGCGACTCGGTCGAGCCATTCTTCGTAGACGTCGTCGACGGGGCGGTAGCGCAGGAGCTCGTTTGCCGCGATGTGTAGCTCGGCCCTCCATGGCCGCACGGGGCGCGCGTGACGAAGAACCAGCGGGGGTGAGCGAAGGCGTGGCGGTGCGGCCGTCCCGCCTCATGGGCGAGTCTTTGGGGCGATGCTTGCTGCTTGTTCCCGCCGGCTGGTGGCAGCGTTGACGGCGGTGACGGGAACGACGAGGCGCCCACGGACGGGGAGCTGTGCAGGCGACATGGGAGGCGAAGCGGCTCGGCGCTTCGGCGCTTGAGCCCGGCGGGTGTCGAACATGGTTGCGTTAGTCGGGAAGAACGAGGCGACGGAAGGCGGATTCGGCGCACCCTACCTTTGCGCCAAATGTCGGATTTCGGGTTCCGGTAGACCCTTGAGGTTCGAACACTGGGGTGCGCGTGGAGATCCAACCCTCCACCGTCTCGCACCTCCCCGAATCGCTGAGACCTAAACTACTAATGGAACAACACAAGAGACACAAGATTTATACTGGTTCAGGCCACCATTGTGGTGTAATACCCTACTCTAGTGTGTGGTGTGGTGGACTGCCTCTTGGGCTGATTGTGACACTCCAAAAATTTTCCTTTGGTTTTCTTCAAAATTTTGTTGGATTTGAAGGAGGTCTCCAAAACCCTTCCAAAAATCTCTCTCAAAAGCCTTTTCCCTTTAGCAAATATTTTATTTTTGCATCTCCTTCAACTCTGGTGTTTGTGTACCTACGAGTATCCCCTATGAGTCGACAAAAGAGTTATTACGATCAGAAGCATCGTGGAGTCCATTTTGAACCCGGTGAATTTGTGTACCTACGAGTATCCCCTATGAGAGGCCTGCACCGATTCAAGATTAAAGGAAAGCTAGCACCAAGATTCATCGGACCTTTCTGCATAGTAGCACAAAGAGGCACGGTAGCCTACCAGCTCGACTTACCCGAAGAATTATCCGACATCCACGACGTATTCCACATCTCCCAATTGAGGAAGTGCGTAAGCAACCCAGAGAAACAAGTACCCCATAAAAACATTGACGTGCAACCAAACTTTACGTATCGGGAGCATCCGATAAAAATCTTGGAAGAGTCAGAAAGGAGAACCCGACAGAAAACCATCAAGTTCTTCAAAGTTCAGTGGAGCAACCACACCGAGAGTGAAGCCACTTGGGAAAGAGACGATTTCCTTCGGGCGGAGCACCCACAATTATTTCAGGATCAACTGGAATCTCGGGGACGAGATTTTTCCTAAGGGGGTAGGTGTTGTGACACTCCAAAATTTTTCCTTTGGTTTTCTTCAACATTTTGTTGGATTTGAAGGAGGTCTCCAAAACCCTTCCAAAAATCTCTCTCAAAAGCCTTTTCCCTTTAGCAAATATTTTATTTTTGCATCTCCTTCAACTCTGGTGTTTGGTTTTTAAATTTTTCTTCTGATTGCCCTCCTCTCAAGAATTCAAGAAAAATCTTTGAAGTTTATTTCCTTTCAAAAAGAAACTCTAGGAGTTTTTCATCCTCACCCATATTTGACATCATTCATGATTTGGCCATGCACCACATGGTAAAATCTTCCCAAATATATCTCCTTCCACTTTGGGCAATCCAAACATTCTGTCTCAACTAGTTCAACCCTCTTCTGAATTTTTATTTCATTTTATTCTCTCCCAAATCTTTTCTGTCTATTATTTTGAGCCTAGGTAATTTGCAAAGCAAGTACCTTAATACATTTGAGTTTTGACGTCAAACCAACTCCCTTGGATAGTCCTTGGCACCCACAACCTAGAACAATCAAGAACCACTCCTCTTCTGTTCAAAGATTTCAAATTATAGTCTCTGCAAGTTTGGACCAGATTTGCCAAATTTGGTGAAATTCATATCTACACTACTCCAAAAATTCCACAAATATTCTGGCAGCCTCTAGATGCAATGAGAGGCCCCTCCACCAAAAACCAGCTCAAGGAAAAATCCCTACATGCATAGATCATTCTGTCGAACACCTTGCATGCACTGTTTCTGTTCATCTTCAGTTAAGTTCAGAGTTTGAGTGTCGATCTTCGTCAGTAATTCAGTCACATGCTCACAGTGCACTTGGCACGTTGCTCACGGCCTAGCTTGCTTGTCCGGAGCCTCACACGCGTGCTTGGCGCGTTCCTGGCGTCGGTGGCACCCTGGCCCGCCTGCGCCGGCGTGTCTTGCGGTGGCCGAGCCACCGTAGCGGCCGACAGGGAGCAGAACAACGGCATAACGCCGTTCGGCGCCGCCCAAACCCCCTGGTGGCTCCGCGTGGCCATTCCTCGCCGGCCTGCGCGATGTAGCACCGTCGCCGTGTCACGCACGCGCGAGAGCGTTCTTTGCCGCCGACGGGCCGTGCGGCCGTTCCGTCGAGGACAAGCCGTAACCTCGCCCTCCTTGCGGAGTTGGACGCGGGGATGGCACCAGTTCATCGTCTAGTCGGTGCTCAAGCTCCTAAGCCGACCGTGCAACCACAGCGCCGCCGTAATCACCTCGCCGGAGAACCCCTTCTCGGCAACCGCCTCGGGGCGGCTATATATAGCACCCCGAGCTTGCTCTCGCCCCCGCACACCTCCACTACCTCTCCAGACCTCGCCAAGTCCCTGGAAGGGCCACGAGGAGCTCTCCTTCCCCGACTCCGGCCACTTCGTTCCGCCTCGGCCTCCACCGTGATCCACTCCGGTGAGGTCATCTCCGGCGCCCTAACCTCGTCAGATACCCTCTCATGCTATCACGAGTCTAATCCCTCCTCAATTCCACCTCCATGACTCTCTCCGACGAGGTCCACGACCACCCGAATCACCGTCCGCCGGAGCAAGCGTCGCCGCCGACGTGGTACTCGCCGGCGACCACCACCACCTCCCACAAACGCGGAATGGCGCCCTGAACACGGAGGTACTCTCCGATCTCCCTGCCTCGTCGTGGATCGCCGCGGCGACACACATGACTCTCGGCGCCGACGAGCCCCGGCTCCCTCGTTTGAAATTTCAAACCTGACGGGTGGGACCCGCCCGTCAGCATCTCTTTTGTTTTTTTAATCGTTTTCTGAAAGCGTACTTTGGCAAACACGCTTCCACTCTGAACCGTTTTTCTGGATTTTTCTGCAAAGCCCCCTGGTAGTTTTCTGTTTCATTACAGATGGGTCCTCGGGTTAAAACCTTTATAACTTTTTAGCAGAAAGGAACTTTTGAGTTATTCTTTTTCTGTACTCATCAAATTTTTGTCTAGTTTTTTTTCATATTTATTTGAAAAATATTTGGATCAACTTTATGTACCCCACGGTATTTACGTTAGCACGTGTATTTTTGTGTACCGTAGATACCGAAGGAGGTGACGGAACCGCGAACTTCGCCGAGCTAGACCCCGACTACTCCGAACCAGGAAAGCAAAGTTTGAACTTTTGATATGATGAGTGTCTGGGCATGTTTGCATTATTTTGTATCATGGCACGTTCATGAGCATTTCGATGATAGTTCGTCTCGTGAGCATTGAGGCATATGAGCTCGGCAAATCCATGAGTTGTTGGAAACTCGTTGCATGGCCATGAGTTGGCATGAGTATGGGTAAGATGGCAGTGTTGTAGCATGCCAGGATTATGCCATATCGTTGACCCGGTGTCAACATATATCAGTCAGATTCCCGTCCGTCCTTCCCTTTCGTACTACCACTGTTTCCCATAAGGGATACTGACAATAAGTTGCAAACCACTTCTGGTACACACCATTTCGAGAGGCCGCGATGAAGGTTCCATGGCCCTGGATTAAAGCCTTTCATCCGGTCAGGGGGCATGGGTGTTTCCGGTTGGGACCGAGAGGGGGGCACCCCTCAGAGCGCGCGTAAATAAATTTGTTCCCATGCTAATCGAGATTGTGATCTCCCCGTCTAAAAGTTTTCTTAAACGCTGTATAGGGTGATTCCTGGCAACGTGAGGTATGATGGGTGTGTACTAGCTAGTTGTGTTTCTTCCGAAATACCGTAAACGGAACTAGTCCTCCGTGACTACGGAAATCCGTTGGCTGTGGAAAATTTTTGGTACAAACTCTGCAGAGTCAAAATTCTTGAATTCATCTTATCCATATACAAGTACCGTGTTCATCACATCTTGTCAAGTGTCATTCTCGGTGACAGAAACTCCTGAGAACCATTGGAGTATCAAGTGTTTATTTTCCTGTGAATGGACTAACCCGCTTATTGTCTTGTGATGAGTATTTTCTGTGGGCACTATATCTCGTCAGTTATGAATGAATTATTATAAGCCCTTTCTGCGATGTCGCTCAGACGTCCGACTGCGGCATTGTTGTCATCTATTTCATTATAAGCGTTTCTGCGATGTCGCTCAGACGTCCGACTGCGGCATTGTTGTCAGTTATTTTATTATAAGCCCTTTATGCGATGTCGCTCAGACGTCCGACTGCGGCATTGTTGTCATTAATTTTATTATAAGCCCTTTCTGCGATGTCCCTCATACGTCCGACTGCGGCATTGCTGTTATTTATTTTCATTATAAGACCTTTCTGTGATGTCGCTCCGACGTCCGACTGTGGCATGCATGTATTTTATTTCAATATAAGCCCTTTATGAGGTGTCGCTCAGACGCCCGACTGTGGCATGTTTTGCTTATTTGTTCACCCTTCGAGGCGTCGCTTCAGACACCCGATCGGTTTTGAGTTTATCTTCTTTGGGTTTTCAAGCGGACTACCGCTGATCCCCTTCTTATTTATTTTGCTATACTGTTTCATTTGAGCATTGTTAAAATTAATCATGTCGCATTCATGCATTCATTTGTTATATCTTTTCTCCGAACTGTCTTGCGAGTACTTTCATAGTACTCACCTGGCTTATTGATTTGGCGGATCTTGTGAAGGCGATCTCATGGATGAAGAGTTCGATAGCGAGTCCGGCGCCTAGAGGAATCGGTCGGTCTCGTGTGACCCTGGATTAGTCATTGTGATATATCTGCTTCCGCTACCCAAATAAATCCATCGAGCCTCACCTAGACGCTCGATGAGCCGCCAGTGCAGTAGACTTATTAACCACCCCATTGTGTTATTCCACCAACCACTTATATCTCGAGTCAGTAGTATTTCCACCCCACACCGTTGTGTCATATCCGCCTTCATGTATAATTATTGGCGTGTTGTAATAATTGGTTGGGCATCTTGATCCGACCCTCGTAACATTGTAATGCTCTTGGCTTCTTGTATCAAAGTTTTGTCTACCGATATGGAGGATTTTCCTTATATTGGATTTCATAGGTCGGTTGTTCAATAAATATTTTTATTGAGAAACCGGTCGTGACAAGCTTGGTACCAGAGCCAGGCTGACTGTAGGAAGCCACTAGGTGCGATCGCTAATTGGTTATTAGCATAATAGAGCTGTTTATTATTTTCACAAATGTAGTCAATTTCGATGATCGGCATAAATTTATGATTTGACTACTCAGGATTTTTGCCTACTTTTGTAGATGGCTGGCAACGACTGCGAGTCGCAGATGTTCACCAACATGCCCGATGGGTTCGTCAAGCTTCTCTCCTTCATCGTCCAAGTCGTGATGGGGCCAGATGTGCGCCAAGTCTTCTCTCTCTCAGCACAAGGTCAATGACCGTCTAACCATGCACCAAGCCGCGGTGGAATTCAAGAGAGGACGAGTTGAGCGTTACCGGTTCGTGGTGAGAGCCATGCCCACAGAGAAGCATGCACTGCAGATGGAAGCCAGTGAGGCGATAGCTCATCTCAGGGATATCCTTCCTTCGATGAAGACTCGTCGCTAACGCTACCTGCCATGTCACGTGCCATACACCTGCCACTATGCGTTCTCTTGCCCCGAGAGGAGAAGCGGGGCGAAGCTTTGAGATGCTCATCGAGTATCTCCGGGCTTTGGAGGCAGCCTTCGACAACCTGGTGGGCGACTTTGTAGCTGCCCGCATGGACTCAGTCCATGGCTGTGCCGCCAATAGGAGGGAGCTCCTGCGCGCCGCACCGCCACTGACTTTTGTCTCGTCATCAGCATCATTCGCTCCTACTGCTCGCGCCGCTACTCGTCGCCTGCCTACCACGGAGGAATTCAACCATGTCATTGCGCCTACTCCGGTTCGTTCTGCACCACCCCTCGTGCCCGCTCAGATTCGAGTTGTTCCGCACAGGGCACCTGCTCCACCAACTCCGCGCAGCACCTCTCGTCTGGAGCCTATCTCTGAAGAGGAGGTTGAGGCTCCAGCCTCTCTATGCCTCACCCTTGGCAGGCCAAGGGAAATCCTTACCATCTCCGACTAAGTATGCTTAGGCGCCATGCGATGTACTAATTTGTACGATATGTTTATATGTAAATAGGCTGTGAGAAGTAGCTTGTTTGTGCATCATGTAGGATCTGGAGAAGTGCACTAGACTAAATAACATGTCAGGATTTATGTACGCATATCCTGAGTGATGTATTGTATAATTACTGCTTGCGTGTAAGATATGTAATGAACGGCCCTTCTCCGTGCGCAAACGTATTTTTCTCTTCAAAAATCTTGGAGCATTTGCAATTTTTGCAATCTTCTTGAATTTATTGACTTTTGTGGCTCAATTTCTTTTCTTATGAGTGTTTCAAAATATATCCCCAGAGTAAACTATGTCTCGTCCTTGGACGCGCTCCATGCCAACTCCGACAGAGGAAAATTATGGCACACCCCCAGGCAACAATTTCACGCAGGGGCAGACAAGTCACCAGGACAGTGAAATGGCACTTTCCCAAATGTGCCGTCTTTATGAACAAATTCAGCAGCAACATCAGGAAATACTGAACCAAGTCATCAATATGGGAAATTACCATGACGATATCAGCAGCAATCCAAGTTATCGAGCTCTGAAGACGTGTCCCCAAACATTTTCTCACGGACAAACCTCTGGAAGCCGAGGACTGGCTTCGAGACATGGAGAGAAAATTAATTATCGCCCAGTGTTCGGACCTTGAGAAAGTGCTTTATGCTCCGCACTATCTCACTGGAGCAGCCGCATCGTGGTGGGAAAACTTCCTACACATGCACCCCAACGAAAATAATATATCATGGGAGGATTTTAAAGAAGGTTTTCGTGGGGCACATATTCCTAAGTGTCTTATGAAGATTAAAAGAGAGAATTTGATGACCTCAAGCAAGAACAATGGCGGTGTCGAGGATACAACAGTCGGTTTACCTGCTGTCTCGCTTCAACGAGGAGCGTATGTCGAAAACAAAAGATGGAGAAATTCCTAGGCGATTCCGACACCCGCTTAAATGCCAATTGGTCGTACACACATTTCAAGATTTGAAGACGCTAGTGGATAAGGCCATTACCTTGGAAAATGAGAGACGCAGCTTGGAAGATTTCCGTAAGCGGAAGAGGGACCAGATTAAACACACCTGCAACCACCGCAGCAAGACAGATGTTCAGAAAAACTGGACACCCAAACCCACGACAAGCGTCTCACGCCCAATCAAGAATTTCCATGCAAGGGACAAGGAGTTCACATACCGCCCAGGCGTTACCTGTTACGCTTGTGGAGAAGAAGGGCACTATGCCAAGCAGTGCCCCAAGCCAAGGAACTCGGCCCCAAAGCCGAACAACGGAAGCAATAATTCGGCACCAAAGCGCAATAATTTCAACCCAAATAACAACCACAGGAAGGGTCATCTGAACCACGTGACCAAAGAGGAAGCGCAAAATGCCCCAGATATCGTACTCGGTACGTTTCCTGTCAACACAATACCTGCCATGGTTTTGTTTGATTCTGGAGCTTCTCACTCATTCGTTTCGAAAAGTTTTTCTTTGCAAAATAATTTTTCGATGCTTCCCTTGGGAAAAACTATGATCGTCAAGTCCCCTAGAATTAAGCAAGTTACCCAGAATTATTGCCAGGGTGTGGTTATCGAGTTTGAAGGGTTGAAATTTCACGCAAATCTTATCGTGTTGGAAAATAAAGGACTGGATGTCATCTTAGGGATGGATTGGTTAACCACCAAGAAAGGTTTTATTGACTGCTTCAACAGGACCGTAATTCTCACCCATCACCACGGGAAGACCATAAAGGTTTCAGCCAAGGAAAGAAAAATATCCCGGCAGCCGAGATTGAACAAGGTGGATATTTCTGATTGAGCAAGGTTCGATGGTGTGTGAATTTCGGATGTATTCCCGAAGAACTACCGGGCATGCCACGGATCGAGAGATAGAATTCAGCATTGAGCTAGCACCGGAACCGCTCCATATACAAGAAACCATACAGAATGGCACCATCGAATTGGTAGAACTGAAGAAGCAAATGAAGGAATTGTTGGAAAAAGGATACATCTGAGCAGTTCCTCACCTTGGGGTTCACCAATTTTGTTTGCCAAAAGAAGGATGGAACGCTAAGGTTGTGCATAGACTATCGAGCTCTAAACATGGTCACAGTCAAGAACAAATATCCGATGCCCCGAATAAATGATTTATTCGATCAACTCGCTCAGGCCAAGGTGTTCTCAAAGATTGATTTGAGGTCGGGATACCACCAGCTGAAAGTGCGAACCGAGGATATTCCCAAGACCGCTTTCACCTCCAGATACGGATTGTACGAGTTCACCGTAATGCCATTCGGACTAACAAACGCCCCCGCATATTTTGTTCACCTCATGAACAAAGTATTCACGAAGTTTATGGATAACTTTGTTGTGGTATTTATCGATGATATTCTGGTATACTCCAAAACACCAGAAGAACACGCTGAACATCTCCGGATTGTACTAGGAGAACTCAGGAAACATCAGTTGTACGCTAAATTCAGCAAGTGTGAATTTTGGCTAAAGCAAGTAGGCTTTACGGGCCACGTCTTGACCCAAGAAGGTATCGCCGAGACCGGAAAAAGTCAAGGCCGTGATTTATTAGAAGCCGCCCACCAGCGTGACGGATGTCGAAGTTTCTTGGGTATGGCAGGATACTACGGAGATTTATTGAAGGATTCTCCACCATAGCAAAGCCAATGGCGCAACTACTCAAGAAAGACAGGAAGTTTGAATGGGCGGAAGCTTGTGAGAAAAGTTTCCAAGAAGCGAAGAGGAAGCGGCGACGGCACCAATACTAATTGTGCACGATATACACAAAAATTTTGAGGTATTTTGTGACGCATCTCGAAAAGGCCTCGGGTGCGTATTGATGCAAGAAGGCAAGGTTGTCGCATATGTTTCCAAACAACTTCGCAAACATGAGGAAAATTATCCTACACATGACCTGGAATTAGCAGCAGTTATTCATGCACTCAAGGAATGGAGACATTGTGAAATATACATGGACCACAAAAGCCTCAAGTATATTTTCACACAACCAGAACTAAATTTACGGCAGCGACGCTGGTTGGAATTAGTAAAGGATTATGATGTTGGGATCCACTACCACCGTGCAAAGCAAATGTTGTAGCAGATGCTCGAGTGGAACCCAGTCCGGACAACGACGACATGCGGACCTAAGACATGAATTCCAGCAGGAATTTGCAAAGCTCAATCTGATGGTGGTCACCGAAGGCAGTGTGTCGAACTTAGAATTACAGCCTACCCTGATAGAAAAGGTTAAAGAGGCTCAACGTTGACACCCCAGCATTGAAGGCATAAAACGGAAGATGAAGTTGGGCAAGGCCTCAGAATTCATTATTGATGAGCAAGGAATATTGTGGTACGGGAATAGGCTTTGCGTACCAAATATCCATGACCTTAAACAGCAAATTCTGGCTGAAGGCCACACCGCTCCATATTCAATCCATCCTGGAGGAACAAAAATGTACAAAGATCTTTGAAACATTTTGGTGGCATGGTATAAAAGAGACATAGCCACGTTTATTTCATGTTGTGACTCTTGTCAACGCATCAAGGCGAGCACGTAAACCGCCGGGCTGTTGCAACCAAATAAGATACCCGAGTGGAAATGGGGCGAGATTGGAATGGATTTTATTGTTGGACTACCTCGGTCACGACATGGACATGATGCCATATGGGTCATCACCGATAGATGACTAAAGTAGCACACTTCATCCCGTGAAGACAACACACTCCACTCGAAGCTTGCTAGGCTCTACCTCTCCGTGTCGTTTGCTTACATGGAGTCCCAAAGAAAATAATCTCGGACAGAGGCACTCAATTCGTCTCCGATTTTGGGATCACTTACAACAAGCTCTGGGAACTCAGCTGGCATTCAAGACCGCACACCATCCCAGACGGATGGGCAAGCGAGCGAGTAAACCAGATTCTAGAATATATCTTTGAGAGCATGTGTCCTCACCTATGGGACCAGTTGGGAGGACAGCTTACCATACGCAGAATTCGCATATAACAACAGCTATCATCCAGCCTGCAAATGGCACCATTTGAAGCTCTGACAGACGAAGATGTCGTACCCGCTAAATTGGTCGGAAACCGAGGCAGTCATATCTTCGCCCAGACCTGCTCAAAGAGGTGAAGATAAAGTCAAGGTGATTAAGGACCGACTCAAGACAGCCCAAAGTCGACAAAAGAGTTATTACGATCAGAAGCATCGTGGAGTCCATTTTGAACCCGGTGAATTTGTGTACCTACGAGTATCCCCTATGAGAGGCCTGCACCGATTCAAGATTAAAGGAAAGCTAGCACCAAGATTCATCGGACCTTTCTGCATAGTAGCACAAAGAGGCACGGTAGCCTACCAGCTCGATTTACCCGAAGAATTATCCGACATCCATGACGTATTCCACATCTCCCAATTGAGGAAGTGCGTAAGCAACCCAGAGAAACAAGTACCCCATAAAAACATTGATGTGCAACCAGACCTTACGTATCGGGAGCATCCGATAAAAATCTTGGAAGAGTCGAAAGGAGAACCCGACGAGAAAACCATCAAGTTCTTCAAAGTTCATTGGAGCAACCACACGAGAGTGAAGCCACTTGGGAAAGAGCGATTTCCTTGGTGGAGCACCCACAATTATTTGAGGATCAACTGGAATCTCGGGGACGAGATTTTTCCTAAGGGGGTAGGTTTTGTGACACTCCAAAAATTTTCCTTTGGTTTTCTTCAACATTTTGTTGGATTTGAAGGAGGTCTCCAAAACCCTTCCAAAAATCTCTCTCAAAAGCCTTTTCCCTTTAGCAAATATTTTATTTTTGCATCTCCTTCAACTCTGGTGTTTGGTTTTTAAATTTTTCTTCTGATTGCCCTCTTCTCAAGAATTCAAGAAAAATCTTTGAAGTTTATTTCCTTTCAAAAAGAAACTCTAGGAGTTTTTCATCCTCACCCATATTTGACATCATTCATGATTTGGCCATGCACCACATGGTAAAATCTTCCCAAATATATCTCCTTCCACTTTGGGCAATCCAAACATTCTGTCTCAACTAGTTCAACCCTCTTCTGAATTTTTATTTCATTTTGTTCTCTCCCAAATCTTTTGTCTATTATTTTGAGCCTAGGTAATTTGCAAAGCAAGTACCTTAATGCATTTGAGTTTTGACCTCAAACCAACTCCCTTGGGTAGTCCTTGGTACCCACAACCTAGAACAATCAAGAACCACTCCTCTTACATTCAAAGATTTCAAATTATAGTCTCTGCAAGTTTGGACCAGATTTGCCAAATTTGGTGAAATTCATATCTACACTACTCCAAAAATTCCACAAATATTCAGGCAGCCTCTAGATGCAATGAGAGGCCCCTCCACCAAAAACCAGCTCAAGGAAAAATCCCTACATGCCTAGATCATTCTCTCGAACACCTTGCATGCACTGTTCCTATTCATCTTCAGTTAAGTTCAGAGTTTCAGTGTCGATCTTCGTCAGTAATTCAGTCACATGCTCACAGTGCACTTGGCACGTTGCTCACGGCCTAGCTTGCTTGTCCGGAGCCTCACACGCGTGCTTGGCGTGTTCCTGGCGTCGGTGGCACCCTGGCCCGCCTGCGCCGGCGTGTCTTGCGGTGGCCGAACAACCATAGCGGCCGACAGGGAGCAGAACGGCGGCATAACGCCGTTCGGCGCCGCCCAAACCCCCTGGTGGCTCCGCGTGGCCATTCCCTCGCCAGCGCAAGCATGCAGCACCATCGCCGTGTCCTGGCACGCGCAGAGCGTGTTCTTTGCCGCCGACGGGCCGTGCGGCCGTTCCGTCGAGGACAAGGCGTAACCCCGCCCTCCTTGCGGAGTTGGACGCGGGGATGGCACCAGTTCGTCGTCTAGTCGGTGCTCAAGCTCCTAAGCCGACCGTGCAACCACAGCGCCGCCGTAATCACCTCACCGGAGAACCCCGTTCTCGGCAACCGCCTCGGGGCGGCTATATATAGCACCCCGAGCTTGCTCTCGCCCCCGCACACCTCCACTACCTCTCCAGACCTCGCCAAGTCCCTGGAAGGGCCACGAGGAGCTCTCCTTCCCCGACTCCGGCCACTTCATTCCGCCTCGGCCTCCACCGTGATCCACTCCGGTGAGGTCATCTCTGGCGCCCTAACCTCGTCAGATACCCTCTCATGCTATCACGAGTCTAACCCCCTCCTCAATTCCACCTCCACAGCTCTCTCCGACGAGGTCCACGACCACCCGAATCACCGTCCGCCAGAGCAAGCGTCTCCGCCGACGTGGTACTCGCCGGTGACCACCACCACCTCCCACAGACGCGGAATGGCGCCCTGAACACGGAGGTACTCTCCGATCTCCCTGCCTCGCCGTGGATCGCCGCCCGGCGACCACCATGCTCTCGGCGCCGAGCGAGCCCGACTCCCTCGTTTGAAATTTCAAACCTGACGGGTGAGACCCGCCCGTCAGCCTCTCTTTTTTTTTTGAAGCGTTTTCGAAAGCGTGATTTTGGCAAATCGCTTCCACTCTGAACCGTTTTCTGGATTTTTCGCAAAGCCCCTGGTAGTTTTTCGTTTCATTACAGATGGGTCCTCGGGTTAAAACCTTTATAACTTTTTAACATAAAGGAATTTTTGAGTGATTCTTTTTCTGTCCTCTTCAGATTTTTGTCTAGTTTTTTGTCATATTTATTTGAAAAATATTTGGTTCAACTTTCTGTACCCCACGGTATTTACGTTAGCACGTGTATTTTTGTGTACCGTAGATACCGAAGGAGGTGACGGAACCGCGAACTTCGCCGAGCTAGACCCCGACTACTCCGAACCAGGCAAGCAAAGTTTGAACTTTTGATATGATGAGTTTCTGGGCATGTTTGCATTATTTTGTATCATGGCACGTTCATGAGCATTTCGATGATAGTTCGTCTCATGAGCATTGAGGCATATGAGCTCGGCAAATCCATGAGTTGTTGGAAACTCGTTGCATGGCCATGAGTTGGCATGAGTATGGGTAAGATGGCAGCGTTGTAGCATGCCAGGCTTATGCCATATCGTTGACCCGGTGTCAACATAAATCAGTCAGATTCCCGTCCGTCCTTCCCTTTCGTACTACCACCTGTTTCCCGCAAGGGATACGGCTTAGTAACTTTCAAACCACTTCCTGGTACACACCATTTTGAGAGGCCGGGATGAAGGTTCCATGGCCCTGGATTAAAGCCTTTCATCCAGTCAGGGGGCATGGGTGTTTCCGGTTGGGACGAGAGGGGCACCTTAGAGCGTAGCGTAAATAAATTTGATCCCTTGCTAATCGAGATTGTGATCTCCCGTCTCAAAGTTTTCTTAAACGCTGTCTAGGGTGATTCCTGGCAGCGTGAGGTATGATGGGTGTGTACTAGCTAGTTGTGTTTCTTCGAAATACCGTAAGCGGAACTAGTCCTCCATGACTACGAAATCCGTTGGCTGTGGAAAATTTTGGTACAAACTCTGCGAGTCAAAATTCTTGAATTCATCTTATCCATATACAAGTACCGTGTTCATCACATCTTGTCAAGTGTCGATCTCGGTGATGCGAAACTCACGAGAACCATTGGAGTATCAAATGTTTATTTTCCTGTGAATGGACTAACCCGCTTATTGTCTTGTGATGAGTATTTTTCGTGAGCACTATATCTCGTCAGTTATGATTGATTTATTATAAGCCCTTTCTGCGATGTCGCTCAGACGTCCGACTGCGACATTGTTGTCATCTATTTCATTATAAGCCCTTTCTGCGATGTCGCTCAGACGTCCGACTGCGGCATTGTTGTCAGTTATTTTATTATAAGCCCTTTCTGCGATGTCGCTCAGACGTCCGACTACGGCATTGTTGTCATTTATTTTATTATAAGCCCTTTCTGCGATGTCGCTCAGACGTCCGACTGCGGCATTGATGTTATTTATTTTCATTATAAGCCCTTTCTGTGATGTCACTCCGACGTCCTACTGTGGCACGCGTGTATTTTATTTCAATATAAGCCCTTTATGAGGTGTCGCTCAGACACCCGACTGTGGCATGTTTTGCTTATTTGTTCACCCTTCGAGGCGTCGCTTTAGACACCCGATCGGTTTTGAGTTTATCTTCTTTGGGTTTTCGCGCGGACTACCGCCGATCCCCTTCTTATTTATTTTTCTATACTGTTTCATTTGAGCATTGTTAAAATTAATCATGTCGCATTCATGCATTCATTTGTTATATCTTTTCTCCGAACTGTCTTGCGAGTACTTTCATAGTACTCACCTGGCTTGTTGATTTGGCCAGATGCTGACGAAGTCGATCTCATGGATGAAGAGTTCGATAGCGAGTCAGATGCCTAGAGGAATCCCAATCAGTCTCGTGCGACCCCTGGATTAGTCATTGTGATATATCCGCTTCCGCTACCCAAATAAATCCATCGATTCTCACCTAGACGCTCGATGAGCCACCAGTGCAGTAGACTTATTAACCACCCACTGTGTTATTCCACCAACCACTTATATCTCGAGTCAGTAGTATTTCCACCCCACACCATTGTGTCATATCCGCCTTCATGTATAATTATTGGCGTGTTGTAATAATTGGTTGGGCATATTCAGTCCGACCCCTGTAATATTGTAATGCTACTGGCTTCTTGTATCAAAGTTTTGTCTACCGATATGGAGGATTTTCCTCATATTGGATTTCATAGGTCGGTTGTTCAATAAATATTTTTATTGAGAAACCGGTCGTGACACTGATGAGGAACAATACAAGGAAGAACAGCCTCGCGAGGGTCTGTCCTTGCCGGGTGCGATGAACTGCTAGGTGGTGTTCAGTCGCTCTAGCTACTGGTTCCTTGATGAGGGTTCGGACCTCGGATCTCTCCTCTTCGTCTTGATCTCGGTCCTTCCGATCCCCCTGCTCTGAGTGTGGCTACTCGTATTTATAGGCGAAGGCCCTGGGCCTCTTCCCAAATATTGAGCGGGAAGGGCGCCAACAATTGGCCATTTTGAAGGGGAACAGCGGGTACACTTATCCTGACTAAAGTTGGTCCTCGCCTGCCAAATGCTCTGGTGATGACGCCTGCTTGGGCTCCATGATGACTCCCTTCCAGCCGTTGGGGCTGGTCTTGGTCTTGTTGCACTGAAACGGATGCCTTTGCTTGATGCTCTCGCCTGCGCTTGCTCCCTTTACACCAAAGAGGAAAGGAGGACGCTGCGTGGGCTGGCGCCCGACTGGCGCCCTTGGTCGTCATGGCTTGCGTCATGGGCACCTCGTGAGGTACCCTGCCTTGAACTCTCCGCCTCCTCATGAGCCAGCCTGACGAGGCCGTGCCTGAGGAAGCTCCTCGTCGCCCTCCCCGCGAGGCTTTGCCCCTCGCGAGGGTCTTGAGCTTGCGTTGATGAAGATGGGCTGTCCTGGGCCTCCTTTGAGCCACTCCGCAGGCCGCAGGCAGGCAAGTCTGGGGACCCCCGTTCCCAGAACGCGACACGCGCCAAATGTCGGATTTCGGGTTCCGGCAGACCCTTGAGGTTCAAACACTTGGGTGCGCACGGAGATCTCACCCTCTACCTACCTGCACCCCGTCGCCTCGCTTGGATCTAAACTACGAAAGGAACAGCACAAGAGACACAAGGTTTATACTAGTTCGGGCCACCATTGTGGTGTAATACCCTACTCTAGTTTGTGGTGTGGTGGATTGCCTCTTGGGCTGATGGTGATGAACAACGCAAGGAAGAACAGCCTCGCGAGGGTCTGTTATTGGCTGGTGCGATGAACTGCTAGAGGGAGTTCAGTCGCCTTCTCTCTCTCTCTCTCTAATATTGCTTCTTGCTCTTCTAGATCAAGCCTCAGCTCGAGCTCCCCTACTCTGTGGGAGGCTAGTCCTATTTATAGGCAAAGGCCCTGGGCCTCTTCCCAAATATTGAGCGGGAAGGGCGCCAACAATTGGCTATTTTGCAGGGGAACATCTGGTACACTTATCCTGACTAAAGTCGGTCCTCGCCTGTCAATGGCTCTGGTGGTGACGCCGGCTTGGGCTCCACAATGACTTCCTTCCTGCCGTTGGGCTGGTCTTGGTCTTGTTGCACCGAAATGGAAACCTTTGCTTGATGCTCTCGCCTGCGCTTGCTCCCTTTGCACCAAAGAGGAAAGGAGGACCCTACGCGGGCTGGCGCCCGCCTGGCGCCCTTGGTCGTCATGGCTTGCGTCATGGGCACCTCGTGAGGTACCCCGCCTTGATCTCTCCGCCTCCTCGCGAGCCAACCTGATGACGCCATGCCTGAGGAAGCTCCCTGTCGTCCGCCCCGCGAGGCTTGGCCCCTCGCGAGGGTCTTGAGCTTGTGTTGATGAATATAGGCCATGATGGGCCCCCCTTTGAGCCACGCTGCAGGACGCAGGCAGGCAAGTCTGGGGACCCCAGTTCCCAGAACGCCGACACAAGGGCTTAAGCTTTCACGTACATGACCGTTGTCGATGAGTTGTTGTACTTGCCATTGGATCTCCTTTGTTTCTTCGGGTTTGACAGGGTATGGAGATTTGTTTGGGAGAGGCGCTCCGGGGATGAGGTCGATTCGATGCACAATGCCTCGTAGAGGAGGTAGACCCGGAGGTAGCTCATTGGGGAAAACATCTTGGAATTCCTCCAAAAGAGATTGAAACACTAAAGGTAGCTCGTGAGAGGTGTTAGTTTTTGGTTCCCCATCCTTGCACACAAGGACAAAGTGCATCACACTCGGTGGGTTCTCACACACTTCTCTCATCTCACTTTTTGTGGCAAATAGGTTGAGGTTTTTCTCTCTAGGCGAAGAGGCGCTCAAGTTTGGCTTGTGGCTCTCACTCACTTTTTGGTGGATCACTTTCTAACTCTTCTCTCCATGATGGGTGGCTTGCTTGTCGACTATCACTTGAGTAGGAGACATAGGTCGTAGAACATATTCCTTCCCTTTCATCTTGAAACTATAGTGATTGCTACGCCCGTTGTGGATGACACGACGGTCGAATTGCCATGGTCGACCAAGAAGGAGGTGGCAAACGGTCATTGGGACCACATCACACTCCAAAGTGTCCTCATATGCACCAATTTTGAAGGAGACTTGGACCGTATGCTCAACTCGTATAGTGCCGGAGTCACTTAGCCATTGAACCTTGTAGGGGTGCGGGTGCTTCCTCTTGACCAATTGAAGCTTGGAGCATAGTTCTTCACTTGCCAAGTTGTGGCAACTACCTCCATCGATGATGACCTTGACGGACCTTCCATTGATGCCGGCCTTTGTGTGGAAGATGTGGCATCGTTGGTCTTCTTGTTGTTGATGTTGAAGAGTCAAGACCTTGGAGACAACTAGAGTGGGGCTCGAATCCTCATCACAAAAGACTCTATCGTCTTCATCCTTGTTCACTCGCCGATGCATTGCCACTTGCTCAAGAGCTTCCATCTCCTCATCACTCATTGAGTCATAGGTGCCATTGTCGTTGAGGATCGTTCGCTTGTTTGTGCATTCATAGGACTTGTGGCCTCGGCCGCCGCAAGTGAAACACTTGAAGGAGCTTGTCTTGATGGTCTCATCGGTCTGAGTAGATGATGAAGCACGCGGCTTGAAGTTGCTTGTAGTAGGAGGAGGACGACTTGAACTTGTCGAAGTTTTCTTGTAACTTGACTTGCCGTCGTTGCTTGTAGAAGGTTTGGTTGATGTAGATGTTGGAAGAGTTGTTGAAGATTGGTTGTTGGGGAAGCCGTAGGTCTTGGACAAGTACTTGGCGTACTTGAAGTCATCTTGCACTTGACGTTCCGCCTTTGTAGCTTGATGCACGAGCTCAATGAGGTTGGAGTAGGGTTAGAAGCCGGCGATCTTCTTGATGGGATGACTGAGTCCATTCAAGAAACGTGCCATTGTTTTCTCATCATCTTCCTTCACATTGGCTCGAATCATGGCTATCTCCATTTCCTTGTAGTATTGGTCAACACTCTTTGTTCCTTGCTTTAGGAGTTGGAGTTTCTTAAAGAGGTCGCGGTTGTAGTAGGTGGGCACAAAACGTGCTCGCATGACATCCTTCATTTGAGCCCAAGTGGTGATTGGAGGTTCACCTCTTTCTTGTCGGCGCTCAAGGATTTGTTCCTACCATATGAGCACATAGTCTTGGAACTCAAGTGATGCCATAGAGATCGTCTTCTCTTCCTCATAGTTGTGCAAACAAAAGATTTTGTCGACCTTCAATGCCCATGAAAGGTACTCTTCGGGGTCATTGCTTCCATTGAACTTGGGCATGGTGAATTTTAGCTTTCCATAGCGTTGTTCTTCATTGTGTTGGGGTCAGGGATGATGACGCCCATGTCGTTGCGGATTGACAATCTCGTGTTGCTCTTGTCGACGAGGGTTGTCAACCACATGTTGCTCTTGGCGAGGAGGGTTGTCGAGCACATGTTGCTCTTGGCGAGGAGGGTTGTCGACCTCATGTTGCTCTTGGCGAGGAGGGGGTCCATTGTCTTCTTGCTCCCGATGGACTTGACGTTCTTGTCTCGCTTGAGGAGGAGCTTGTCGATCTTGAGGAGGAGCTTGTCGATGCACACGTGCTTGGTAAATCCTTTCTTGAGCTTCATCGTGAAGCGCTTCTTGATGTAGACGAGCTTGTAGGCCTCGATTGGCTACGGCATGACTTGAATCTTGAAGGGCACGCTGCGCCTCAAGTGCTTGAGCTGCATGTAGTTGTTGTTCTTGACGTTGCGTCTCGCCATCTTGTGCATCTTGATGTTGTCGCGCTCGCACTTCTTGTTCTTGTTTTCGTTGGCGTTGCCGTTCTTGTGCTTGCGCAAATGTAGCTGGGTTTTGACGATGTCGATGCTCTTGAGAGTCGGTATCGTGTAGAGGGTTGTGGTTTGCTTGACGGTCTTGACGCGCGGCACGACGAAGAGTGTTCGACGCATGTGTACTTGAACCGGAGATAGTGTCGTCGGAGTGTTGACTTGAGCGGCTCCGTCTTTAAGAGGACGAAGTTGTAGAAGAGCGGGCCATCATGGTTCAAATATCTTCTTTGAGGGAACTCATGGATGTGTCGAAGTAGTCTCTTGTACGTTGCTCGGTGTGTCGTAGGTCGGTAGCGAGGTTGTGGATGCGATCGCCCAAAGCAAGTTGTTCTTGATGCAAAGCTCGGTGTGCGCCAAATAGTTGCATTTTGGTGACGAAGGAAGACATGTCGTCGTCTTGCTCCAATAAGAGTGGGTTGGTAGAAGTAATAGGCCTATCCATCTTTCCAAACAAAGATATGTGAGTGGGAGAAAGAGAAAAACGAATACCAAATGTACCTTGACTGATGTTGAAGATGGATCAATGATCACTAAAAGTGTAACAAGGAAATAGCACAATCGGTACCAATTCTTGTCGGTTTCTCACACCTGCACAAGAAAAAGCTTATGGTGGAGCTTGGTTAGGAAAGTGGCACAAAATTTGATGCAATTGTAAGTGAGACTCAATAATGTTGGAAAAGATTCACAAATTTGCAAATGCAACAGGTAGACCAAGAAAGTAGTGGTACACGGAAACACACACGCAAATAGATAAGTGGGATTGTGCAAACCAAAAGTGAGCCAAAATGTGGAATCCACGAAAATGCTCTTGTTGCACAATACTAGAAAGACGCTAGCACGATTGCACAATAGGCGGATACGGAACTTGTGCACAACCTACTAGGCAAAAATGCAACGATCTCTATCCCAAGTATGCTATAAGTATGGTATTTTGGTGCTATGATCCAAGATGATCTTATATGACAGTCTTAATGTAGTATGATGCTATGGTTCTTGCTCATAAGCTCTGTGTTTATCTTTCCTCTTTGCTTAAAAGCTTTGGTGGCTCTTTCACTTTTGAGCTCTTTTCTCATGCGAAATTTCACGAACCAAGATAGCAATTATGTATGCGATGACAACTTTGTGACACACAAGTTGATTTCAAGATATGCACCACTATGGTATGGTATGTATGCTATGGAGTATGATCACTAATGTGCACAAGTCACGTTGCCGGCAATACTCAATGGCTAGTCTCGATGGGTAAGCAACGCAAAAGATGGGCTATGATGTTTTCAATGCAATGGCAAGGTTTGGACAAAGATTTCGTCGAGATTACCGTCCTTGCTTACGGTTGAAGGTTCCAAATGGATGCGAATGTGGATGATGAGGTGGTTCGCGGTCTTCAGTACGTTGGCGAAGATGCTGCTTCACCTTGGTCGGAGTTGCCGAAGTAGCGGAAGTCGTTGAAGATGTGCAACCTTTCTGTCTAGGCCAGAAGTTTCGGGTAAGATGGAAGGTCCGGGGTCCGGAGGTTCCAGGGAAGGCCGGAAGGTCCGGGCTCCGGAAGGTCCGGGCTGGGCCGGAAGTTCTGGTGGTCATGATTCTGCCAAGAACAGAGACTTCGGGATCGTGGATTTGGGGGGAAAAACTTGGGGAAAACCCCAAATCCGAAGGGGAAAAAGAAGAAATTAGAGGGGGAGAAGGGTAGGGAAGCTAGATCCACTCGAAGAAAAGCAGATCCATGGATCAAATCCAACAAAACTTCATCACACCAACAAATCACAAAAGATTTTGGGGCTATTTTTGGTGGGAATTTTCGGGATTTAGGACGAAAACAACAAAATCAAGCTAGAAAACACGGGGTAGGGGCTCCAAAAACGTGATCAACGTGGCTCATGATACCAAGATGATGTGGAGTGGAACTCTGTACGGCCGGTCTTTCACGTTTGGAGAGGATCCCTACGAGGAACGCAAAGAACGCGAGGAAGAACACGAGGGAAATCACGGGGGGAAACAAGAGAAACACTCAACCAACAAGAATAGATCACACATGCGCTAGATCGATGAACACAAGGTGATGTACAAGATCCAAATCCAACAAAGGACGATACAAGAGGTAACCGGTTCTTCTCCTAGAGGAGGTCTTGATGGGGCCACCCAAGAGGGGGTCTTGAATCCGCTTGGAAGGATCTTCTCCGGTGGAGGCGCGTCTCCGAGGAGAAGGTAACCAAGTGGATGAGCAAAGCTCTCACACAAACATGAGCTAATCCTTTGCTAACCCTAAAACATAGGTAGGAGATGAGTATTTATAGTCTAAGTGACGAAAGGGTACACGGGCCTCGGCCCAAGTCGCTGCGCGCAGGCAGGGCCGGAAGTTCCGGGCGCCGGAGGTTCCGGGGAGGGTCCGGCCTAACCAGAGTGTGGGAGCGGGAGGAGCTGGCCTGGCTTCTGGGGGCCGGAAGGTCCGGGCTGGCCGGAGGTTCCCGTGGCCGGAAGGTCCGGGCCTGGTTCCGGGCTACCTAGAAAGTAGGCTTGACCGGGCTGGTCGAAGACGTCAGAGGTCGGAAGCTCCGGGTCGGCCGGAGGGTCCGGGGGCCGGAAGTTCCGAGATCTGGCCGAAGTTCCGGGCTGTCCAGAGTGTTGACGCCTGTCTCTTCTTCTTCTTCAGCTCTTGGCTCCAGGTCTTGAGTGTTGTACCTGATCACACATAGCATCTCGGACTTAGGCAGTAGCCATGTCTCACTTGAAGAGGAGGGAAACTCAAGTAGGAGAGATGTCACCTCGGATTGAATAGCACGAGCCCTAGCTCTTGTAATGGGTCCACTTGGAGCTTGGATAGTTGAGGTGGTGTCCATGGGGATGATCGTGGGATGCTCCGCATCACTTGTATAATTTTCTTACTTTGTATGATTGTTTGTTATACATAGTGCTATGGTCTTGATATCCGTCCCCGTTGGTCCTCTCCCACTTTATGATTCAGATGTGGTAAATCCCCTTTTATAAATATTTGTTGCATTTCGCATTTATAACAATTATGGCCATCAAGTTGACATAGAGATATTTTAATCTAGGAGGTATGTGAACCGGAATTTGCAACCGACCCTCTTGTCGAGAAGTTAAATTTAGTTGAAAAAGAAAATGAGTATTTGAAAGAAAAAATTAAAAGAATTGCAAAAGAGAAGATAAAATTGGAGTTGTATGTTGCCGATGTGGTCGATGATCACAAGATGAAGATGAATGCAATGCGCTTGAAGATGGACGCAATCCGCTTGAAGATTAAGAAGATTAAAAAATATGCCGTTGATAATGAGGTTTGGTATCATTATGCCGTTGGATCAATTTTTACCTTAGTTGCGATCTTCATCGCATTTGTGGTGATGAGGATAAGTTTTCTCTAGTATTTTGCTTAACAAATGCATACTTAGCTTACTTTCCTCCTAAATGGCATAACTACCTAAGTTGGACAAAAAATGAGCTATACTTAGCTTTCTTTCCTAAAAAATGTCATGATAATCTTTGTTACCTCCAAAATGATATAGACTTACCTTACTTTCCTCGAAAATGACATAATAACCTTAGTCGGCTCCAAAATGACCTATTTACCTAGCTTGGCTCTAAAATGACCTACACTGAGCATTTTTACCTAGCTTAGCAATCAAATGGCATTTTTACCTACCTTAGTTAGAAGAAGAAGAAGACGATAAAATAGAGGAGAGGAGAAAAAGAAAGAGAGGAAAAAATCTTCTTCTTCTTCTTCTTCCTTTTCCTCATTTTCTTCCTCTTCTTCTTCTTCTTCTTTTTCTAGATAGTCTTCTTCTTCTTATTCTTCTAACTTGCTTCTTTCCCAATTTGCAGATTTGCTTTATATGAGGAAGCTTGCATTGATGGAGTCTACTCTTCTCTTTATGCTTCCTTCTTGTTTTGATTTTGTACGGTGAACAATGTCAAACTTGCTACCTATATACGTATGTATGGATGAAACCATTGTATGCTTGTTGTTGGATATGTTAGCTATGTATATGTGTTGGATGAAACCATTTGCTATGTATATGTGTTGGATGATCATATCCATATGGCAGGGATATGTTTTGGTATGTATATGTGTTGGTATGCTTGTCGAAAGTATTTTCATATGTGTGTGTCTGTGTGTGTGTGTATATATGTGAAATTCTGTCAAATCGAATGAATTCAAGAAAAACAAAAAAACAGGGGCTATATAGACTCTTTGCCATCTGCTGGCGGATGACAAAAAGCTTTGCCATCAGCTAGCGGACGGCAAACATGCCACGTGTCAGCTACCTGTGCAACCTGGGGCAGTAGGCTGGCTATTTCGGTGCTTTGCCATCGGCCAGCGGACGGCAAAGAATGTTGAATATTTGTCGTCGGCTAGCTGACGGCAAAGCTACCAAATAGGCCAGCCCCCAGGTGCTGCCACGTGGCATGCTATGTCGTCCGCTAGCGGACGGCAAATTGGCAAAGGACTTTGTTGTCCACCAGCCGACGGAAAAGTACGCCGTTAACCCCTTAATGGACCTAATCTGACACGTGTGCCGTCCAGGCTCTTTGCATCGGCTGGCGGACGGCAAAGACCTTTGTATCTTTGCTGTCAGCTAGCAGACGGCAAAGAAGCCTATGCTGTAGCCTGTTCAGCTGGACGTCTTGCCGTCTGCTGGCTGACAACAAAGGTCTTTGCCGTCCGCCATGGCTAACAACAAAGTTCATGATTCCTGTAGTCTAAAATGTTCAATTTTGTTATTTATAGTACATGAGTAAGAACTTGTAGCATTTTTGTAGTTAATTATAGCTTCTGATGTTTCAGAATTTGGTTGTCGTCTCAGTAGCAATTAATTCATTTGCACATTGATTTCTTTGAGAAGATATGTCATAATTAACCTGTTTCTTCAGTTTTTCAAAATAAGTATTGGTGATTTTCTATGTTGTTATAAACCCATTTCCCCTACAATTGTTACTGATCTAGTTTTATATATTATAGGATGAACGTAAGTGTTCTTACTTGGAGTGGGTTGATCAAGAGTGGTTGTCGGGGAAACGACACCTATGAGACCATGGGGATCCCTTCTATGGGGAAACGACACCTATGAGAACATGGGCTAAGCAAAGAGCAGATCTAGTGATCAACACCATGGGTCTTTACCCAGGTTCGGGCCGCAGAGATGCATAAAATCCTAGTCCTACTTGATTGTGTATTGAGTTTTCTTGATCTTAGAATTGTTGCTACGCATGCAAGCTGGGCCGAGTGGTCCAAAAATCCGAATCCTCCTCCAGTACGCTGTGGGCCTCCTTTTATATGACCAAGGGGCTGCCACAGTGGCATAAAGGAGGTGTAAAGTAACTTAAGTATATGCAGGAGTAGTAAACCTCTACAATACACATCCTTATCTTGGTCATCTAAGGACAAACACATTAAATGCGCCACCTACGTGTCCTCTAGCTTTATCAGGGATGGGAAGAGAGCCCGTCCCGTCCGTTGCCGCCTCGCCCCGTCCCGACTCGCGTCCATGCCGATGAGGCATGCAGTGCCAAGTTGGCTGGCCAGCTGCTGCGCTGGAGAGGTGGCAGGGTCTTCACAAAAATCTGCATGCCACCACGCAGGCGCCTGCCAGTCTGACAGGTCAGCCCCCGCACTAGAGTGGTGACTGGCCAGCCGAGTCTGGCCACGGTCTTAGCGATGTCCCCAGCAAGGATCTTGTCGGGGCCTCGTCGGCGTCCTCGACAAGGATATTGCCGGGGCATCGTGGGCGTCCTCAACAAGGATCTTGCCGGGGCTTTGTGGGCGTCCTCGACAGGGATCTTGCCGGGGCCTCGTGTTTGTCCTCCACAAAAATCTTCCCGCCACTACGCGCGTACCCTTGGATTCTGGTCATAACGTTGTCGATGGTGTCAGAGCTCTCAACCATAAGGGCGGTGCTCTGGTTGGTGCTCTGCAAGTCGTCCCGGCAAGGACCCTGCTGGGGTCTCGCCATGCATGGGTCTCTCAAGCCACCCTGGCAAGGGCCTTGCCGGGGACCCAGCTCGTCCTCTGTTCTCTGACTTGGCTGTTTTCTCTGTCTTCTATCTGTCCCCGCTTGCCCTCTTCACGCTTTACCATGCGTGGGGTTACGACTGCCCATGCACAAGTCTAGGGTGCTAAAGGCCCAAACTTTAGTACACTGACAACAGCCCCTGGTCCTGGGCCACACACGAGTGCGAGGCATCGTTGGGCCAGGCCCAAACAGCACGCGGGCATTCGTGGAAGGGAATAACTGCTGTAATCTTCTCGTCCGCTGCGCTTCCCCATGACCTGCATTGAGTGCGTGGCATGGGGTCGTGCGTGGAATGGTTGCGGCACGCCTGCATGTGTGCCAACGCCTCTGCATCGAACAGTAAAGAGGCAGCCCCACGCCTTCCCAATAAAAAAGAGGAATCCGCAGGGGCGCTCCTCATTTACCCCCTTTGCTTCCCCCAATCTAGGTACCGCCGACTCCTTCTTCTTCCCTGAACCCGAACTAGAGCTTCTTCCTCCGACCACTGCCGCCGCCCCCCCCCCCCCACTGCCCCTAATCCCCCGCCCTTCCTGGCGGCTATGGCGCCGAAGAAGGTCAAGGGACAAGAAGAACCGGAGAGCAAGCTGGTGGGGGCGTGGAGGAAGTACGTCGTCTTCACCCCAACGCTCGACGCGCGCGTGCTCCGGGATTGGTACCTGTGCATGTGGGAGAGGGATACAACAGGGCACCCCGCCACCCGTGACATCTCTACTCTTTGCGCCAAACACGCCGCTGATAAATTCCCCTTCTTTATCGAATGCTTATACTGCGGGCTCTGCCCCCCATTTTCGGATTTTTTCATCGACATTATGTAGACCTTCGGCTTTCACCTTCTGGATATTTCTCCGAATGTCTTGGCGTGCATGGCCATCTTCGCCCACCTCTGCGAGAACTTTGCCGGGGTGGTCCCCAACACGGCACTCTTCCGCCACTACTTCCTCCCCCGCATCCAACTAGGAGGGGCCCTGTCTGGCTGCGTTACCTGGATCCCGAGGGCCTGAACAAAGGATATGTACCTGAACGGGATCCAAAAGGAGAGGTGGGAGGAGTGGCGGAGCAAGTGGTGCTATATCGTGGAGAAGGAGCCGCAGCTGTTCTGCACCCCTTGGCGAGCGCAAGTAGTTCGTGGCAAGGACTGGGACGACCTCGATCCTCAAGACGCTAAGCTCACAATCGCCGTCACCAGAATTCGCCATCTTAAAGCCGCCGGGATCACGCTCGAGATGATTGGGGCCGACTTCCTCCACCGCCGCATTGCTCCCTTGCACAACAAGGGGAGGTCGTCCTGGGATTTCCAGAATGTGGCAGACATTATGAGGCTGCGCTCTGGCTTGAACAATAATTTCACGGTGATGCAGCACACAGCTCTTTGCCAAAGGTTGTTCCAGCTCAAGGCCGACAAGACCAGCAAGGCCGGCAAGGCTGGGAAGGCCGGCAAGGCCTAGAAGGACGATAACCCGTTCAAGTTGCCAGCAGACGTGGCCCCTGTGAGCAACAATTCTCCGCGGACCACCAGCATCGCCATGATGCCGATGTTCAACGCCCATGGCCTTGACTAGACCTAGGCCGAGCAAGTCATAGGTAAGCCGCCTGCCTCCTGGCCTTGATCTTTTCTCCAGTGTATTCTTTTTCTTCTTGCTTTAAACTCCGATCCTGTTTTCATCTTCGTCCCCTCCTTGGTTTTAAGACCTCTCCTCGGCAGGTCAGATTGATGTTGATGGCACCGTCGAGGAGATCGCCAAGGATGTCGCCACTCAGGCCAACGAGGTTGCCGCTGATGAGGCCGCCAAGGAAGCACATGAAGAGGCCGCCAGGGGATCTACCGGGGAATCCAGCGAGGGGACCGGTGACCGTACTGATGGCATCCCTGCCTCAGGAGCGCCTGGCGCTACATTGGTCCCGGAGCCCTAAGCTGCCAGGGCGACGGTGGCCGATGACCAACCGTCCACCTCCGAAGCCCCCCACTTGAGTAGATACCTGAAGATCGGCGAGGATCTATTTGTCACAATCCCAGGGACGGCAAGCACTAGAGCGCCTGCCGAGGGGGAGGTTTTTGACGAAGAGGTCATCGTCGCCGCCGGGCTCCAAGTTGTCAATGAGCCAAGCACCAGCAGTGGCAGTTCCAAGGATGACCAGCTCCTCCAATCTATTAGCGGCAGCTTCCCCAAGCTTCAGGCGCTTCACCACGCCCGCAAGGAGAAGCTGGACTCCAAGATTGTGGTCGTCGATGCACCGGAGGCGGGCCTCCAGGAGCACGTTGAGGAGACAAAGGTCTGGTTTACGGAGGCCCAGCAGGATTTGAAGGCCAGCCAGGAGCAGCTGGGTCAGTAGTGGAACGAGCTTATTCTGAAGCAATTAGATATCGAGAAGGCCCAAGAGGAGGACGTTGCACGGATCGCCAAGGAGGACGGTGAGCTGAGGGAGGGTCGCATCTCGCTCTATGCCCAAGAAGAAGACCTTGCTGCCCATGAGGAAGCGCTCGCTGCCAAGCTCCACGACAAGGACGAAGAGATCGAGAAGCTCGTCGCATAGCAGACCCAGGAACTGGAGCAGAAACACAAAGATGCTCTTGCCGCTCTGGTCCTAGATCACGCCGACAAGCTCAAGGAGGCCATTGATGCTGCTGAAGCGACAAAGGCCGCTAAGAGCGAGCTGGCCGGCAAGGTGGAGGATAAGGATGGCAATGGGTAGGGTATGGGCAGGGTAGAGCAATACCAAACCCATACTCGTATAGTCAATGGGTACAAAATTCTACCCATCCCAGTACCCATCGGTATGAAACATTACCCATACCCATACCCGACAGGTACCCGTACCCATTGGGTACCCAAAGGGTAGAACAAATAGTATACAAGTTGTTCACAACTTTACACTCATTGGTAGCTCATTTGACACAAAAAAGCAATTATCTCAGCTCATTAACAGGTAGATGCGTACGTGACTACAAAATATGGAAATCACAAAATACTAATAATTCAATAGGAGTAGCTGAGTCACATGACAAATTAATGATTAATTGACAACAATTCAACATTAGTTCACAAGCGGGTAGGATATGGGTATACCCACGGGTACATGGCTATACACGTACCCTACCCATGACTTAACGGGTAGGGTATGGGTACAACCCAAGGATATAAAAGTGTGCCCATACCCTGCTCATGCGGGTACGGTACCCGCGGGTACCCGTACCCATGGGTAAAATTGCCATCCTTAGTGGAGGAGCTGGGGGCAGACCTGGAGAAGCACAGCAAGGAGGTCGCGACGCTCAAGAGAGACAGGGACAAAACCATCAACACCTTGGCGGGCTTGCATGTCTCCTTATCTGAAAAGAACAATCTACTCTCCGGCGCCAACGGCTCCATTGTCGATCTGAAGCTGATGCTGTCCACCCTGGAGGAGACCCTTGTGGGCAGCAGGTCTCGCGAGAAGACCTTGGCCAAGAGCCTCGAGGATGAGAGGCTACTGCTCGTCAAGAGAGTGGAAGGCCAGCGCTGGGACTAGGCGCTCTGCTTCTTCTTGCCGCCATTGAGCCATATCCCAAAAACAATTCCACTTAAGTCAGAACTGTGGCAACTATTTATGTAATATAACTTGCTATGTTTCGAACTGAATGCATGCTATCTTCCTTATTTGATCCCCCTTTGTATGGTACACACCCTACGCATTACTTGGAAAGGCTTGCCGGTGCGCGCACCCTAGCCGCGAGCGCTTTCAGGATGGATCCTTAGCAGAATCGAAACGGAGCAAGGGGGCAACCAATCCCGACAAGGTTCCTTTGCATGCAGGTTTTCCTTATACAAGAACCAGGACCATTCAAGGAAGAATAACCTAATATTAAAAGAAATTTGCTCGAAGTCTCGTGACTTAACTTTTTGCTGATGTATTCTTCTTTGCAAGATGCCACCTCAAATGTCGCCTGTTGGCGTCCACACTCTCTATCCACCTGGCAACCTTGAACACGAGGGGACCTTCTGTCCTTTGTAAAACAGAAAGAAGAGAAAATAGTAGTATGGAGCCTTGGCGGCTCATTAGTGTCTGTCGGCCCTATGCATCTCGAAAATGATGCCAAGGGCTCTTCCCGCGGCGGCGTTCGAGGTCACCAACATCACGGCGCTGCTTGTCGCACGCGACCTGGGTGGACCGTAGCGTGGACGCCGATGGTGATGCCTTGGAGGTCGCCGCGCCGCCCATAGGTAGCACGGCTCCAGACGGACTGATCACCGTGATCCCCTTCTTCTTGGGAGCCATGCTGATCGATGAAACGACATGCTAATCGCTAGATCAGGTTTGCAAAGATCTGATGACCCCTACTTGGTGCGCCAAAGATTCCGGGGAAATGACACCTATGGGACCACGGGGATCCCTTCTACAGTTTGGCAGGGAACAGGGCCTAAGCAAAGAGCAGATCTAGTGATCAACACCATGGGTCTTTACCCAGGTTCGGGCCGCAGAAATGCGTAAAACCCTAGTCCTGCTTGATTGTGTATTGAGTGTTCTTGAGTTTCGGCTTGTTGCTACACATGCAAGCTGGGTCGAGAGGTCCAAAAAGCCGAATCCTCCTCCAGTACACCGTGGGCCTCCTTGTATATGACCAAGGGGCTGCCACAGTGGCATACAGGAGGTGCAAAGTAACTACAGTGTATGCAGGAGCTGAAAACCGCTATAGTACACATGCTTATCTTGGTCATCTAAGGACAAACACATTAAATGCGCCGCTTACGTGTCCTCTAGCTTTATCGGGGATGGGAAGAGGGCCCGTCCCGTTCGTTGGCGCCTCACCCCACCTCGACATGTGTCCATGCCGATGAGGCATGCAGTGCCAAGTTGGCTGGCCAGCTGCTGCGCTGGAGAGGTGGCAGGGTCTTCACGAAGATCTACATGCCGCCACGCAGGTGCCTGCCAGGCTGACATGTCAGCCCGTGCACTGGAGTAGTGACTGGGCAGCCGAGTCTGGCCATGGTCTTGCCGATGTCCCCGGCAAGGATCTTGCCGGGGCCTCGTGGGCGTCCTTGACAAGGATCTTGCCAGGGCCTCGTGGGCGTCCTCTACAGGGATCTTGCTGGGGCCTCGTGGGTGTCCTCCACAAAAATCTGCATGCTACTACGTGCATGCCCTTGGATTCTGGACTTAACGTTGTCGATGGTGTCAGATCTCTCAACCATAAGGGTGGTGCTCTGGTTGGTGCTCTGTAAGTCGTCTCAACAAAGACCTTGCCGGGGTCTCGCAAGCCGCCCTGGCAAGGGCCTTGCCGGGGACCCAACTCGTCCTCTGTTCTCTGGCTTGGCTTTTTTTCTTTGTCTTGTATTTGTCCCCGCTTGCCCTCTTCACGCTTTGCCACGTGTGGGGTTACGACTGCCCGTGCACAAGTCTGGGGATCTAAAGGCCCAAACTTTAGTACACCGACAGTGGCCACAGTCTATGAAGATGTGCCTAGCAAAGCCTGGAGCATGTATGAGGAAGAGAACAGAGGTAGCTTTAGAGAAAGTGTTGTCAACGCTGAAGAATATTTGAAGATGCGGGATAAAAAGAGGAAGGTGGATAACGAGCTCAGATTTTTTAAATCAGACTGTGCTAAGATGGCGTTGGCGTAGGAGGAGGCACTTTCCCAGTTGGCCAGTGCAAAACATGTTCTTACTGAACTGAAAGCAGAGGTGGATAAGACGAGCCTGGATGATCTCAATTAGGGAAATGAATATATTGTTCTAATATTGCTATTATGAAGTTGAACTAGCTATATGTTGTACTGAGTTCTTTTCAGGTAGCTATAGTACTGTGATGTTAAAATATATTTATGTGCCTGATATGAAATTGGCAAACAGCTCTTCGATATGAAATGTGAATTTGCATAATACTGGAATTATTAATTGTAAATAATAAACTTGCTAAATGTGTCACAAAACTTTGCAAACGGTTCTAGCAGTAAAAGCGCTTGTGATGGATTGCCCAATGCCACACAGTTTTCTTCATCAAATCATGTGTGATGTAGTTGATAAAAGCAAACGGTTAACCAAGGCAGAGCGTGTGTGATAGTTACACCAATCACACACGAGCCTATACATAAACCTGTGTGGCATATACATACGAACGAAAAGGTTTTCCCTGGACTGACTGTGTGGGATGTACATACGAACAGAAACGTTTTCCCTGGATTGATTGTGTGGGATGTACATATGAACCGAAACCTTCTTCCGTGGATTTACTGTGTGGGATGTACATAAGAACAGAGACATATTCCTTGGATTGATTGTGGGATGTACATACGAACGGAAATGATTGGGTTTCAATGCCTCACCCGATCGCACACGAGCTCATTCTTCCCCAGCCTGTGTGCCAGGAGAGCCTATCCCCGATGGTTTTTAGGTCGTGTGGGAAGGACCCCCCTATCTCGCACAGTCACCTGGCAACGGTTCCAAATGTCGTCGCGGAAAGGGGTTAAAAACTGTGTGTATAGCACCGACGCGTACCAGTGTATTCCCGAGGGAGTGTGCGATGGTGATCATATCAATCTTGGAAACACTTCCAACACACATCATCACCTCGCCCTTAACTAGTCTCTATTTATTCTGCAACTCCTATTTCGAGTTACTAATCTTAGCAACTGAACCGGTATCAAATACCCAGGGCTACTATGAGAAACAGTAAGGTACACATCAATAACATGTATATCAATATACCTTTGTTTACTTTGCCATCCTTCTTATCTACCAAGTATTTGGGGCAGTTCCGCTTCCAGTGTCCATTTCCCTTGCAGTAGAAGCACTCAGTTCTAGGAATGGGTCCAGCTTTGGGCTTCTTCACTGGAGCGGCAACTTGCTTGCCATTCTTCTTGAAGTTCCCTTTGTTTTCCTTTCCCTTTTTCTTGATACTAGTGGTCTTGTTAACCATCAACACTTGATGCTCCTCCTTGATTTCTACATCCACTGATTTCAGCATCGTGAAGAGCTCGCGAATCATTTTCGTCATCCCTTGCATATTAAAGTTCATCACGAAGCTCTAGTAGCTCGGTGATAGTGACTGGAGAATTCTGTCAATCACTATCTTATCTGGAAGATTAACTCCCACTTGATTCAAGCGATTGTAGTGCCTAGACATACTGGGTACATGCTCAATGGCTGAGTTATTCTCCTCCATCTTGTAGGCAAAGTACTTGTCAGACGTCTCATACCTCTTGACATGGGCATGAATATGAAATACCAATTTCCAGCTCTTGGAACATCTCATATGCTCCATGGCGTTCAAAACGTTTTTGATGTCACGGTTCTAAGCCATAAAACATGGCACAGTAAACTATCAAGTAGTCATCATATCGAGCATGGAAAACGTTCATAACGTATGCATCTACTCCTGCAACAGGTTTGACACCTAGCGGTGCATAAAGGACATAATTCTTTTGTGTAGCAATGAGGATAATCCTCAAATCACGGATCCAGTCTGCATTATTGCTATTATCGTCTTCAAATTAGTTTTCTCTAGGAACATATCAAAAATATATAGGAGCTATATCGCGAGCTATTGATCTACAACATAGACATGCAAATTACCAAGACTAAGTTCATGATAAATTAAGTTCAGTTAATCAAATTACTAATGAACTCCCACTTAAATAGACATCCCTCAAGCTTATCTAAGTGATACATGATCCAAATCAACTAACCCATGTCCGATCATCACGTGAGATGGGGTAGTCATCAATGGTGAACATCTCTATGTTGATCATATCTACTATATGAGTCATGTTCGACCTTTCGGTCTCTAGTGTTCCAAGACCATGTCTGTACATGCTAGGATCGTCAAGTTTAACCCTAGTATTCTGCATGTGTAAAACTGTCTTACACCCGTTGTATGTGAACATAGAGTCAATCACACCCGATCATCACGTGGTGTCGCAAAACAACGAACTGTAGCAACGGTGCATACTCAGGGAGAACACTTTTATCTTGAAATTAAGTGAAGGGATCATCTTATAATGCTACCGCCGTTCTAAGGAAAATAAGATGCATAAAGGACAAACATCACATGCAATATAAATATGTGACATGATATGGCCATCATCATCTTGTGCTTTTGATCTCCATCTTCAAAGCATTGTCATGATCTCCATCGTCACCAGCTCGACACCTTGATCTCCATCGTAGCGTCATTGCGTCGAGGTCGTCACACCAACTATTGCTTCTACAACTATCGCTAACGCATAGTGATAAAGTAAAGCATTTACATGGCGCTTGCACTTCATACAATAAAGAGACAACCATAAGGCACCTCCCTGTTGCCGATAATTTACGAAACATGATCATCTCATACAATAACGTATATTACATCATGTCTTGACCATATCATGTCACAACATGCCCTGCAAAAACAAGTTAGACGTCCTCTACTTTGTTATTGCAAGTTTTACGTGGCTGCTACGGGCTTCTAGCAAGAATCGTTCTTACCTACGTAAAAACCACAACGGTGTTTAATCTAGTTTGTTGTTTTAACCTTCTTCATACTGGCCGTATTCAAGTTTGATTCAACTAAAGTAGGACAAACAGACACCCGCCAACCACCTTTATGCAAAACTAGTTGCATGTCAGTCGGTGGAACCGGTCTCATGTGTATGTACATGTATGGTTGGTCCGGGCCGTTTCATCCCACAATACCGCTGAATCAAAGTAAGACATTGGTGGTAAGCAGTATGACTATCACCGCCCACTACTCTTTGTGTTCTACTCGTGCATATCATCTACGCATAGACCTGGTTCGGATGCCACTGTTGGGAAACGTTGCATGGAAAACAAGAAAAATTATATGCACACACAAGATCTATCCATGGAGATGCATAGCAAAGAGAGGGGGATAGTATGTCTACATACCCTCATAGTCCATAAGAGGAAGCATTTCACAACGCGGTTGATGTAGTCGAACTTTCTTTGCGATCCAACCGATCGAGTACCGAATGTACGGCACCTCCGCGTTCAACACACGTTCAGCTCGGTGACATCCTCCGCCTTCTTGATCCAGCAAGACGGTGAGGTAGTAGATGAGTTTCAGCAGCACGATAGCATGGTGACAGTGATGGTGAAGTGATCTCCGCAGGGCTTCGTCTAAGCACTACGAAAGTATGACCGGGGTGTAAACGGTGGAGGGGCGCGCTGCACACGGCTAGGTAATTGTCTGTTGTGTGCTAGATGCCCCCTCCCACATATATATAGGTGGGAGGGAGGGAGGAGCAGCCAAAGGAGGCACCCAAGTAGGAGGAATCCTACTTGAAGTCCCTCCCAAGCCGCGCCCCCTGCCTTATATAAGTGTGGGGGAAAGGAAGGGGAAGGTGGCACCCCCACTTTTCTTTCTCCCATGAGAGGGAAAGGTAGGAGGGGCTAGCCCTCCCCCTTTCCTTCCCCTAGGGCCTGTTGTCCAAAGAAGGGGCGCACCAGGGGCTGGTATGTGCCCACTTTGGCCCATTAGGCCCATACACTTACCGGGGGTGTATGGAACTCCTTCCGGTGACCCGATAACTACCCGGTGCACTCTGAAACTCTTCTGGTGTCCGAATACCATCATCCTATATATCAATCTTTACCTCTCGACCATTTCAAGACTCCTCGTCATGTTCGTGATCTCATCCGGGACTCTGAACAACATTCGGTCACCAAATCATATAACTCATATAACACTATATCGTCAATGAACGTTAAGCGTGCGGACCCTACAGGTTCGAGAACTATGTAGACATGAATGAGACACATCTCCGATCAATAACCAATAGCGGAACATGGATGTCCATATTGGCTCCTACATATTCTATGAAGATCTTTATCGTTAGAACCTTATGACAACTTACGTAATTCCCTTTGTCCATCGGTTTGTTACTTGCCCGAGATTCGATCGTCGGTATCTTCATACCTATTTCAATCTTGTTGCCGGCAAGTCCCTTTACTCATTTTGTAATACATCACCTCATGACTAACTCCTTAGTCATTTGCTTGGAATCTTATGATGTGTATTACCGAGAGGACTCAGAGATACCTCTCCGATACTCTGAGTGACAAATCCTAATCTCGATCTATGTCAACTCAACTAACACCGTCGGAGATACTTGTAGAGCATCTTTATGATCCCCCAATTACGATGTGACGTTTGATAGCACACAAGGTGTTGGGGATATGACTATTGGGTATGAACCGCCCAGGAGGGGCCGGGTCATACCGCCTGGCGACTCATCAATGAAGATGGTGGATCATACAAGCCCGTTGATGGCCCAAGACCCAGAGGCTACTTGAGGCCCAAGAGGATGAACCGCCATATGTGTACGACTTGTTTTGTAAGGCGAGCATAGATATTCAGCGAGCCGGACACTTGTACATGAGCCGGCCGGGACTCCGTGAGCCGCCGCGCGTCAACCTGTGTATATAAAGGGTCAACCCGGCGACGGCTTAGGGGCAAGAAACAAGAGATCGAGAACTAGGTCAAGCATATTCGCTCCCTGGTAATCAAAACCCTAGCAATACCACCTCAAACTGGATTAGAATTTGACCTTCACCGCAAGGGGCCGAACCTGTATAAACTCTCCGTGTCCTTTTTCCTAATTAACCCCTTTAAGCTAACCTAGTTGTGATGGCTCCACGACTAAGTCCTTCCGCTAGAACATCTGCCATGACCATTCGACGACAGTTGACGCCCACAGTGGGGCTAGAGCACGGTGGTTTCGAGTTCTTAGAGGTCGGCTTTGAAGGGATCAAGGGATACGCTGTGCGCTGGATGACTAAGAGTCGTCGTGGCAAGCTCTACATCGAAGATGCAGGCTGCGGCCCCGAGGCCGGCTCAATTGAGTACGGGTATCGGGTCCCCTTCGGTGGAATCCATGTCTTCATCAGCAAGATCGGCGAACCGGGCCCTGAGCCGGACATCTGCAACGACATCATCAAGACGGATCAGCGTGCACGACCCGCCCGGGTTCAACCCGCCGTGAAGCACGCCTTTGTTGGTTTCATCAATGGGGCGGAAGGCGAGGCAAGATCTGTGTCTGGTGGTGAGACGACTATCTACTCTGATGGTGAATCGTCCACAGGCGAGACTAATTCAATGTATCAACTGCAAGAAGGCCGGCTTGGGGGCTGTTCCGATGGTGACAGTATTCCGGTCCCCTATGAGCCGCCGAAAAGGGTCGTGATCTTCATGGCTGGTACACAGCCGGCGCTTGGCTCGACAATTGCCGCAGCTATGACCTCCAGCTCAACGGCTGCAGCGGCGGCTGGTGCTAGCGGCACGGCGCGAGCATCGGCTCAAGCTTTGACAGAGTTATTGGAGGCTTTGGTGACTCTGATGGGGGTGGAGGTAACCCCGAACAACCAGGAACATCACAAGGTGGATGTGGCCAGGCTACTTGATGAGATAGCTCAAGCCAAGGAAGAACTGGCGGCTGAGAACGCTAGGATGGATACAGAACGGGCCTCTTTGGATGCCCAGGCACAACGGATTCTAGCAGAGTCCTTTCGGCTCACATTGGAACAGAACGCTTCAAATGAGATCATGAGGAGGAGGCACCATAGTCGTCTACCTCCGGTTTATGATGCAAGGAACCTCTTGAACACGCCTGGAGCAGGGACCAGTGACCCTCCGGTGGTGAATCGGGCGGTCGAAGCGCCGGGGACTAGAGCGCCGGTTCAGCCGCGTGCGATGGACCCACCACGTTTGAATAATACTCCGCCCCAGCATGTTCCGACGCCTCTAGGTCATTACTCTAACTAGTTGAAGGCGAGTCTCCAACAGCGGTAGAGACACGGAGGGCCAGAGAGCTTCTTCAGACAGTTGTGGCTCAGCAGGCGGCTTATTCTTATAGCCGTGAAAGGATTCACTCAACCCCTCGTCCAAGCCAGAGTTATTGAAGGCACATTGACTCACCGGCAGTTTCGAGCAGTGAACATCACCGCAACCAGCCTCATGGGCATGACCTGGCGTGCGGAGGTACCGATGCTCAGACCTTAGTAGATCAGGGAAGAGCGCGTCGGGAGGCTGAGCTGGCGGCTCAGCTAGCGGCTCAAGAACAATCTCCATTTTATCCATCAGCTTCGGTGGAGGCAGGAGTGACCTCTAGAACCTTGGGTGTCCCAAGTTTAGTGTCGGCTCTGGGTAACGAGCATTTGCCTAAGGATTTCAAGGGTCCTCGTAAGGTGCCTAATTACACAGAAGATCAGCCCCCTGAAACCTGGATTGAGAGTTATGAGATGGCCATGGAGATGTTAGATGTCAGTGATACTGCATGTGCTAAGTACTTCACCATGATGTTGGATGGGCCAGCTCGTACTTGGTTGAAAGGGCTGCCCGCTAACTCCATTAGATCATGGGCAGAGTTGAAGGCCCATTTTATCCAGAATTTTAAAGACAACTGCAAGAAGCCTATGTCAATGCTGGATTTGGATTCCTGTGTTCAGGGTGAGGGCGAGTCAACAACCCATTGGATGCGCCGGATCTCAGCTATTATACATTCTTAGGATAGTATCAATGCCGGCTCAGCAGTCCTGATGTTGGATAAGAATTGCCGTTTTATCCCATTGAAGCAGAAACTGGGGCGGCTTAAACGCCACTGCAATGACATGGGGGAGCTAATGGCGGCTCTAGGTAAATATGCTCACTCTGATGGTACCAAGGACCCCGAGTCTGATGATGATAAGCCGGGTAAGGGAAAGAAGAGCAGCAATTTGAAAGGGCAGTAGCATAACCCGGCAAATCAAGGTGGTAATGGTAAGCACAAGGCTGATGGAATTTTCGATTTTGTGGCTAACACTAATACACAGAATACTCAGCATCGCAAGGGAAAAACCCACCCCGGTTTGGAGGACCTATATTCAACCTTGAGGCGATGATGAATCAGCCTTGCCGAAAGCATGGTACACATGAAAAGCCGGCCAATCACCTCTGGAAGGATTGCTTCATTATGAAGGAGTATAGAAATTCCATTTTTTTCCAGAACAATCATGGGCCAAACAGCGGCTGAGGATCCGGCTCTCACAGTCCTGGTAATGGTGGTGGCAGTTCTAATTCCGGTTTCCAGGGCCAAGGCAATCAAGGCGGTTTTAATCAACAATCTAGTCAAGGGAATCACCAGCATCAGTCTGGTTATTAGAGTAACCCGAAGCAGTTGAATAGTGGACAGTACCACGTCGTCACCACAAGTTTATGCAAACGGGATCAGAAGCTCCATAAGTGGGCTGTGAACGCAGTTGAGCCAGCGATTCCCCGTTACTTATGATGGTCTGAACACCCTATTCTCTAGAGCCGTGAGGATCACCCGCCCTGGGTTGATAATCCGGGTCATTTGGCTTTGGTGGTGGCGCCTCAGGTTGGAGGGTATAGATTTACTAAGGTACTCATGGATGGGGGTAGCAGCATCAATACTCTTTATTATGAAACTTTTCGTCGCATGAGCTTGACTAACAAAGATCTTAAGCTGTCAAATACTATTTTTCATGGCGTGGTGCCTGGTAAGTCGGCTTATCCAGTGGGCAAAATATCTTTGGAAGTGGCTTTTGGTGATGATCATGGTTCCAGATCTGAGACGTTGACTTTTGAGGTGGTTAAAATTAAAAGTCCTTATCATGCTCTATTTGGGCGGCCGGCTTATGCTAAGTTCATGGCAAGGTCGTGTTATGTTTATTTGGAGCTTAAGATGCCGGGTCAGAAGGGTACCATCACAGTGCATGGAAGCAGGAAGATAGCCTTGGAATGTGAGGAAGGCGATGTTGCTTACGCAGAGTATGTCTGTGTAACATAAGAGTTGAAATTTTATAAGGATAATGTTGACTCGACGGATATGACTTCTTTGAAGAAGCCAACCACAAAGCATGACCCCCTGTTGAAATTTAAATCAGCTGATGACACCAAGCTAGTTGACTTTGTTCCTGGCGATTCATCCAAGCAGTTCAATATCAGTGCTAATCTGGATTAGAAATAGGAAAGCACGCTCATCGAGTTCATCCCTGAGAACCGAGACATCTTTCCACGAAAACCTTCAGACATGCCAGGTGTACCGAGGGAACTCGCTGAGCACACTTTCAATATTGATCCAAAGATTAAACCGATCGAGCAATTCCTTCGCTGTTTCAATGAAGAGAGGTGCAAGGCCATTGGTGAAGAAGTGGCCCGGCTCTTGGCAGCTGGGTTTATTGTTGAAGCTTCTCATCCTGAGTGGTTGGCTAACCCGGTGCTGGTACTTAAGAAAAATGGTACTTGGCGTATGTGTGTGGATTACACGGACTTAAACAAGGCATGTCCGGCTGATCCCTTTGCTCTTCCCCATATTGATCAGATCATTGATGCTACGGCGGGTTGTGAGCGTTTGAGCTTTTTGGATGCTTATTCTGGTTATCATCAGATCAATATGGCAGTTAAGGACCAGGAGAAGACAGCCTTCATCACTCCTTTTGGAGCCTTCTGTTATGTCCGTATGCCTTTTGGGATCAAGAGTGCACAGGCGACTTACCAGCGGTGTGTGCAAAATTGCCTTCATGATCAGATTAGGCGCAATGTTCATGCTTATGTGGATGATATTGTGGTGAAATCCAGGAAGAAGGAAACCTTGATAGATGACTTGAAAGAGACCTTTGACAATATCCGGGTCTACAAGATGATGCTTAACCCGGCCAAGTGTGTCTTTGGCGTACCAGCAGGCAAGGTCTTAGGCTTTCTGGTTTCTGAACGGGGTATTGAGGCTAACCCGGAGAAAATAAAGGCTATCACTTCCCTGGCAAAACCGCGTGTATCAATGATGTTCAGTGTCTGGCAGGTCGTATTGCGGCCTTAAGCCGGTTTATAAGCCGGCTGGGTGAAAAAGTTATCCCTCTATACCAGATGATGAAGAAGACAGATCACTTTGTCTGGAGTGATGTTGTTGACCAGGTGTTTGAGGCCTTGAAGAAACAGTTAGCTGAGTCGCCAGTTCTTGCTGCTCCCATTGATAAAGAGCCCTTGTTGTTGTATGTGGCTGCCAATAGCCGAGCTGTTAGCGTGGCAATTGTGGTGGAAAGGAACGAATCAGGCAAGGAGCATCCGGTTTAGAGGCCGGTTTATTACATCAGCGAGGTGCTCATTGAGTCCAAGCAGATGTATCTGCATTGGAAGAAGCTTGTATATGGGGTGTTCATGGCTAGTCGAAAGCTCAAGCAATATTTTATGGGTCATCCCATCATTGTGGTTAGTTCTGCTCCTCTAGGGGATACTATTTAAAACAGAGAAGCCACAGGTCGAGTAGCCAAGTGGGCCATTGAGCTTGGACCCCATAGTTTGAAGTATATGCCTCGCACAGCTATCAAGTCTCAAGCACTTGTGCATTTCATCAATGATTGGAAAGAGCTGCAGATGCCTGAGGAGAAGCCAGATAGCACATATTGGACTATTCACTTTGATGTGTCCAGGCAATTGGATGGCTCGGGGGCTGGAGTTATTTTGACTTCCCCACGAGGTGATAAATTTTATTATGTTTTGAGGCTGATGTTCCCTTGTACTAACAATGCAGCTGAGTATAAAGCCTTACTCCATCGTCTTCGGATGGCTAAAGAGATGAATCTAAGCCGGGTCAGGTGTTTTGGTGACTCAGATTTGGTAGCTCAGGAAGTTTCAGGCACTTGGGATTCTAAGGACCCACTCATGGCGGCTTGTCGCCGAGAGGTTGATGCTATTGCTAGTCACTTCAAGGGCTATCAAGTGGAGCATGTTGATCGAAGGAAAAACGAGGCGCCTGATGCTTTAAGCCGGTTGGGATCCCAGCTTAAGCCAGTGCCACCCAATATTTTCCTTGATATTCTTCATAATCCTTCAGTCAAACTGGCTACAGAGGAAGATCTTGCTATTCCTGACCCGGAGGCGCAGCTGGTGGAGACTCTTCATGCTATTCCTGATTGGACAATTCCATATTTGGCGTATATGACCCAGGGAGAGTTACCCGAAGATGAAACTTTGGCCAGGAAGATAACCCGACAGTCTAAGTCAATGACTATTGTCAATGGGGAGCTGCATCATCGCAGTGTTACGGGGGCGTTTCAACATTGTGTTTCTCCTGAAGAAGGTTGTGAGATACTACGAGAGATTCATGAAGGAGATTGTGGTCATCATGCCGACTCTAAGTCTCTCGTGGCCAAGGCTTTTCATCATGGATTTTATGTGCTGACGGCTCATGCCGATGTAGAGGATTTGGTCAGTAAATGTGATGGTTGTCAGAAATTCTCAAGAAAAGCTCACATGCTGGCTCAAGATTGAGGATGATTTCAATTGCTTGGCCGTTTGCAGTATGGGGGCTTGATATGGTTGAACCTTTCAAAAGGTCCAAGGATAAAAAGACCCACCTTTTGGTGGCGGTTGACAAATATACAAAGTGGGTTGAAGTAGAGCCGGTTAGTAAGTGTGACGCGGCAACCACGGTTCAATTCATCAAAAAGGTGATTTTCCATTTTGGTTTTCCCCACATCATTATAACTGATAATGGCACTAATATGTCCAAGGGTGCTATGAAAGACTATTGTCAATGAGAGCATATTCGACTTGATGTATCATCAGTGGCTCACCCCCAGTCCAATGGTCAAGCTAAGAGAGCCAATCAAGAAATTTTGAGAGGCATCAAGCCCCAGCTTATGGTCCCTTTGCAGAGGACGCTGGGTTGTTGGGTGGAGGAATTACCCTTAGTGTTATGGAGCATCAATACCACTCCCAATAGATCTACGGGTTACACGCCTTTCTTCATGGTTTACGGAGCAGAGGCGGTTTTCCCTAGTGACATCCGTCACGGTTCGCCTCGTGTGGCGGCTTATGTTGAAGATGATAATGAAAAAGCACGTCAGGATGCTATTGACCTGTTGGATGAGGAACGTGACCTTGCGGCGGCTCGTTCGGTGATTTACCAGCATGATCTGCACCATTATCATAGCCGCCGGGTTAAAACCAGGACCTTTCAGGAAGGCGATTTGGTGCTCCGGCTGATCCAGGATCAAACTGATATGCATAAGCTATCCCCACCTTTGGAAGGGACCTTTGTGGTCAGCAAAAATCTGAACAACGGGTCATACTTCCATGTTGATGTTCGAGACCACGAGGACTCACCCACATCATAGGAGGAGACCCGTCGGCCGTGGAATATTGCTCATCTTCGGCCTTACTACACCTGAGCCACCGGCTCTTGTGATTTATATATTTTGACAATGTATATATTATGATGAATATAATAAAGCCGGCATCCCTGATAATTCGGGGCCTCTGTCGTTTCATTTATGAGAATAATGAGTCTTTATTGTCACTTCATATGATTACTTGGGGGCTTCCTTCTAATTGAGCATAGCTATGACTACCCTCTTGATCCGGGTTGTACGCCATGATTAAAACATACTTGGGGGCTCCCTGCTCGTTGAGCATAGCTATGACTACCTATTTGACCCGGCTTGTAAGCCTGGAATAAAATATTACTTGGGGGCTCTTTTGTTAATGGACAGAGCTTTGATGACCCTTGTAATAGGCTTGGACGCCAGGTGTATTCACCAAAAAATCTGGGTTATCCTGCCTTTGTAAGTCTGCCACTCCGCGCAGGAAATCTTCGAATGACTCGCCGTACTCTTGACAGTCAATATTATAAAGACCCTGAACTTGTCAAAGTTAAAACGATGATTAGTCATGTGAGGCCCGATTTACAAGGTTTGCATGAAGGTTTAACTCAGTGGATGTGTGGCCATTGAAAAGCACTTGAATTTAAGGCTTGGCAGCCTATGAAAGCCTTGTTTTTTATTTATATTTGATTTGAACATTTTTTGAGATTCATCTCTTGTGACCTATTAATATATGGTTGAAAACCGATGAGGGCTATGTTGCCTTATGATTCATATATGAATTTATCTGGAGTTTATTAACCCGGCCTGGCTTTGGACTTTAAGTCGCCAGTATATGATGATTTTATGTGCTTAGAGCGATGTGCTCTAAGCTTTGGGATATTACCCCTTGCTGCATGCGGCGTTGTAAGCCGGCGGGATGAATCAACTGAACAAGGCGTTGTGCTCTCAATTTTTGGGTTGTAACCCTGACTGCCCAGGTATAATAAGCCGACAGTGTGCGCAAATATCACAGGTATGATATTTTGTTATGATTATATGAGGTTGTGATTACACCGGCCCTAGTTATGGACTATTATAGTCACCAGTGGTTTTTATATAGGGTATTGTGACCCACCCTGGGGTAAACCGCCAGGGCACTTGTGATATGTTTGTGTGCAGGAAAATGATAAATCCGACCTACATAATTGATGATATCATGAGTATAAGTGGCAGACCTTCAATTGACGGATCAGCGGTGTTATGATAAAAAAACATGCACGATGACACGGCAGGTCAGAGTTTAACTAGCCTATTACATGGCTCTATGGGCCCAAATGAATAAGTGTTTTTCAAGCAAGGCTTGATGATGCCAGTTATGAGCTGGCCAATGGATCAGTTCTTATGAGTCCTGGCGGGTTGAAGCCTCCGGCTCATCTTGCGCCTCTTCTTCTTCTTCGGCTTCTTGCTTATCCATCAGCTGAAAGTCAGGTGTAGCCCAGTTGATACTAGTGAATGCTCTAAACATAGATTCATCATCAATAAGGTTGGATGGATCAATGTCAGGAGCGAAGGTGTGCTTACGAATCGGCGGGATGAGCTTCGTCTCCTGATGAACCGGCGCCTTCAATTTCTTATTCTCAGCATCATAAGCCGCCTGGTATGTGGATAGATTGGTTTCTTCAGCCAACTTACTTTCTAATAGACCCATTGTTCTGGCTATTTCTGCAAAGTCATCAGAACTGAAGGCAGATCCGTCCTCTTTGACACTTGGGCAACCATCGGCCAAATCTTCTAGATCCAGATCTGCTTGCCACGCCTTTACCCGGCTTAAAGCAGTCAACGCGCCGGCTCTAGTAGATGATCGCTTTAAATCATCAATCCTTTGGGGCAGCACTGATAATCTCTCAAGTGTATCTTTGATGAGAGTGGGTGGAGATTTCTTGTGCATAGCAGCAGCAATGGTACGCTGGGTATCAGTATATAACTGGTCTACAAGAGTGTACGCAACTTTAAGCCGGATGCGCATATCTGAGCCCAACTTAGCGCTCCAAGAACCTATATCAGTAAATTTATTGATAAGCCGGTAGATGTTTATAATATGTTTATTGAGATGCAAAGGAGTCAAGTTTCCTACTTACCAAAGATGGGTGACGACATGTTATTGATCTGCTGCCTTAAACTGGACAGCTCGTCAGTCACCAGTTTAAGTGCGGCTTCAGCATCTTCTGCTCTCTTTGATAGAGTCATTTTTCGGTCTCCCAGCTGTTTTTATTAGTGCTGAAGTTTTGCTTCAGCTGCTCAATGTTTTATAAAGCATCCTTCAGTTCTGACTTGGCCTTGGATGTCTCAGATTGCTGAGTTTTAATGTTTGCCTTCAGATCATTGAGCTGTGAATCCTTCTCAATCAGTTCAGCCTGTGACATAAGCAAACACGAAAGGTATTATGATCATGATTATTTTTGAAGTCCCAAGCACAATACAAGTATTTTCCTTGGCACTTGGGGGCTAATGTCTATTGCTTTTAAGAACTTTTTGAAGTCCCAAGCACAATACAAGTATTTTCCTTGGCACTTGGGGGCTAATGCCTATTGCTCTTTTCAAAGACGAATTTATCCGATGATTCGGGTACAATGATATGATCCGGTTTACCAAGGTTACATATAGAAGTGTTGATTTATCAATGTTGGTAAGTCCCGGTTTAGCTATGCTAGTTAAATCGACCCTTGGGGGCTACGGATGCGAAGTTCATTACTGCTACTTAAAGTCCCGGCTTAACTTGATGATTTAAGTCGGCCCTTCGGGGCTAGTGATGATGTCCAGTTCTTTATGGCAATTGGAAAGTCTACAAAATATTCAACCCTATCATATCCTATAGACTTGGCGGCTGATAGACATATAATTATGAAGAGAATAGTGATTGGATTACCTCATAACATTCCTTCATCAAATTGACTAAGCCGGCTTCAAAATCGCGACTGGTGTAGAGACAGTTCAAATAACTAGAGTGGATTTCTTGGGCACTGAACTGGGAGTAGTCTTCTAAGTCTACTTTCCACTTGCCTTTATCAGCAGTAGAAATTTCATCCTTGGCGCTATGCTTGGATAAGGCAGTGGGGTTAAAAGGCGCGGTTTAACCAAGCCCAGTGATGGTGGCATCGTCGGCCTTATCTTCATTTGGCTTGATGGGGCTTGGTGGTTTAGAGATGACCGGTTCAACATCTATTTGATCCATGGTGACGTCGTGCTCTTCTGGTGGCGGGTCATCAATGGTGGCTTCAACAATTGGATGAGAGGATTCTTGCTGTTGTTTTTCCGGCTCAGACGGGTTGGAGTCGTCAGCCGGCTTGTTCAGTTTTGCCTTTTTCCTAGGTTTGGCCTGGCCCCTGAGAATAAGAAACACAAAGATATCAGCATATTGATCAGGCATGAAGTTTGAATGACTGAATATACCCTTACCCAGGCATAGTCTTGAAAGTTGGGATTTGAGTTCCCGTTGAGTCGCCGGAGGAGGAATGAGATGTCGCCTGATAATTTGAATCAGACGGATTAAGATGTTGACGAAAAAGACCCGCCTTGGGATAATCTAAGTCAGAAAGTTTTGAAACCTCCAGTCGACGTTTGCGAGGCGCTGGGGTGTTCGGTAAGCCAGAAGGTAAAATTTCACCGCCGCCGTGCCGAGTTGTGCAGCAAGCTTCATGTTGCTGTTTCTTCAAAAGAAATTTTGGATCCAAGTGAGCTAAAGGGTGAGAAAATCTTACTTTCCGGCTTGCTTGTCAGGTTTTCTATGATGGCGGAGAGTCTGAGCCGGAGGAAAGGATATTATCTCTTCGTCATTCGCACGGCTGGCCTTAGCATCATCCTGATAGTAGTCATTGTCAATAAGATGTATGAAAAATGAGCCAAGGGAATCAAGTTCTACCTCCGATTCGTCATCATGATCTTTATCATCCAAATTGAATAATTCAGCAGCATTGGTCTTCTTCTTAGTAGGCCTTTTTGTGGCCTTACTCTTTGTCCGGGTTTTCTTTGGTTTCTTTGGCAACTTCTTGGTCCAAAAGGATGAGTCGGCATGTAAACATTGAATGTGTATGAGCAGGCAGCACAAGTGAAAATATGCGTCAAGCATGGGCTGGATTCAAAACTTACAGCTGGCGGCTTATTCAGAACATAGAAAGGGACCAATCCAACTTTACTGCAATCTTCTAAGCTTTCATTCAACAAAGTCTTGGTCATCTCATTGATGTATTCCTCAGTCATTTCGGTTTGACAGTGGCGCTGAGGATCTGTTAGCTCATTGGTATATCCACACGTTAAACCGGGTCGGATACTTAGAGGCAAGACTCTCCAGGCGACCCAGCAGCAAACTAAGTCAATTCCGGTCAAGCCATTGGCCATCAGAGCCCGAATCTTTGCGAAAACAGGCACATACTTCTTCCGTTCTGCTGTGATGATACGATCTGAAAGATGATGTCTACTACTAAGTCGGCTAGAGCGGTAACCCGGCAAGGGATTTTCTCCTTCCGGCGAAGTATCTTGGCAATAGAACCAAGTCTGATTCCAGTCTTTGGGGTGACTGGGAAGATTAGCAGCTGGGAAGATGGCCTCTTTCCAGCACTGTATAGATATGCCGCCTAGTTCCAAGCTAGGTCCATGTGTGAATTCATTCTGCCGGTTCAATTATTAGAATTCCCTGAATAATTCTATGGTGGGCTACTGTTGAAGGTACACCTCACAGAAAACTTGGAAGTTGCAGATGTTTGAGACTGAATTTGACCTATGTCTTGGGGATGAAGTTTGAACAAGTGCAGCATGTCTCGGAAGAATCTTGAGCCGGGAGGGCTGAAGCTCCGGTCCATATGATCCATAAAAACCACTACTTCACCATCTTTGGGCTCAGGGCGAGTTTCTTTACCCGGAATCCTCCAATGGATGGCTTCTTTTTTGGCCAGAACGCCAGTCTGAACATATTTTTTAAAATCTTCCTCGGTCTCCCGGGAAACAACCCAGTTGCAGGCGGTGACGGTCTTGACCATTTTTTGAGAGAAAAGGCCTACAAGACAAAGACATTACCGACTTACGATCATGATAGGATCGTTGATTCAAAGGTAGAATGCTATCACATTAAGTTGGGAGATGAACATTTGAAGTATGAAGGCATTCATATAAGCAGCTTAAAAGGGGACTAATGGTACCTGCCAGATTACGGATTCTATTGTTAAGCCGGACAGAGTTTTAAATAAATCAGATTATAAACAAGTACAGTTAAACCGGAGAAATATGCCGGGTCATGCGAGTTATGAAGCATGTAATGGATCACGGTTCACAATATAAGCCGCCGTAGCAATTATGGAACTTCAAATTTATCAGTGGAAATTTGGCTAAGTGTTGGACAAACAGATTTTGCAAATTGAAGCGAAGATTTTGGATCTACTACAGGTCAGAAAAAGCAATAAAATTCTAAACCAAGGTTGGCGGCAGTGGCAAATTTTGGGTGCTTCAGTAAGATCTTCTATGGAAGAATGCTATTCTGATAATGAAAGCAAATGTTAAACTACTACCGCAAAGGGTTCAGAACTTATTCAGATTGAAAGTTGCTCGAGCTGAAGAACACGAGGAACAGCGAAGAACACTTATGAACAAGGCAAGCCCTAACGCAGATCTGATGTTGAGGAAGAGAAGCACTTACAGTTCCTGATGGACTGCAGTGAAGCACCGGTGTTCTTTGGTCTGATCAGGTCGATGCGGCGGCCGGAGTTGTGTAGCGGTTGGAGGTCACAACGACGGAGCTCAGGCGACAGAGGAGATGGAGAGGAAGATGAAGGAGATGAGGCAAGGGGGGGAAATGGAAAGAACCCCCGCCCCTATTTATAAGGGGGAGATACAAGGCAGGAACGGAAATCGAGGAGGCCAAAATCATCATGTGGCTGTATGGACGCCTCGATTTCCAAGATGTACATTAAGATATGGATCAATTAAGATGTGTTGTACATCGTGCAAAATTAATGTGAGATGACATCATGGCGGTTTAAGAAGGTTCCGTGAGCTGACGTCATGACGGGTTACCGCACAGTTTATTAAACAGGTGGTGCAGGATTTTGACAAATCAAGTATTGAAGATTGGCGTGAACAAGTTCAAGTCAACCCGGGGCCTAATGTTGGGGATATGACTATTGGGTATGAACCGCCCAGGAGGGGCCGGGTCATACCGCCTGGCGACTCATCAATGAAGATGGTGGATCATACAAGCTCGTTGACGGCCCAAGACCCAAAGGCGACTTGAGGCCCAAGAGGATGAATCACCATATGTGTACGACTTGTTTTGTAAGGCAAGCATAGATAGTCACCGAGCCGTACACTTGTGTATGAGCCGGCCGGGACTTCGTGAGCCGCCGGGTGTCAACCTGTGTATGTAAAGGGACGACCCAGCAACGGCTTAGGGGCAAGAAACAAGGGATCAAGAACTAGGTCAAGCGTATTCGCTCCCTGGTAATCGAAACCCTAGCAATACCACCTGAAACTGGATTAGGCTATTACCTTCACCGCAAGGGGCCGAACCAGTATAAACTTCCTGTGTCCTTTGTCCCGATTAACCCCTTTAAGCTAACTTAGTTGCGATGGCTCCACGACTAAGTCCTTCCGCTAGGACATCTGCCGTGACAATTCCACGACACAAGGTATTCCTCCGGTATCGGGGAGTTGCATAATCTCATAGTCGAAGGAATATGTATTTGACATGAAGAAAGCAATATCAATAAACTGAACGATCAATATGCTAAGCTAACGGATGGGTCTTGTCCATCAAATCATTCTCCTAATGATGTGACCCCATTATCAAATGACAACACATGTTTATGGTTAGGAAACCTTAACCATCTTTAATCAATGAGCTAGTCTTGTAGAGGCTTACTAGGGACACGGTATTTGTTTATGTATTCACACATGTATTCAAGTTTCCGACCAATACAATTCTAGCATGAATAATAACCCTTTATCATGAATAAGGGAATATAAAATAACAACTTTATTATTGCCTCTAGGGCATATTTCCTTAAAACCTACCTCTGCCGCACCATCAAATTCAGCTTTCATATTTTGGTATGGGTGATCTTTCTGTAAGAACCTACGATGAAGCAAATACACGGTTTTGTGTGAGTTGGGAAGAAATCTGCTCGCTGTCCTATCCATGCATGTGACACACCCTACATCTCCCCTTGTTTTCTACCCTGATGTGTTGCCTAATGCTGGCATATCTTCAGTGGTGTGCATCAGCATCGCATGTAGATCAAAAAAACTCCTTTTTGTAAGCATCATGACATTTTACAGCAAACTTTTTTACCCTCAATGCTAGTAGTTCTTCTACAAGTAGCTGAAAGTAAATGTCGATGTCATTTCCAGGTTGCTTTGGGCCTTGGATAATATTTGACATCATGATGTATTTTTCTTCATACACAACCAGGGAGCAAGGTTATATATGCATAGAAGCACCAGCCATGTGCTTTGGTGCTCATATCGCCAAAAGGACTCATCCCGTCAGTACACTCCCTGAGCCTTACACTTCTAGGATCCTTTGCAAAGTCTTCAAACTTGTTGTTGATTAATTCCCACCGAGCCCCATCTTTCGGGTGCCGCATATATTTATCCACGGTTTGCTCATCATGATGCCACCTCAACCTTTTTGCCTCTCAAGGGTTTGCAAACAAACGCCCTATCATGGTTTTGTCACAGCAGGTGTCCTAGTGTGAGGACTTAGAGGTGAGGCCATCACAACCGGGTGATTATCTTTTCAGGGTTGAGCGGACTCGAGAGACACAGATTTACCCAGGTTAGGCCCCTCACGGTGGAGGTGAAAGCCTACTCCTACTTTTCTGCCTATTGCTTGAGTATTGAATACAAGGGAGCGGATTCACTTGACCTAGCTATCGATTGATTGTAACCTGATCTATCTGCCCTAGGAACTCGTCTTTATATACATGTCGAGGCCCTGGGCATAAAAGAGTCCGGGTCGTGTTATGACCCGTGACTGAGCCCAACTCTAAGTCGCCTTGCTCCTCTAGCAAGTCATCATGTGGTGGCTTATTCTTATGGGTCGTCACCGCCGCCTTCTGGTTCCGGGCTTTAAGCCGTCCCATCTTGTGAGCCGCATTTCCAGTCTTGCATCTTCATCGCTCTGGCCCATCTAAAGCCTGGCACCCACAGTCGCCAGTCATATGACCAGGCCTTTATTTGGCGGGTTATATCATGGGGTCATATCCCCAACATTAGGCCAAAGAATGATTTCAATTCATTCATGTCAATCTTCAATCCATCAGTATGGCGAGTCTTATCTTCCGGGTCTCAAAGTGTCAACTTGAAAAACCTCACGACCCGCCATGTGAAATGATGATGTCACCTTCGCAATTTTAGGGAGTCCCTCATGACGTCATAATCTTGTGCATATCCATTTATCCCAAAAACCGAGGCGTATTTTCTTCCAAAAGTTACTATGTCCCCTCAATTTTCATGCTTACCATTTACTATTGCCTTTTCCTTATATATACGCAAGGGGTGGGGGTCCTCCTTTTCACTTTTACTTCATCCCCTCCGCTTCTTCTTCTTCCTCCTCTCGAAGCCTCCTGCGACCGGAGCACCGCCACACTTGTCGACCTTCACCGGCCACCTCGCTCGGGACCACATCGCCACCCCACCTTCACCGGAGTTCAACAGTGCATCTCTGCCCTCTACTACCACAACCAGGTACTCAAATCTCCGCTCCTCAGATTCACATTAGCTCGCCAGAGTTCATAGAGTTCGTCGGTTTCATCCGCACTTCTCCATCATATCTTGAGTTAGATCTTGTATTTTATCTGAGATATCCATAGAAATATTGTGGTACTAGATTCGAGATTGACTTTGTATCTAAATGTACTATACCCTTACTAGAACCAACGAACAGTTTATCAATTGCTTCCGCCGTTGCCCTTAGGTTTAGCAATTATTTTCCTTTTTCAAACCATCTGTAGATGCACAATTATAAGTGCTTTGGTCGAAATTTGTTATCCCACACTTAGCAAAAAACTTAGTAACCTTCAATCTAGTTAACTTGCCTTCGTATCTCTGGCAGCTCATCAGCGTAACTGTAACTCGCCAGATATTTGGAAATTGCATCTATTGCTAAGCCGGCTCACCGTTGAGGGTGTCTTATCCATTATTTACTTGTCATTGTCCTTATCCATTATGTCCTTGTCTTATCCATTATGTCGTCTTGCGCATAACAGGCAATCATGTCCTTGTCATATAACTGATGTAGCGAGTCATTATTTCTTAAGTACCTCATCATTTATATTTCTGCAGTCCTCCGTTTCATATAGGTGGCTCAGTATGTCGAAAACCACCATTCGCAATTGTGTGCCTTCCCAAGTTTCCGAGCTCATTCTTAAAAATTATAAAGATCAATGTTTTCTACCAGCTCGGGAAGAAATTGGTTGGCAAGCCGGCCAAGGAGACGATGTTCCTCGACCCGCCAAAGGAGAAGTCATGGTTTTCATGGACCATCTCCTTAGAGGATTCTCCCTGCCCGGGTCAAAATTCTTCCGGGATGTCTTAAACTATTTTAACCTTCCTCCTCAAGACTTGGGCCCAAACTCCATATCGAATATCTATAACTTTTAGATCTTATGCAGGGCATATTTGCAGATGGAACCCATTGTTCCCCTTTTTATGGATTTTTTCTATATGAACCGCGAAAAGGAATTTGTAGACGGCCCAAGCCTAGAACTCGGTGGGGTCTCAATCCAGAGATGTAGAGACAAATGCTTTCCTTCAGCTACCCTACCAAGTCATCCTAAGGGATGGATCAAGCCTTTTTTATTGGAAGAATACCGCCCCAGCTAATGAAAACCCCCTTCCGGGTTACAAATGACTGCCTTCCCATGGACTTGGATCTTCCAAGCCGGATTATTCCAGAGGAACATGCTAAAGCCGCCCCTGTCTATCCACAATTGAGAGCCTTGCTGGCCAATGGCTTAACAGGTGTTGATTTAACCCAGTGCTAGGTTACATGGAGAATCCTTCCTTTGAGCCACTGACCCATCTTAATGTGTGAATATTCGGGCGACTCAACCAACCCTCAACGGTATAGCTCTGATGAATTAATCTATGATGAAATCAACAAAGTTGTAAAGAGCCTGCTTGGGGAGCCTCGGGAGAAGTGCAATAAGATAGGGATGCTACCGTTCTCCAAACATAACCCGGCCCCTCCAGTAAGCATACCTTTTTATCCGGCTTATAAATCCTTACTTTACTCTATACTTCACTTCCTAACCTTTCTCAATTATGCAGCCTAGCTCTCCCTTCTGGAATAAGAAGAGGAAAACTCAGGTGGCCAAAACCAAGAGCACACCGGCTCAGGAAAAGAACAAACACACTGCTGTGAATGAGACGGAAATAGCGGGCGAGTCACCGGAGGCTGACAATCAGTCAGAGGTAGAACTTGACTCCCTCGGACGTCTCTTTATTGAACTTGCTGATGCTTCTATTTCTCAGGGTGAAGTCACCACAAGCCGGGCTGATGATGTTAAGGTAATTTCCATCTCCTCCAGCTCAAAATCCTTGCCTCCCAAGATCACTAGACGGGTTATCCGGAAAGTAAGATTTTATCATCTAGATGCTCATTTAGACCCAAACATTATTTTGAAGAAAACTCAGTTTCAGTCAAGAAAACTCAGAGTGACGGCTCTGGAGATGCGGTGGCCGGGTTAAGTCATGAACCCTCTGCCCACAAGCTCCATAACGAGGTGCCACACAATCCAACTCCTTCTCTTCCACAAGCCGGCCTTATCAGGTAGCCTCTTAACCCTTCTAATTTGAATTACCAGGAGTCACCACCGTCTTATAGAGACTCATCCGCAACTCAGCTACCGGCTTTGGTTATAAATCCCAAGTTAGTAACTTTACTAACTGCTGGTGGCTTGATATAATTTTTGCCATGTGTTTTTGAATATATTATCTTGATCATAGAGCCCAAGCCAAGAGTAAGAATAGGAAAATAGGCGGGTCTTCAACAAATCCAGAAATCACTGAGTCAGAGGATCAGACCTTGGTAACCCCTGAAGCCAACATTAAGAACACCGAAGATCAGCGTGATAACTAGAGTGACCCTCCCTCGCATCTGACCCGGTAGCTACTGAAGCTGTGGATGCCAATGCTAACCTAGTGGATGATCTTAACCCGCGAAGTCCCACTCTTGCCTCCAGCCTTGCCAAGGGAACTGAAGATGTTCCCTCTCAAGAAAGGAACAATGAGGAGATTGCTATCACTAGGGCGGGTCATAAGACCCTAGACACCTCCAATGTGCTAACCAAGCACACAGATAAAGACGAGACACCCTTATTTGAAAAGGGCAAAGCAAAACTTGAGTGGCCCAATTATGAGGAGTTCAACATAGAGGAGTTGCATACGGGATATTTGAGCCGCCTTTCTACCAGCCGTGAGATGGAAGCTGGCTTGGTGAGCATGATGAAACACAAATATGAGGTATGAACAAATTGAACACTTCTCTATATTATATATATCCATACGTAGCCCCCAAGGGCCGGGTTATCAGACCAATGATAAGACACAAGAGCCGTTGGTGCTGTATCTAGCGGCAACAAATCAAGTGGTCAGCGCTGCACTGGTGGCACAGAGGGAGGTCGATGAGGAGGCAGTGGCGACGGCGGAACCGGCGGATGGCAAGCCAGAGATTCCCCCGGCAGAGTCTGACGCCGTCGGGGGCGGTGCCCGCACAGTCAAGTGAAGTGGTGCAGAAGGAGATGATGCAGCACCCGGTTTACTTTATCAGCTCCCTCTTGCAGGGGGATAGGTCGAGGTACTCCGCTGTGCAGAAATTTCTCTTCGGCGTCCTTATGGCCTCGAGGAAGCTGCATCATTACTTCCAAGCCCACGAGATCACTGTCGTCACCCGCCTCCCGTTGCAACGGATACTGCACAACCCAGATGTGACCGAAAGGATTGTGGAATGGGCCTTGGAGTTGTCGAGATTCGGGTTGAAGTTTGAAAGTACCACGACAATCCAGAGCAGAGTCTTGGCGGAGTTCATTGCAGAATAGACCTCAACGCCCGACGAAGAAATTCAGGAGACCACTCTTCCCGACAAGGAGGCAAGCCGCGACTGGATCATGTACTTTGATGGGGCTTTCTCGCTGCAAGGCGCCGGTGCTGGTGTGCTTCTTGTCGCACCCACCAGAGAGCACCTCAAGTATGTGATCCAGATGCACTTTCCTAGGGAGATGTCCACAAACAACACTACTGAATACGAGGGGCTGCTTGCCGGTCTCAGGATCACGGCGGACCTCGGGGTGAAAAAGCTCATCGTCAGGGGTGATTCACAGCTTGTCGTCAGACAAGTTAACAAGGATTATCAAAGCCCGTTGATGGAGGCCTACGTAGATGAGGTGAGGAAACTGGAGGAGTGCTTCGACAGTATACAAGCAGAGCACGTTCCCCGAGCGGAGAATGACATCACTGACTACTTGTCAAAGCACGCTGCATTTAAGCTACCTGTGCAACCAGGTACCTTTTTGCTTCGGTTAACTCAACCATCCGTCGAGCCATCAACAGAGCAGAACAAGCGGAGGAAGTCAGGCCCTGGCAAGTACTTTCCCACCGAGCCCCCAGGGGCTGTCGGCAAGGGTGTTGCCGCTGATCCTGAACCTGCCGAGGGAAGGCTAGCTCCGGCAAGGCGCCAAGCCCTGGCCGTAGAGACGGCTGCCCCCATGGCGGAAGAGATGCCTTTGGTCCTTGCCGTCGAGCCCCAGGCTCCAGCATGGGCACAGTGTACCGTCCATTTCCTCCAGACAGGGGAACTTCCTGAGGAGCAGGAAGAAGCGGAAAAGGTAGCCCTTCGGTCTGCCTTGTACCAGTTCATCGATGACGTCCTATACAGAAGAAGACCGAACGATGTGAAATTGAAGTGCATCCCCCGGGAGGAAGGACTGGAGCTGTTGGCAGAGATACATGGAGGCATATGTGGCTCCCACATAGGGCCAAGGGCCCTCACTGGCAAGGCATTCCGGCAAGGCTTCTTCTGGCCCACCGCCCTCCAGGATGCAACGACACTAGTAACCAAGTGTGAAGCATGTCAGTTCCATTCAAAGAAGCTTCATCAACCAGCTCAAGCCCTTCAAACAATCCCTCTCTCCTGGCCATTTTCGGTCTGGGGGCTCAACATACTGGGCCCCTCCCCCCATGCTGTCGGGGGCTTTGAGTACTTGTACGTGGCAATCGACAAGTTCACAAAGTGGCCGGAGGTGGAACCGGTGAGGAAGGTGACAACACAGTCAGCCGTCAAGTTCTTCAAGGGACTAGTCTGTCGTTTTGGTGTGCCAAACAGAGTCATCACCGATAATGACACGCATTTCACAAGCCACACCTTCATGCAATACATTCAAGACCTCGGCAGCAAGGTCTGTTTTGCTTCCGTGGCACACCCCCGGATCAACAACCAAGCGGAGAGGGAAAATGCTGAAGTGTTGCGAGGCCTGAGAACGAAGACCTTCGACAAGCTGCACAAGAGTGGAAGGCGCTGGATTGATGAGTTGCTGGCGGTTCTTTGGTCGATCAGGACGACGCCAAATCGAGCCACCGACCAGACACCCTTTTCCTAGTATATGGGGCAGAAGGAGTTCTCCCCACGGAACTCATATACGGGTCACCTCGAGTGCTTGCTTATGATGAGCTTGAGCAAGAGTAGTTGCGGCAAGATGATGCAACGCTCCTTGAGGAAGATCGTCTTCAGGCGGCTGTGAGAGCAGCATGCTACCAGCAAGCCTTGCGCCGCTACCATAGCCGCAAGGTTCATGCCCGAAGCTTTGAGGAAGGCGACCTTGTTCTTCGGCGCGTTCAGTCGGCCAAGAATACCAACAAGTTGACACTAAAGTGGGAAGGCCCTTATCCGGTAATACGAGTCACCAGGGCCGGCGCAGTCCGCTTGGACACCGAAGATGTTGTCCCAGTGAGCAACTCCTGGAACATCGAGCATCTTCGCAAGTTTTACCCATAAGGCGCGACTTGCCGAGCCCCCCGACAAGCCACCTTTTGTACAAGCTTTGCCGGCAAGGCATGTAACCCTCTGTACAAAGCCAGGCGCAGACCATGAACATAAATAAATGAAGCGTTGGTACCCTAAGTTATAGCATGCATGCTAGGTTAAGTCTCTTCCTCGGTTAGGGTTGATAGTGCTTAGCGGCGACTAACCCCTAGCCTCGAGGTCGAGTGTGCGTCTTTCTGTCCTCTTTGGTTCGCAGGGAACGTGGACATATCTCCTGAGCCGCTTGGGAGAAAGAGGATGGACCAACGCTCCGGCCCCGGCAAGCTAGGATCGCCGGGGGCTGAAGACACAAGGAACAACCACGACAAGCCAAGGTTGCCGGGGGCTGCGGATTCAGATAAGTCTTTTATCCCCTGTTATGGACTTCCGTATAGAACTGGGACATATGAAGCCTCGTTTATATTCTTAAAAACATCGTGCTCCCCTTTTCATCTACCCAAGAGCTATCCTCTTGGGTCGGAATTTGGTAGTAGTCGTGGTGGCAAGGAGATGAACGAGGGGCCTAACTCTACTTCACCCCTGCCTTCGCCAAGAGCGCGAGAACGGTCGACCGAAGTGGAGAGACGGCAAGGCCTGTTGCCGGGCAACAATGTTTATCCTAAAAGTAACAAGGATTCGTCCTTGGCATGGGCCTCACTCATGCACAAAGAACCCGGCAGGCCCCCTTTTCATTAAAAACATCCCATACAGGTACAGTTCATATGGAATTAAAAACATGAGCAAGGGGATTACAAGTCTTAAATCTAAAAAGTGCCCGCAGGCTTACAAACTAAAAAAGATAAGGTGCCCATAATCCCTTTCTTGTCCCTCTCCTTAGGAGGTGAAACAAGACAGCAGGAGGGCGAATGGAGCGCCTAGGCGAGGTGCGAGAAGCAGAAGGCGCCAAGAGAGCATCTCGGTACCGGCGGAGGGGCTGGAAGATGAGGCAACGGCCTGACAATACGCGACGAAGGCATCGGTGCCCGCGTACTCCGAGTTGACGGCCGCCGCCTGCCTTATTTGCCTTCTCCGGCCCTCCTACCCCAGCCGCCCAAGGAGGCGACGGGGAACGCGCCGATGGAGAGCTTTACGTGGAAGGCCCTCGGCAGGGCGCGAGGCCGAGGGAGGGGCGACGTGATCAGTCGAATTCGGGGTCGGCATCCTGCCGCCCGACTCCCTCGTCGTCGTTGTCGCTGTCCTCCTCATCACTCCCGCTCGAGGAGGAACCTTCATCGTCGGAGGAGCTCTCCACACAGCACTTCAGGCGAGTTCCAAGGTCTCTGAAGACCTTGACGGAGGGCAAGCCGCCCTCCATTAACTTGAAGTAGAGGACGAGCCCCACCGTCAAGCTATGGATGCGGGCAAACGTCTTCCATCCGCGACGGAGATACATGACATGAGGAGCGGGGAAGTCGACATCGACCCACGTGTCGCCGGTCCTGCAGCCCCTCATGTGCAATCTGAGGGTCTGGGGCGGATCGAGCTCCATCTCCTGAGCGAAGGGGGTGGGGAGACGGAGACGACGACGTGGTGGCCGGCGCAGCCGTATGAAGAACTCACGGGGCCGGTCCCCGATGTGACCCTCCATTGCGGGAGGCACCACTGGCGGAGGCGCGGCCACGCGCCACCTCGTCCCCCTCTCCCCCGACCGTCGCGGTGACCTCGGCCATGCCCCCTATGCCTTCGTCTTGCGGCTGGCTCCGCCGCCGCGGGCTCGTGGGAAGGAGGGACGCGCTGACGAGCGGCGACCCTTGCCGCCACCGTCGAAGGCCCAGCACCTCCTCTCGCCATGGCAGGTGGGAGAAAGGAACACAGATGAAGGAGGATGGGTGCTGAAGGAATGTGGGACAACGCCCCCTTCCCCTCCTTATAAAGGGGCAAGGTCGGGGCTCGGTCGCCCCACTCAGCCAATCCAGCCATCAGAGGCGCAGGGAATCAGGACCAACCCGCCGCCCCAATCAGCGACGGCCCGGTTTCCCGCCTCCACCGCCCGCCACTTGCATGAAGGACGTGTGGCGGGCGAGCAGGGTCGAGAGGACAAGTGAGGCGATCGTTCCCCGCCCCGTGATCGGGGGGGGGGGGCGTGGGCGCCTTGAACACCGCGACCCGAGTCCATCTAGTAAATGAGTCGCGCCTCCACGCCTGCCTCTTTTATGGGGAAGGCGAGAGCCGCCTCTTTACCATGATGTGACGCATGCATGTGGAAACCGCCCCACGCATGACCCCCACGTCACGCACGACCCTCCATGTCGCGCGCAGGTCGTGGGGAAGCATAGCAGACGGAAAATTAATGCGGTAGAATCGGCCCCTCCTTCCCGCGCACCATTTTGGGCCTGGCCCAACAATGTTTCGCGCTTATGTGTGGCCGAGGCCCGGGGGCTCCTGTCAGTGTACAAAAGTAGGGGCACTCCTTTTGACCCCTTTACTTGTGCACAGACAGTCGAAGCCACGCCCACGGCGACACTAAGCAGAGCAGGGGAGGGAGTCGGAGAGAAGCCGAAGCACAAAATGGCCAAGGCAACGCCAAGACCAAAGATACCAAAGAGCGAGAGGGCGAGGTGGACTCCCCCGGCAAGATCCTTGCCGGGCAGGCCTCTGCGGCTGCCCAAACACCAACAGAGCGAGCCGCCCTTGAGCCCACGGGTTCCAACCCAACCAAATGCGATTGGACCAGGGCTCGGGAGGCACCTCTGTGGTGGCATGCAGATCTTTGTCAAGACCACAGAGATATGAGATCAGATGAGAAACAGAAGACGGCGACCCTCGGCGGGATCCTTACCAAGAAGATCGACAAGACCCATGGCAAGCACCTTGCCGGGGACGATTGCAACGCCACGGCAAGACCCTTGCCAGGCCCTCGGCAAGGCCTTTGCGGAGGGCGTCAGCGGGGCCACAACCAGGCCCGCGTCGACCAAGACTCCATCGCCGTCCCCAAGCAGCTGCTAGCTCAACCAGCTGGGCAGGCACCTGCGTGGCGACGGGCGGCGTCTACGCCAACCCAGCAAGCATCTGCGTGGTGGCATGCAGATCTTCGTGAAGATCCTACCACCGTGCCACCTTAGCTGCATGCCTGCCTACATGGCGCCGCATGCATCGCTGGCCAGGGCGCGTGTCGAAGCGAAGAGGAGCGGCGACGAAAGGGACGGGCCTCGCTCCCATCCCCTATAAAGCTAGGGGACACCTAAGCGATGCATTAAATGCGTCTTGTCCTGTAATACGGGCGATAAGCTCATAGTACTGTAGGCCTTTCCACCTCTTGTGTGCCACCATGGCAGCCCCTTTCGACTATAAAAGGAGGCCCATTGCATACTGGAGGAGGATTCGGCTCTTTGGAACTACACAACCACCATAGCTCGTTAGAGAGCTCAAGAACACTCAATACACCCACCAAAGCAGGACTAGGGTTTTACGCATCCTCGCGGCCCGAACCTGGGTAAATGATCCTTGTGCTGACTGTTAATCTTGCTCTTCTCACAACCCCGCGCCCCAGCAACCGTAGTAGGGATTCTTGTGATCCCATAGGTGTCGTTTCCCACCAACAACGTGCTTTCCTATTTGGGATCTATCCCGGTCCCAATGGTGAACTGCTGAGAGGAATCATCAGGGACAAAATCCACTTGTTGTGTCTCCTTTGCCGACTTAAACCTGAGTAGTGGGTCCTTCTCTGTAACAGCCTGGATTTTGGCCCTTTTCTTTTTCTTTTAATTTAATTGGTTTTTGCTCTTTTTTTCTTTGGAGTGGTTTTGTGGCCTTGTCACCTAGGAAATTATCTTCATTCCCTCTCCCAAGGGGCTCATCATTCTCAAAACCTTGCCAAGATCACATCACTCCACTGCTTGACCAAACCCTAATTTCTTTTTCTAGGGAAAATTCCTTTTCTATTAAAGGAATAACCCTGTCTGCCCTAGGTTGTGGAGCAACCTATATTTCTTTCCATCCAAAACTTTCCAAATAATTCTCATAATTCGTTTGTGTCATATGTTGCTCAAATATACCCAAACTTTCCTGTCCTATCCCAAGAATAATTCTCCAAAAATTATTCTTCATTTCTGTCTAAAGTGGCACTTTGTTAAGGAAGTGTCATTTATCTTATCTTGTTTGCTCCCAAACTTGTTGGGCATTCTTTGATGTCCAAATAATTGCCACATGCCAAAATTGAACTTTATTTGCCTAGCCAATCTTCCTCAGTGATATTTCAAAGTTTCTGTCAAACAGAAGCCACTGTGAAGGAAGTACTAGCTAGGGGCATCCAAATGAGTTGTAATTTTGCATGACTCTTCTTGTGATCATATTATCACACTCCTCCGAATTTCAGCTCCATCTAATCATCTATATGAGCACAGGACCAAATCTTTGATTCTGGCAAAATTTTCAGTTTGTGAAGCAAGTGCATTTTATATTGCTTCAAAAATCCTGATAAATTACCAGATCATGATCCTACCTATATAACTTCTCTCCACCAACTTTGGCACCATAGCACCTAGCCAATATTTCCCCAATATTCTTGCAAGATTCTGGTCAGTGAAGATAGCTATGAAGGAAGTACCATTTTGGTGAATCCAATTGGTATGAAATTGTTGCAGCTTCTTACTATGACGAAATCACTAAGCCTTACCAAATTTGAGCTCAATTTGATACTCCATGTGAGTGCACCATAATGATCTTGATTCTGGACTAAATATGCAGTTGTGAAGAAACTATGCTTTATCTTGGTCCAAATCTTCTCATAGTTACCAGGATGAAAGTCCTTCTTACCCTAAACCTCGCAGATAACCCCATTGCTCCAAATCTCCTTCCTGTTGATCAGTAGTTCACGACCATGTTTACTGCAGTAAACTTCAGGGGTTACTTACCATTTAAACAGAGCAGTTTTCATCAATCTACCACCGCAGTTGAAACCTCCCCTGGAAGAACTTACCACTAGACAATATGTTCAATCCCATGTCCCTCGCTACATGCCAGTGCGCGCCGTGGCTGCGTTAATGGCATCACAGCGCACGCGCTCTGTGTGCAGTGGCCACGTCCAGTGGCCGTTTGTGCTTCGGCACCTCCTCCCCTCGCCGCCTTCGCGCGTGTGACTGTGTCCATTGTCTTCCTCTCGTCGTCGCCGTTCCCCTGGACCCCTCTCCCCCTCTGTCCGTTTCCTCACCGACGCTCGCCGCCGAACGCCCACGGGGGCACAGTGCTCCATTTGGCTCCGAGCTCACCTCAGCCTCTTCCTCTGCTCTCCGGCGTCGTCTACCCCTCCGTGACCTCTGAATCAATGCCTCGTCACGTTCATCGCCCCTCCCCGTGACTGCTGCGGCCGGCAGCGCCTCGGTCGGACGTGTCCGGCGGCACCCGAGTCGTGCCTCTTGCCCCGGCTATAAGTAGCCCTCCCCCGAGCCCTTCGAGCACAACATCGGCCTCCCCAAACTCCACCTGCCCTCCCCAGCCTCTCGTTTGAGCTCAAGCTGCTCCCCTGCCCTTCCATCGCCGCCTCGGCCGCCACCTTGGGTCCTCCCGATTCCGGCGACCCTTGCCATCTCCCTCCGCTCCACGACCTCCAGAGGCCTCCACCACCACCACCGAACCATCCCATCGCCTCTCCTCCTCCTCCCGTGGCTTGTAGCTGCGAGCTCACCGGTGGCCGACGGCATGCTCCGCCGTGGTCGTGCTATGTTTTCTTGCACTCTGTTAATATGTTCTACTCGCTAGTCTTACTTTCATATTGCCATGCTTGATAATAGTACATGTTGGGTTGGTCTTGTTCTTCGGTGCATGACTAACATCGGTTACCGAGTATCGTTAATATGCATTGTTCCTTTGCTGTTAGTTGGTTAAGTGATTACTCGGTAATGTTATTGATGTGTTCTTGCATGCTATTTATTGTTGATGCTAATGGTCATGTTATGAGTAGTGTTGTACTTGTAATATTCATGCTCATCATTATGGTATGCTCAGTTCGATATGATTCATTGTTGATATGGTGGATAGTTATGTTGCACCCCCATGCTTATGTTGATATCATGCTCATGCTTTGTAATTGCATCATGTTAAGTTTATCATGGCTCAGCATATTGCATTCAAGTTTAACTGGATTAAATTGAACTTGAACAAATGTTGGCTGATTCATGGTGCCACCATATCTAGCTGACCAGTGCAACCACGCATACCTTTATGGGAAGGCCCTAAATGGGTCAATTGCCATGCCTCTCGCCGGTGCCTCCAACGAGGGAAGGTTATGGGCGCGCGCTACCCTGATCCGGTAGGCGGACATAAGCCTTGTGTGCCCGTTGTTGTTGTTATGAATCCTTGTCCCTGTTTGGGACCGTTTTTGCCACGATGGTGGCCGTTTTGCCATGACGGTGGCCGTTGGTGTCTTTGGTAGACACGGGGCCATCCAGGACAAGCCCAGTGGGGAGTGAGTCGGAGTGGCCGGGAGAGTGTCATGGCAGTAGATCGGTTTTGTCGGAACACCGTTGGTCCACCCGAATGGGAGTGTGAGGCCATGGGTTCCGTGGTGCGGGTACAGTGTACTAACCTGTGCAGAGTGTGTATTAAATCTATCGATAGCCGCGCCCACGGATAAGGGCCCGGTTCGTGTCGGTCACACTGTGAGTCAACAGTAATTAATACTAACTTGATTAATAACAACCCTGGTTCGATGATGAGATAAGTTGGTTATGTGATCCGTGAATGATCACTGTTTGGTTATGAGGTAACCCGTTGAGCTCGGACTGGTTCCGTTTGTGATCCATGAATGATCATTGTTTGGTTACGAGGTAACCAGTTGAACCCAGAGTGGTTCCGTTTGTCATCTGTGAATGATCACCGTGGTATCGAGGATACCCAGTTGTTAGATATTCATGATTTTGTGCGAGAATCATGGGTAAAGATCAAGCTCCTTGTGGTCATTTAATGATTAATACGCTATTGTTTATACCAAGCTTGACTTGATCCTGAGATGATCATGTGATGTCCAAGGTTGGTAAGTGTTGCATGTGATGGTTACTAGATAACCCGAGTAGAGTATGTTGGTGCATGATAATGTCATCATGTTGCATGTTAGTGTCATCGTGTTTATATGCCCATGCCATGCTCATATTGTTCTAGCTGTATCATGTTGTTCAGGCTATGTTGTTCGGATAATATAATGTTAATCTGTGTTTAACCTGTAATTGCCATGCTGTTGTATGCCTTGAATGCTTCTGGTTATTGTGATCTTGCAAGTACATTCAATGTACCGACCTGGCGTGTCATGCCAGTTTGCAGGTCATGCTGGATTTGGTTGCTTTCTTGTCATGCTTTCCGTTCGTGCGAGCTAGGATAAGCGCTCCAGCCAGAGTCCCTGCGGAGTGGAGTTCATCACCGTCGTCGCTGTACCATTGCTAGAAGTTTTTCCGCTGCTTCGAGTTGTTCTGCTGCTTGCATAGAGCAACTGAGGATGGCGTAGTGTCGTTGTGCCGATGTTATTCCTTGTAATATCGGAGACCTTGTTTTCATCTTCGTGTAATAATAGAAAGCTGGTTTGTTCTATGCTAAGCAGTGCCGTATTTCAGAAGACTTCTCCTTGATCTCTGGGCTGGAATACGGGGCGTTCCGGTTTCTCTGAGCCAGGGTGCCACAGTGCTTGGTATCAGAGCAGGTCTGGCTGTAGGGCGCCCTAGTCAACGGGAGCGGTAGAAACCGGTAGAAATCATTAGTTTAAAGTCCGGTTTGTTTATTGCATTTTGTTGCAGCATTTGTTTGTTGCATAGCATGCATATAGCCTTAGTATTTGTTGCTAACGATTTATCTGGTGAGCGTAGCTGGCATCGGTTCAGATCCACTACAGCTCAGCTCCTGCATTTCTCCAGTTTTCTTTTATTGCTTGTTCTTCGGTGTTTGGTGTCAATTCTGTCCCAGCAGAGTGATGCAATGTGATCCCGACACTGTTTGCAAAAATGGCGCTCAGGTATCTCGCCGATATCCTCCTTTCAGCCCTGCCTATCGTTTCGGGGATGGACATGCTTCTATCGTGAATCGCTCTTTCATTTTGTCGTGTTATCAACCCTTAACGATCTTAGTTATCAAGAAAGGGCAATGTCAGCAGCCTTAGTTTTTTCCTACTATCCTATTTCTTGGACGAGTACGGATCTTTTTCCGTCCGCTTGATAATAATGTGGTTGCGACCTTCATGTCCCACTACATGATTGCCGAGTGCGTCCTCCCCTCTGAGCTAGTCCAGGATTGCTACCTGGATAAGCTAGCACTTGGTGTAGCGCTGTTTACACCAATTCTTCCACACATTTATTCATCCTCGTGCACATCGTCACAACATGCTAGATCGTAGAACCGGCGATCCCGCGAGATTTGTGTGCTTAAGTAGGCATACATATTGTGTGACTAGCAGTAATATGTGACATTGATTGTGTGTGAATGATTGTTGTTGTGTGCTTTTGTTTAGTTGAGTTTTCTTTTGCTTCTTTCTTTTTGGGCCCTGATACGTCTCCAACGTATCTATAATTTTTGATTGCTCCATGCTATATTATCAACTGTTTTGGATATTATTGGGCTTTATTATCCACTTTTATATTATTTTTGGGACAAACCTATTAACCGGAGGCCCAGCCTAGAATTATTGTTTTTTGCCTATTTCAGAGTTTCGCAGAAAAGGAATATCAAACGGAGTCCAAACGGAATGAAACCTTCGGGAATGTGATTTTTAGGAAGATTATGATCCGGAGACTTGGACCCTCGTCAAGAAACAAAGAGGAAGCCACGAGGTGAGGCGCCCACCGCCTGAGCGCGCCCTCCACCTCGTGGGCCCCTGTTGCTCCACCGGCGTACTCCTTCCTCCTATATATACCTCACGCACCCCAAGCGATCGAATCGGAGCCAAAACCTAATTACACCACCGCAACCTTCTGTACCCATGAGATCCCATCTTCAGGCCTGTTCCGGAGCTCCGATTGAGGGGGCATCCATCACGAGGGATTCTACATCAACACCCTAGCCTCTCCGATGAAGTGTGAGTAGTTTACCTCAGACCTTCGGGTCCATAGTTAGTAGCAAGATGGCTTCTTCTCTCTTTATGGATCTCAATACAATGTCCTCCCCCTCTCTCGTGGAGATCTATTCGATGTAATCTTCTTTTTGCGGTGTGTTTGTTGAGACCGATGAATTGTGGGTTTATGATCAAGATTATCTATGAACAGTATTTGAATATTTTCTGAATTCTTTTATATATGATTGGTTATCTTTGCAAGTCTCTTTGAATTATCAGTTTGGTTTGGCCTACTAGATTGATCTTTCTTGCAACGGGCGAAGTGCTTAGCTTTGGGTTCAATCTTGCGGTGTCCTTTCCCAGTGACAGTAGGGGCAGCAAGGCACGCATTTTATGGTTGCCATCGAGGATAACAAGATGGGATTTTTATCATATTGCATGAATTTATCCCTCTACATCATGTCAGCTTGCTTAAGGAGTTACTCTGTTTTCATGAACTTAATACTCTAGATGCATGCTGGATAGCGGTCGATGAATGGAGTAATAGTAGTAGATGCATGCAGGAGTCGGTCTACTTGTCTCGGACGTGATGCCTATATACATGATCATACCTAGATATTCTCATAACTATGCTCAATTCTGTCAATTGCTCAACAGTAATTCGTTCACCCACCGTGAAATACTTATGCTCTTGAGAGAAGCCACTAGTGAAACCTATGGCCCCCGGGTCTATCTTCATCATATTAATCTTCCAACACTTAGTTATTTCCTTCGCTTTTATTTTACTTTGCATCTTTATCACAAAAATACCAAAAATATTATCCTATCAGATCTCACTCTCGTAAGTGACTGTGAATGGATTGACAACCCCTTATCGCGTTGGTTGCGAGGATTTATTTGTATTGTGCTGGTGCGAGGGACTCGCGCGTAGCCTCCTATTGGATTGATACCTTGGTTCTCAAAAACTGAGGGAAATACTTACTCTACTGTGCTGCATCACCCTTTCCTCTTCAAGGGAAAACCAACGCAGTGCTCAAGAGGTAGCAAGAAGGATTTCTTGCGCCGTTGCCGGGGAGTCTACGCAAAAGTCAACATACCAAGTACCCATCACAATCACTTATCTCCCGCTTTACATTATTTGCCATTTCCCTCTCGATTTCCTCTCCCCCACTTCACCCTTGCCATTTTATTCACCCTCTCTTTTTCCATTCATCTCTTTTTCACTTTCTTTTTGTTCGCTCGTGTGTTGGATGGCTTGCTTGTAACGATGGCTCAAGATAATGCCAAATTATGTGACTTTACCAATACCAACAATAATGATTTCCTTAGCACTCTGATTGCTCCTCTTACCGATACTTAATGTTGTGAAATCAATGCTGCTTTGTTGAATCTTGTCATGAAAGATCAATTCGCCGGCCTTCCTAGTGAAGATGCCGCTACTCATCTAAATAGCTTCGTTGATTTGTGTGACATGCAAAACAAGAAAGATGTTGATAATGATATTGTTAAACTGAAGCTATTTCCTTTTTCGCTTAGAGATCGTGCTAAAGCTTGGTTTTTGTCTTTGCCTAAAAATAGTATTGATTCTTGGAACGAGTGCAAATATGCTTTTATCTCTAAGTATTTTCCTCCCGCTAAGATCATCTCTCTTAGAAATGATATTATGAATTTTAAGCAACATGATCATGAACATGTTGCACAAGCTTGGGAGAGGATGAAATTAGTGATACGTAATTGCCCTACTCATGGTTTGAATTTGTGGATGATTATACACAATTTTTATGCGGGATTGAATTTTGCTTCTAGAAATCTTTTAGATCCGGCCACGGAGGCACTTTTATGGAAATCACTTTAGGAGAAGCTACTAAACTCATAGATAAAATTATGGTTAATTATTCTCAATGTCACACTGAAAGATCTACTAAAAAAGTGCATGCGATAGAAGAAATTAATGTTTTGGGTGGAAAGATGGATGAGCTTATGAAATTATTTGCTAGTAAGAGTTTTTCCTCCGATCCTAATGATATGCCTTTGTCTACTTTGATTGAGAATAATAATGAATCTATGGATGTGAGTTTTGTTGGTAGGAATAATAATGAATCTATGGATGTGAGTTTTGGTAACAATGCGTATAGAGGAAACTTTAATCCTAGGCCTTATCCTAGTAATTCCTCTAATAATTATGGAAATTCCTACAACAACTCTTATGGAAATTTTAATAAGATGCCCTGTGAATTTGAGACTAGTGTTAAAGAGTTTATGAATTTGCAAAAGAATTTCAATGCTTTGCTTGAAGAAAAATTGCTTAAAGTTGATGAATTGGCTAGGAACGTTGATAGAATTTCTCTTCATGTTGATTCTTTAAAGCTTAGATCTATTCCTCCTAAGCATGATATCAATGAGACTCTCAAAGCCATGAGAATTTCCATTGATGAATGCAAAGAAAGAACCGCTAGGATGCATGGTAAGAAAGATTGCTTTATAAAAGCGTGTTCTTCAAATTATTATGAAAACAAAGATGAAGATCTAAAATTTATTGATGTGTCCCCTATTAAATCTTTGTTTTGCATTATGAATCTTGATATTGATGCCACTGAATATGATCCACCTTTACCTAGAAGGCGTTCCAAAAATTCAGAGTTTTTAGATCTTGATGGTGAAATTGATAAAAGTGGGATTGAAGAAATCAAAACCCTAGATGTTGCTAAACCCACTATTTTGGATTTCAAGGAATTTAATTATGAAAGTTGCTCTTTTATTGACTGTATTTCCTTGTTGCAATCCGTGATAAATTCTCCTCATGCTTATAGTCAAAATAAAGCATTTACTAAACATATTGTTGATGCCTTGATGCAATCTTATGAAGAAAAGCTTGAGTTGGAAGTTTCTATCCCTAGAAAACTTTATGATGAGTGGGAACCAACCATTAAAATTAAGATTAAGGATCATGAGTTTTATGCTTTATGTGATTTGGGTGCTAGTGTCTCCACTATTCCCGAAACTTTGTGTGATTTGCAAGGATTTCATGATTTTGATGATTGCTCTTTAAACTTGCACCTTGCAGATTCCACTATTAAGAAACCTATGGGAAGAATTAATGATGTTCTTATTGTTGCAAATAGGAATTATGTGCCCGTAGATTTTATCTTTCTTGATATAGATTGCAATCCTTCATGTCCTATTATTCTCGATAGACCTTTCCTTAGAACGATTGGTGCAATTATTGATATGAAGGAAGGGAATATTAGATTCCAATTTCCATTAAAGAAAGGCATGGAAAACTTCCCTAGAAAAAAATAAAGTTACCATATGAATCTATCATGAGAGCCATATAGATTGCCTACCAAAGATGGCAATACCTAGATCTATCCTTGCTTTTATGCCTAGCTAGGGGGGTTAAACGATAGCGCTTGTTGGGAGGCAACCCAATTTTATTTTAGGTTTTTGCTTTTTGCTTCTGTTTAGGAATAAATATTAGTTCTAGCCTCTGGTTAGATGTGTTTTATGTTTTAATTAGTGTTTGTGCCAAGTTAACCTATAGGATCTTCTTGGATGATAGTTATTTGATCTTGCAGAAATTTCCAGAAACTTTCTGTTCACGAAAACAATTGTTAAAAATCATCAGAACGTGATAAAATAGTGATTCAAATTGCTTCTGATCAACAAACAAATTGCCTAGGTCTTTCTATTTTGGCAGATTTTTTGGAGTTCCATAAGTTTGCGTTAGTCACAGATTACTACAGACTGTTCTGTTTTTGACAGATTCTGTTTTTCGTGTGTTGTTTGCTTATTTTGATGAATCTATGGCTAGTAAAATAGTTTATAAACCATAGATAGGTTTGAATACAGTAGGTTTAACACCAATATAAATAAAGAATGATTTCATTACAGTACCTTGAAGTGGTCTTTTGTTTTCTTTCGCTAACGGAGCTCACGAGATTTCTGTTGAGTTTTGTGTTGTGAAGTTTTCAAGTTTTGGGTGAAAGATTTTTGATGGATTATGGAACAAGGAGTGGCAAGAGCCTAAGCTTGGGGATGCACATGGCACCCCAAGATAATCTAAGCACACCAAAAAGCCAAAGCTTGGGGATGCCCCGGAAGGCATCCCCTCTTTCGTCTACTTCCATCGGTAACTTTACTTGGAGCTTTATTTTTATTCACCACATGATATGTGTTTTGCTTGGAGCGTCTTGTATGATTTGAGTCTTTGCTTTTTAGTTTACCACAATCATCCTTGCTGTACACACCTTTTTAAAGAGCCGTACATGATTTGGAAATTATTAGAATACTCTTTGTGCTTCACTTATATCTTTTTAGTTATATAGTTTTGCTCTAGTGCTTCACTTATATCTTTTAGAGCATGGTGGTGGATTTGTTTTATAGAAACTATTGATCTCTCATGCTTCACTTATATTATTTTGAGAGTCTTAAATAGCATGGTAATTTGCTTAAATAATCTTAATATGCTAGGTACTCAAGAATAGTAAAAACTTTCTTATGAGTGTGTTGAATACTAAGAGAAGTTTGATGCTTGATGATTGTTTAGAGATATGGAGGTAATAATATCAAAGTCATGCTAGTTGATTAGTTGTGAATTTGAGAAATGCTTGTGTTGAAGTTTGCAAGTCCCTTAGCATGCACGTATGATAAACTTTATGTAAAAAATTTGAAACATGAGGTGCTCTTTGATTGTCCTCCTTATGAGTGGCGGTTGGGGACGAGCGATGGTCTTTTCCTACCAATCTATCCCCCTAGGAGTATGCGCGTAGTGCTTGGTTTTTGATGACTTGTAGATTTTTGCAATAAGTATGTGAGTTCTTTATGACTAATGTTGAGTCCATGGATTATACGCACTCTCATCCTTCCATCATTGCTAGCCTCTTTGGTACCGTGCATTGCCCTTTCTCACATTGAGAGTTGGTGCAAACTTCGCGGGTGCATCCAACTCCCATGATATGATACGCTCTTTCACACATAAACCTCCTTATATCTTCCTCAAAACATCCACCATACCTACCTATTATGGCATTTCCATAGCCATTCTGAGATATATTGCCATGCAGCTTTCCACCATTCCGTATATCATGACACATTCATCATTGTCATATTGCTAGCATGATCATGTAGTTGACATAGTATTTGTGGCAAAGCCACCGTTCATAATTATTTCATACATATCCCGGTACACCGCCGGAGGCATTCATATAGAGTCATACTTTGTTCTAGTATCAAGTTGTAATCATTGAGTTGTAAATAAATAGAAGTGTGATGATCATCATTTTCTAGAGCATTTTCCCAAGTGAGGAATAAAAAAAGGGGAGAGAAAGGCCATAAAAAAGGGAAGGCCCAAAAAATGAGAGAAAAAGAGAGAAGGGACAATGCTACTATCCTTTGCCACACTTGTGCTTCAAAGTAGCACCATAATCTTCATGATAGAGAGTCTCTTGTTTTGTCAGTTTCATTTACTAGTGGGAATTTTTCATTATAGAACTTGGCTTGTATATTCCAACAATGGGCCTCCTCAAGTGCCGTAGGTCTTCGTGAGCAAGCAAGTTGGATGCACACCCACTTAGTTTATTTTGTTGAGCTTTCATACATTTATAGCTCTAGTGCATCCGTTGCATGGCAATCCCTACTCCTTGCATTAACATCAATCAATGGGCATCTCCATAGCTCATTGATTAGCCTCGTTGATGTGAGACTTTCCTTTTTTGTCTTCTCCACATAACCCCCATCATCATATTCTATTCCACCCATAGTGCTATGTCCATGGCTCGCGCTCATATATTGCGTGAAAGTTTATAGGTTTGAGATTTCTAAAGTATGAAACAATTTCTTGGCTTGTCATCGGGTTTGTGCATGATGAGAGCATTCTTTTGTGACGAAAATGGAGCATGACTAAACTATTTGATTTTGTAGGGATGAACTTTCTTTGGCCATGTTATTTTGAGAAGACATAATTGCTTAGTTAGTATTCTTGAAGTATTATCATTTTTATGTCAATAAGAACTTTTACCTTAAATCTTTCGGATCTGAATATTCATACCACAATTGAGAAGAATTACATTGAAATTATGCCAAGTAGCGCTCCGCATAAAAAAGTTATCTTTTTTATCATTTACCTACTCGAGGACGAGCAGGAATTAAGCTTGGGGATGCTTGATACGTATCCAACGTATCTATAATTTTTGATTGCTCCATGCTATATTATCTACTGTTTTGGACATTATTGGGCTTTATTATCCACTTTTATATTATTTTTGGGACTAACCTATTAACCGGAGGCCCAGCCCACAATTGATGTTTTTTGCCTATTTCAGAGTTTCGCAGAAAAGGAATATCAAACGGAGTCCAAACGGAATGAAACCTTCGGGAATGTGATTTTTAGGAAGATTATGATCCGGGAGACTTGGACCCTACGTCAAGAAAAAAGAGAGGAAGCCACGAGGTAGGGGGCGCGCCCACCCCCCAGGGCGCGCCCTCCACCCTCGTGGGCCCCCTGTTGCTCCACCGACGTACTCCTTCCTCCTATATATACCTACGTACCCCCAAACGATCATTTACAGAGCCAAAAACCTAATTCCACCACCGGAACCTTCTGTACCCACGAGATCCCATCTTGGGGCCTGTTCCGGAGCACCGATTGGGGGGGCATCCATCACGGAGGGCTTCTACATCAACACCATAGCCTCTCCGATGAAGTGTGAGTAGTTTACCTCAGACCTTCGGGTCCATAGTTAGTAGCTAGATGGCTTCTTCTCCCTTTTTGGATCTCAATACAATGTCCTCCCCCTCTCTCGTGGAGATCTATTCGATGTAATCTTTTTTTTGCAGTGTGTTTGTTGAGACCGATGAATTGTGGGTTTATGATCAAGATATCTATGAACAATATTTGAATCTTTTCTGAATTCTTTTATGTATGATTGGTTATCTTTGCAAGTCTGTTCGAATTATCAGTTTGGTTTGGCCTACTAGATTGATCTTTCTTGCAATGGGAGAAGTGCTTAGATTTGGGTTCAATCTTGCGGTGTCCTATCCCAGTGACAGTAGGGGCAGCAAGGCACGTATTGTATTGTTGCCATCGAGGAGGAAAAGATGGGTTTTTTATCATATTGCATGAATTTATCCCTCTACATCATGTCATCTTGCTTAAGGCATTACTCTGTTTTCATGAACTTAATACTCTAGATGCATGCTGGATAGCGGTTGATGAGTGGAGTAATAGTAGTAGATGCAGGCAGGAGTCGGTCTACTTGTCCGAGACGTGATGCCTATATACATGATCGTACCTAGATATTCTCTTAACTATGCTCAATTCTGTCAATTGCTCAACAGTAATTCGTTCACCCACCGTAAAAGACTTATGATCTTGAGAGAAGGCACTAGTGAAAACTATGGCCCTCGGGTCTATCTTCATCATATTAATCTTCCAACACTTAGTTATTTCCTTTGCTTTTATTTTACTTTGCATCTTTATCACAAAAATACCAAAAATATTATCCTATCATATCTATCGATCTCACTCTAAGTGACCGTGAAGGATTGACAACCCCTTACGCGTTGGTTGCGAGGATTTATTGTATTGTGCGGTGCGAGGGACTCATGCGTAGCCTCCTCTTGGATTGATACCTTGGTTCTCAAAAGCGAGGGAAATACTTACGCTACTATGGTGCATCACCCTTTCCTCTTCAAGGGAAAACCAACGCAATGCTCAAGAGGTAGAAGGCCTCGGTGTTACATTATTTTTCCCCTATAAAGAGTTGCTCATCAACTGACACCGGACTCGAAGAAGTAATAAGGAGTTCAAATATTTGGAAACTCAGCTAAACAGAATGAAATTCTCAGCCGTCAGCAGTAAAATGGGGAATATCTAATTTTGAGGCTGATAATCAATTTTGCATTAGTGTGCACTCCTCACAACAGTACCGATAACTCAAGTCTACATCAGTACAAAATTCTCACAGCAGTAACGATCAAGTCAGCAGCAAGACAAGTCAGGTACAAGATTAACGGTATATTTCCGGTCAAAGGTATGGATCATATACAAAATTTTGGCTCAGCAATGCATGATGCTTGAAATATGTTATCATCCGAAATAAGGTCAGAATCTGATATGCTCAAGGAAGACAGTCAAACAAATTTTCTCATACAAATAATCAGCCACCGAATATTATGGGTGTGTGTGTGTGTGTGTGTGTGTGGATTTCAGTCTGCATATCATAGTATGAAACTTTGGATGTAAGAAACTCAGTATTCTTTCACACGCTATCGGAAGAAATTTATGATGCAAGGCTCCTTGATTTTTCCTTATCCTGATATGTGCACAATTTCCTGTCCAAGATAACCGGCCTTTCTCAGCAAGATACCTCGGTAAAAGCTTCTGACAGACAGAAATGAATTTTTCTCAACAAGCAAATCCGACGAGAAGTCTTCTCAAGTACGGTACTCAGGCTTCTCCGACACAATAATCAGACCAAGATTCGTGTGTAACCTATAGAGCCTTCTTCTGCACGATACCCAGACAAAAGATTTGAGCAGAAGATAACAAATCTTCCTCAGCAAGCTACTTGGATGGCTTCTCTTGTAAGCCAATTAGTCCGCGTCAGTACCACACTATTGCACTGTTCTCGGAGATTATGCGGTGAGTTGGCAATATATGGCAGTACATCTCAAGAGTCAGATCCAGAATATTTTTGGCCAGAAGCACAAATCAATCAAAACATATGCCTACCTAAAGAATCAAGTGTTTGGTTGTATATGATTCTTATATATGGTGAGAATGCATCCCCAATAATACTAGTCACTCATACGAGGTACAACAAGGATCCTATAGATATACCTAAGGAAAGTATGGATCCCACAGCCTCATGAATCATGCAAATGAAGATAAGCAGAGATACATCTCATAAATTACAAGGATCGACAAGATCGGGATAAGACATCATAGAATCAACAGTCTTGACAATGGCCACCAAGGCCAATATTCCCGCACCAACAAGGAGATCTCATGAACTCTTGTCACCCTCTTGTACGATTGGCCTCAACAATGAGCTCTGTACATCTACAAGCCCCGAGGATATGTCATATACGTGCGGAACCCAAGCACCAGGAATAATGACAAAAATATTGCACTAGCCACCACCATGGTCATACGAAGAATCAAGGACAGGTGTGGCCAAGTTATTTTTGTAAGGTATCCTAACAAATAAAATCATGACCTTTAAAGAGTGAGACTGATAGCAACGGTATGATGATTTTTGCATGACCATTAGGGTCCGGATACCCAAGTCAGTTAGTGGCCAAATTACATATGGAGCCACAAAGGTATACCCTCAGTGGATTACTCTAGTCTACAAAGATTTCATATCCCACTGACCCGCTTGGAATGGTTAGTGTGAAAAATCCAAATGGGCATATCGACAAAATGAGGAGGTCAAAATCTGAACAATCAACTCAGACCCGGAATACTCACCAACGAAAAAAAGTACATGGTCAGTCTGTCAGGAAAAGCATTTGTCCCTCTACTACGAGGGGAGGTAAGGAACTGCCATCTAGCTCTTCACTTGATTCTCGTTCTGTTTTGAGTAAGCTTGCAACACCTACACCTGCTATTGATTCTGATATGTCGCATGTTATTGATGATGCTACTTCTGCTATGAATGATGCTTATGATGCTACTACTTTGCTTGATAAAACTGTGCCACTGGGTGAGTTACTTGATGAACATCTTGCTAGAGTTAGAACTATTGATTATGTTAAAGATGATGATATTTCTGAAACTTATGAAATTATTGCAACTGAGATTATTGCATCTAGCTCTTCACTATCTTAAGAAACTGTTAGCTAAGCTCAAAGAAAAAAAATTGACTGCTAGAATGCAATATGACCCTAAGTTTGCTACTTCACCTATATTTGTTACTGATAAGGATTATGAATTCTCTGTCGATCCTGAGTTAATTACTTTGGTTGAATGATATAGCCACCCTATTTGCTCATGAGGAAAAAATTCACTATTACTATATTCTTAAGTTCTTTCCTTTCTTGTTAAAGGTTGATGCTAAGTTATGGTTTAATTCTGTTGCTTTGGTTGTGTGCGTAGTCCCCAGGATATGATATATTACTTCTCTGAAAAATATTTTCCTGCTCACAAGAAAGAAGCTGCCTTAAGGGAAATATTTAACTTTGTGTAAATTCAAGAAGAGAGTCTCCCACAAGCTTGGGGGAGGCTTCTCCAATTACTTAATTCTTTGCCTCATCATCCTCTCAAGAAAAATGAAATACTTGATATCTTTTATAATGGACTAACCAATGCTTCTAGGGACCACCTAGATAGTTGTGTTGGTTGTGTTTTCGGGGAACGAACTGTTGAGCAAGCTAAATTGCTATTGAATAATATATTGAGTAAGGATAATGATTGGACACTTCCTGAACCAAGTCCAAAGCCAACTCCGAAGAAAAGAGGTATTCTATTTCTCAGTCCTGAAGATATGCAAGAGGCAAAGAAATTTATGATAGAAAAAGGTATTAAAGATGAAGATGTTAAGAATTTACCACCTATTGAAGAAATACATGGTCTTGATAACCCGACATAGGTAGTAGTGGTAAACTCTCTCTATAGATTTCATGAAGGTGATATTCCTCATAATAAGTGATACGTCCATTTTGTATCATATTTACCTACTGTTATTTATAAAGTTTTTATGCATAATAATGCTTTTTGGAGTAATTCTAATGCCTTTTCTCTCATAATATGCAATGTACACACAAAGAGGGAGAATTCTGGCAGCTGGAAATCTGGACCTGGAAAAGCTACGTTAGGCCACCTATTCTGCACAACTCCAAATGAGCTGAAACATCACGGGGAATTTTTACGGAATATATGAGGTATATTGGATCCAATAAGTACCAGAGGGGGCCACTAGGTGGGCACAACCGACCTGGGCGCGCCAGGGAGACCAGGCGCGCCCTGGTGGGTTGTGGTCTCCTCGGCCCACCTCCGGTGCCCATCTTCTGGTATATAAGTCATTTTGACCTAAAAAAAATAAGGAGAGGTCTTTCGGGATGGAGCGCCGCCGTCTCGTGGCGGAACTTGGGCAGGAGCACTTTTGCCCTCTGGCGGAGTGATTCCATCGGGGGAACTTCCGTCTCGGAGGGGGAAATCATCATCATCACCACCAACAACTCTCCCATCTTGGGGAGGGCAATCTCCATCAACATATTAAACATCACCATCTCCTCTCAAACCCTAGTTCATATCTTGTGTTCAATCTTTGTACCAGGACTATAGATTGGTGCTTGTGGGTGACTAGTAGTGTTGATTACATCTTGAAGTTGATTACTATATGGTTTATTTGGTGGAAGATTATATGTTCAGATCCAATATGCTATTTAATACCCCTCTGATTTTGAGCATGATTATCATTTGTGAGTAGGTACCTTTGTTCTTGAGGTCACGGGAAAAATCGTGTTGCAAGTTATCATGTGAACTTGATTTCTGTTCGATATTTTGATAGTATGTATGTTGTGATTCCCTTAGTAGTGTCAGGTGAACGTCGACTACATGACACTTCACCATATTTGGGCCTAAGGGAATGCATTGTGGAGTAGCTATTAGATGATGGGTTGCGAGAGTGAAAGAAGCTTAAACCCTAGTTTATGCGCTATCCCGTGAGGGACCGACTGGATCCAAAAGTTTAATGCTATGGTTAGAATTTATTACTAATACTTTTCTCGTAGCTGCGGATGCTTGCGAGGGGGTTAATCATAAGTAGGAGGTTTGTTCAAGTAAGAATAACACCTAAGCACCGATCCACCCACATATCAAATTATCAAAGTAGCGAACACGAATCGAATCAACATGATGAAAGTGACTAGATGAAATTCCTGTGTACCCTCAAGAACGCTTTGCTATTACAAGAGACCATTTTGGCATGTCCTTTGCCTAAAAGGATTGGTCTACCTTGCTGCACTTTGTTACTATTATCGTTACTTGCTTGTTACACATTATCTTGCTATCAAACTACTCTATTACTTACAATTTCAGTACTTGCAGACATTACCTTGCTGAAAACCACTTGTCATTTCCTTCTGCTCCTCGTTGGGTTCGACACTCTTACTTATTGAAATGGCTACAATTAATCCCATACACTTGTGGGTCATCAAGGCTCTTTTCTAGCATTGTTGCCGGGGAGTGTGACGCCCCCGATTCAATCGTACACTAATCTAACACGCAAACGTGGACGAGCAAGATCAAGGACTCATGGGAAGATATCACAACACAACTCTAAAAATAAAATAAGTCATACAAGCATCATAATACAAGCCAGGGGCCTCGAGGGCTCGAATACAAGTGCTCGATCATAGACGAGTCAGCGGAAACAACAATATCTGAGTACAGACATAAGTAAACAAGTTTGCCTTAAGAAGGCTAGCAGAAACTGGGATACAGATCGAAAGAGGCACATGCCTCCTGCTTGGGATCCTCCTAAACTACTCCTGGTCGTCGTTAGCGGGCTGCACGTAGTAGTAGGCACCTCCGGTGTAGTAGGAGTCATCGTCGACGGTGGAGTCTGGCTCCTGGGCTCCAGCATCTGGTTGCGACAACCAGGTAGAAGGGAAATGGGAAAAGAGGGAGAAAAGCAACCGTGAGTACTCATCCAAAGTACTCACAAGCAAGGAGCGACACTACATATGCATGGGTATATGTGTAAAGGGCCATATCGGTGTACTGAACTGCAGAATGCCAAGATAAGAGGGGGATAGCTAATCCTGTCGAAGACTACACTTCTGGCCACCTCCATCTTGCAGCATGTAGGAGAGAGTAGATGGCAAGTTCGCCAAGTAGCTTCGCATAGCATAATCCTACCCGGCGATCCCCTCCGCGTCGCCCTGTTAGAGTGCGATCACCGGGTTGTATCTGGCACTTGGAAGGGTGTGTTTTATTAAGTATCCGGTTCTAGTTGTCATAAGGTCAAGGTACAACTCCAAGTCGTCCTGTTACCGAATATCACGGCTATTCGAATAGATAAACTTCCCTGCAGGGGTGCACCACATAACCCAACACGCTCGATCCCATTTGGCCGGATACACTTTTCTGTGTCATGCCCGGCCGCGGAAGATCAACACGTCGCAGCCCCACCTAGGCACAACAGAGCGGTCAGCACACCGATCTAAATCCTATGCGCGCGGGGGTCTAGGCCCATCGCCCATTGCACACCTGCACGTTGTGTATGCGGCCGGAGAGCAGACCTAGCAACCTCCATTACAAAGGAAGTCACGTTACGCGGTTCAGCCCGGCGCATGCCGCTCAGTCGCTGACGTCATGGAGGCTTCGGCTGATACCACGACGTCGAGTGCCCATATCTTTCCCACGTAGTTGGTTAGTGCGTATAGACCAAATGGCCGGACTCAGATCAAATACAAAGATCTCGTTAAGCGTGTTAATTGATGTAACCGTGAACACCGACCAGGGCCAGGGCCACCTCTCACATTGGCGGTCTCAACCTGCCCTGTCGCTCCGCCACAAAGTAACAGTCGGGGGCCGTCAGGAACCCAGGCCCACCTCTACCGGGATGGAGCGACCTGTCCTTTCAGCCCCCTCATCAGAATCACTTGCGGGTACTCAACAAGCTGACCCGACTTTAGTCACCACATGTGTCATTTATATAAAGTATATAGTATATACCCGTGATCACCTCCCTAGTGATCACGGCCCGATAGTATAGCATGGCAGACGGACAAGAATGTAGGGCCACTGATGGAACACTAGCATCCTATACTAAGCATTAGGATAGCAGGTAAGGGTAACAACAGTAGTAGCAAGGACAGGCTATGCATCAGGATAGGATTAACGGAAAGCAGTAACATGCTACACTACTCTAATGCAAGCAGTAGAGAGAAGATTAGGCGATATATGGTGATCAAGGGGGGGCTTGCCTGGAAGCTCAGCTGAGAAGGTGGGGTCGTCAACAACGTAGTCAAACTCAGTGGCATCAGCAACTGTCTCGAGGTCTATCGAAGAAGAAGAGGGGGGGGGGAGAAATAGTAAATACGGAGCAAACAAAGCATCACAAAACATAACGGGGTAATATGCGGTGCTAGGTATGCCCTAACGCGGTATTAGGTGATACCGGCGAAGGGGGAAACATCCGGGAAAGTATTCCCGGTGTTTCGCGTTTTCGGACAGATGAACCGGAGGGGGAAAGTTGCGAGTTTGCTATGCTAGGGATGTGTGGTGGACGAACTGGCTGCGTATCCAGATTCGTCTCGTCGTTCTGAGCAACTTTCATGTACAAAGTATTTTCATCTGAGTTACAGATTATTTTATATTAATTTATAAACTTTTAAATCATTTTCTAGAATTAGCGGATTATTTTAATTTGCAATTGCATTTATGACGTTAGCATGACATCAGCCATCAGTTTGAACGTTGACCAGTCAAGCTGACGGGTGGGTCCCACTGCCATAGACCGTTTATCTAATCAAATAATTATGGTTAATTAACAGGTTTAATTAGATTAATTAAGTTAATTAATTATCTTAATTAATTAATTATATTATTATTATTATTATTCTTTTTAATCCATTTTTGTTCTGGGGCTGGGCCCCACATGTCATTGGCCCTAGGGGCCTTAGCGGGTTTGGGCGGCGATTAACGGGGCGGGCGCTGGGTGCGGGCGCTGGGTGCGGGCGCTCGTGCCCGAGGCCACAGCAGCAGGCCGAGCACAACGGCAGAGGAGCACGGCGCGGGGAGGTCGCAGGGCACGCGTGCAGCCTACCGCATATGAGGACAAGGCAGCGCGGCACGGGGAGACGAGGCGCCCCAGTGGCGTGGCGGGCGCGAGGTGCGACGCGGCCGTGGCGGAGACTGAGTAGGAGCGGACCTGCGAGGCGACAAGCGCACGGCTGTGCGAAGTGGGAAGAGCAGCACGGGGGCGCACAAGGCGCAGAGCGGGGTGAGCGAGGCGCAAGCGTGGGACGAGGCCGCGGCCGTGAGCGTGCCCGATGCACGGCAGGAGCAAGGCAGAGGAGAAGGATGGGGGCCTCACGAGGGGTTGTAGGGCACGGGGCAGTGGGCGCGGGGTGGAGGTCGAGGACGATGCGACGGAGGAGGCGACGAGGTCGAGGGAGGTTCAGCGACGGAGAGGACGGTGGCGATGGCGTCGTGCCCGTTGAGGCGAGGGAAAGGGCGTCAGGGACGATGTGGATGCAGCCGGATCCGTCCGGGAATGGGAAGGGCGGCGGAGGCCGGCCGGACTTGCTCGATGGTGCGGCAGAGGTCGGGGTCGAAGGACGTGAGGGTTCAAATCCCACCAAGCCCTGGGCGAGGGACGGCGACGCAAGGATGGGGCGGAGGCGGCGGTTCCTCGGGGCCGGGCGCGGCGGCGGGGGTGGGGCGTCCGACGCAGGGAGCGTGGCGACGGTGGAGAAACGAGAGGGAGTGGGGAGGGGATCATGCGGGAGGAGTGGGGGAAGTGGGCATTTTTCGGGGGGGTTAGGGTTTCGGTAAAAGGGGGTTATAGGCACGGTTGGGCCATTTGGGTTGGTGGCCTGCTGGCTAGCTGGGCCATTCGGCCCAGGGGGAGGGGGGTTTCTTCCTTTTTCTCTTTTGTTAAATCTTTGTTTTTATTTATTTTCTGTTTATTAGTTTTCTATTTTATTTTCTATACATATTTGTTTATAAAATATATAAGTAGTACCCAAATTAGTGTTTCAAAATACCCCGATGCCACAAAAAGTTTGGTGATAAATTAGAACTGTTTAGTATTTTATTAATTGTAAAAGGCATGTAATTAATTGTTTTTGCTACTGTCATAATTATTTTAGAGCCTTTAAACACTTCTTCAGAGTTTGGTTTCTTCACCATAATTACTTATGATTTATTTGACACAGCCCGAACATTTTAGTTTTGATATTTGAAAATTTTACTGTTTGCCTATATTTTAAATTTGAATTTGAATTGTTTTTGAACTAACTCGAGTTTATCAACAGTAACCGAGGTGACGTGGCACCATTAGCAGAGGTTTACTGTAGCTTGATTATCCGGGCGTCACAGGGTGATAGAGGCGAGGGTGTCCCGATCATTTGATGAGATGATAACAATCGATTTGGTGGAGACGACTTTAACGATCCAACTACAAACGTGCACGACGTTGTGCCTTAGCAATCGCTAAACCAATCTCCGATGTTCTTGACGATGCGGAAGCACGATCAGCGACCACGAAGGTCTATTCCTGCACGCAATCGAAGAACAAGCAAGAATATGATAATGCAATCTGAATATTGCGAATATATATGAAGTACTGATAAACGTGGGGATCCGTAAGCGGTCTTGGCCTGGTCGTTGGACACAAATGCAGTACACGAAGTTGCAATGGCTAACTTTTAACTAAACAAATCCCAAGGAAAAAGCTACTAGATGGATCTACTTATATAGGAGCAAGGGGTGGCGGCCAAGGAGGTGGGAGGACGTCCCAAGGCAGCCTAAAACTAACCCTAGGTCGTACAAGGCCAATGGGCCCAAGTGGAGGTGACGTAACACCTTTGGACTTGTAGTTTGACTCGGATTCTGCTGCAGCATCAGATTGTTTCGTCCATAACTCAATGCTCCGGACGAATTTTAAGGTGAGTCCAATTGGGTTGGAAAGTGCACGAAATCTATTTTCCACCAAAAAAAGAATCAACCAATTTGGAGTCCGTATGAAAAAGTTATTGACGTTTTGAATCAGGTATGTCTGTGCAGTCCGAACCCGAGTCCAGAACGTGAGAGACTTGGACTCTATCTTCTCTTGGACCAAAAGTGACGTGAGAGAACTTTCTGAACAGCAGGTAAACATCTCTTTCTCCCTTATCTTCATATGTGGATTGTACAAATGTCCCATACACCTGCAATTAGACATGGCACAAAAGTATGTGAAGTATTTTGTCCTAGATGACATAAATAAATTATTGCATAGTTTGCATTAGAAATCACCTCACAAATATACATGTACGCAATATTTTTGGTCGTATCCAAGGTAGTCATGTCCTCATCATCCTCCCCTTCTTGAAAACAAAGCCGTCCTCGGCGTTGCTTAGTCTGAAATGTGGCTAACAAAAGAGACAAGGTGTACATGTTGTATATGTATATGTCATCCATTTTTACTTTCCTTGATTTTTGCACATATGACAGATTAATAGATGAGTAATTTGTATAGTTCATAAAATCTAAAGCCAAAACATTATCACAAGAAGTAGAAGGCGTGAAAATATTGCAACTCAGTTTGCACATATAAGTGAAGCTCTTATTCATTTCAAAAGATTGACAATGTTCATCATTAAACCATCCCAACATTGGTGAATAAACCTTACTTGCATCAAGGTTACATGCTACAACATGCTTAAATAAGCAAACATGCAATAAGTTATTCGACACAGAATCATCACCAAGATTAGAGGTCATATCAAAATGATTAAACATTGATTCTTTTGCATCAACAGTTAATTCAATGGGTGCACTCAAAATTGTTGGTATTTCAGTTGTTTGATCACATGACGCATTCATGATAGTATCAAGATTCTCTAAAATAGGTGATGTGCTCAAATCACCAGGTAACTCAACACATGATGCATTCAAGTTAACTAGGGATGCATCATTCTCATGTGAAGTTATATCATCAATACCTTTACTGTTACCTTGTCGCAAAGACGTAGCTGATGTAGGTACGGAAGTTGACAATGCACCATACTCTTGAGATGATGCCGCGCTCACAATCCGAGGTGGGGCTGCTCTAGTAGGTGCAACGGTGGAAGAACTGACCGGCGGTGGTGAGCACGAACTGGAATAGTAGTTGTTGTAGTCACCCAATGCATCCTCCTGTATCTGTCACTAAAAGGTACAAGCACGAACATACATACCTATAATGCAACGAGGAATATACTGAAATCTTGCCTGAATATCATGGTTCAAACCACCAAAAAATCTATTCATTGTATCATCCTTAGATTCTTCAATGTCACAATGATGCATATAAGATTTGAACTCTTGGTAGTAAGCGTGAACATTGTTGTTGCCTTGTTTAAATTGTTCAAATTTGCGAAGCAATTCACGACGATAGTAAGGAGGGAAAAAATGTTGTCTCATTACATCTTTCAAATCTTTCCAAGTTGTGGGTTGGTTATCAATGTTTTTCTTACAATGCACACTCCACCAAACAGAAGCAAAACCAGTAAATGCTCTAGTGGCAGCTCGTACTCGCTCAAGTTCAGAAAAGTCATGGTTACTAAAAACTTGTTCTACTTCAAACTCCCAAGCTAGATAAATAGCAGGATTAAATCTACCCTCAAATGACGGTAAAGAGATAACCTGACCATGTGCTTGTGTGTGTTGTCCCAACTCTCGTGATGGTGAAGATGTGTCCGTCGTCCAAGAACTTTTATCTCCGGAACCTGTCATGATTAGCAGAAACAAGAAACAAAAGTGCTCACAGTAAAGCAAATATCAATATCCTACAAGTTCTTACCATGCGGCAGGTGGTGACAGGCAACCAGCGATGTCAAATAACTCCGAAGATTGTGTAAAGCAATTGCTAGGGGAACGTACGTGTACACGGTGTAAAAATATGTGGAGCTGGGTTGGCTATATATGGTAGCAAAAGTTTAGCAATAATCAATTCAGAGATGCAATATTGAATAAACGCTCAACGACGGTACTGTGCTGGTCCTAGGCTAGACCGGACTAGAGACGCGAGCCTAGAACACTAATGAGGTCACGGTGTAGCACAACTAGCATCAATGAAGGATACTAAGTAGCTCTGGACAGCAAGATATAAATGAAGATCACAACGGCATTAAAGATAATGATGAAAAACAACTGCCAAGCAGGATATACAACAACTCTCTCTCCAATTTTTCTCTTAAAAAGTTTGAGCCAATTTTCTGATAACTTTTTTTAAAGAATGCTACTAACTCAAGCTTTTCAATGCAAAAAGAATCACTCAATTCCGAGTTGATATGAGGAGTCAAAAAATTCTAAAACTGGTTTGAAAAACTGGAATAAGCTGTGTTCACGAACTTCGGAGGGCAAAAAGACCTATTTAGAAGCCGATTTTGAGGTGCCAAATATTGAACTAGCTTCTGAAACTATTTAGATGAGTCTCGTCTCTAGCTTTAATTTGAGTATTCGCGGAGCCAAAACGGACTTCGTATGAGGAAGTTATGCCTGTTTTACTGAACAGTACACAAAACAGATTCCAATCCGAATTCAGCTACGAGATTGAGTCTAGATAGATCCGGACTTTGTTTTTTTTTCTTCTCTCTTTTTTTTCTCACACTTTTTTTCCTTTTTCTTTCTCTTTTTTTTTCTCTGACTTTTTTTTTACTTTTTTTCTCTCTCTTTTTTCTCTCTCCTTCTTTCCAAACAAACTAGATAAGATGCAGATTGGATCAAGTGAAGATGTGAACGATCTCAACTATGATTATGACAATGAACGGTGGGTAGCACGTGGTGGAAATTAATGGATGGATGGTGGTCAACGGAACCGATAACGATGCAGCGGCGGCGTGACTAATGTGAACAGAACTCGAAACTCTAAACGAACTAGACACTAAGACCAGCAACTCGACACGACGATGCAACCGATAATTCAATAATGCAAACAATGAAAAGAAAACTGCAAAGGCTCAGACTGGCTTGGACAAAGAATGAATAGATCTAACTTTTTTTGTGGCTTTTTCTTGGACAATAGGTAAGAAAATAAATCTAATCTAGGGATAATTGGAAATTCTCACCGAGCAACCTAAAACTGATACCACTTGATAGAGGCGAGGTGTCCCGATCTTCGATGAGATGATAACTATCGATTTGGTGGAGACGACTTTGACGATCCGACTACAAACGTGCACGACGTTGCGCCTTAGCAATCGCTAAACCAATCTCCCGAGGTTCTTGACGATGCCGGAAGCACGATCAGCCGACCACGAAGGTCTATTCCTGCACGCAATCGAAGAACAAGCAAGAATATGATAATGCAATCTGAATATTGCGAATACATATGAAGTACTGATAAACGTGGGGATCCGTAAGCGGTCTTGGCCTGGTCGTTGGACACAAACAAAGTACACGAAGTTGCAATGGCTAACTTTTAACTAAACAAATCCCAAGGAAAAAGCTACTAGATGGATCTACTTATATAGGAGCAAGGGGTGGCGGCCAAGGAGGTGGGAGGACGTCCCAAGGCAGCCTAAAACTAACCCTAGGTCGTACAAGGCCAATGGGCCCAAGTGGAGGTGACGTAACACCTTTGGACTTGTAGTTTGACTCGGATTCTGCTGCAGCATCAGATTGTTTCGTCCATAACTCAACTCTCCGGACGAATTTTAAGGTGAATCCAATTGGGTTGGAAAGTGCACGAAATCTATTTTCCAACAAAAAAAGAATCGACCAATTGGGAGTCCGTATGAAAAAGTTATTGACGTTTTGGGTCAGGTATGTCTGTGCAGTCCGAACCCGAGTCCAGAACGTGAGAGACTTGGACTCTATCTTCTCTTGGGCCAAAAGTGACGTGAGAGAACTTTTTGAACAGCAGGTAAACATCTCTTTCTCCCTTATCTTCATATGTGGATTGTACAAATGTCCCATACACCTGCAATTAGACATGGCACAAAAGTATGTGAAGTATTTTTGTCCTTGATGACATAAATAAATTATTGCATAGTTTGCATTAGAAATCACCTCACAAATATACATGTACGCAATATTTTTGGTCGTATCCAAGGTAGTCATGTCCTCATCATCCTCCCCTTCTTGAAAACAAAGCCGTCCTCGGCGTTGCTTAGTCTGAAATGTGGCTAACAAAAGAGACAAGGTGTACATGTTGTATATGTATATGTCATCCATTTTTACTTTCCTTGATTTTTGCACATATGACAGATTAATAGATGAGTAATTTGTATAGTTCATAAAATCTAAAGCCAAAACATTATCACAAGAAGTAGAAGGCGTGAAAATATTGCAACTCAGTTGGCACATATAAGTGAAGCTCTTATTCATTTCAAAAGATTGACAATGTTCATCATTAAACCATCCCAACATTGGTGAATAAACCTTACTTGCATCAAGGTTACATGCTACAACATGCTTAAATAAGCAAACATGCAATAAGTTATTCGACACAGAATCATCACCAAGATTAGAGGTCATATCAAAATGATTAAACATTGATTCTTTTGCATCAACAGTTAATTCAATGGGTGCACTCAAAATTGTTGGTATTTCAGTTGTTTGATCACATGACGCATTCATGATAGTATCAAGATTCTCTAAAATAGGTGATGTGCTCAAATCACCAGGTAACTCAACACATAATGCATTCAAGTTAACTAGGGATGCATCATTCTCATGTGAAGTTATATCATCAATACCTTTACTGTTACCTTGTCGCAAAGACGTAGATGATGTAGGTACGGAAGTTGACAATGCACCATACTCTTGAGATGATGCCGCGCTCACAATCCGAGGTGGGGCTGCTCTAGTAGGTGCAACGGTGGAAGAACCGACCGGCGGTGGTGAGCACGAACTGGAATAGTAGTTGTTGTAGTCACCCAATGCATCCTCCTGTATCTGTCTCTCAAAGGTACAAGCACGAACATACATACCTATAATGCAACGAGGAATATACTGAAATCTTGCGTGAATATCATGGTTCAAACCACCAAAAAATCTATTCATTGTATCATCCTTAGATTCTTCAATGTCACAATGATGCATATAAGATTTGAACTCTTGGTAGTAAGCGTGAACATTGTTGTTGCCTTGTTTAAATTGTTCAAATTTGCGAAGCAATTCACGACGATAGTAAGGAGGGAAAAAATGTTGTCTCGTTACATCTTTCAAATCTTTCCAAGTTGTGGGTTGGTTATCAATGTTTTTCTTACAATGCACACTCCACCAAACAGAAGCAAAACCAGTAAATGCTCTAGTGGCAGCTCGTACTCGCTCAAGTTCAGAAAAGTCATGGTTACTAAAAACTTGTTCTACTTCAAACTCCCAAGCTAGATAAATAGCAGGATTAAATCTACCCTCAAATGACGGTAAAGAGATAACCTGACCATGTGCTTGTGTGTGTTGTCCCAACTCTCGTGATGGTGAAGATGTGTCCGTCGTCCAAGAACTTCTATCTCCGGAACCTGTCATGATTAGCAGAAACAAGAAACAAAAGTGCTCACAGTAAAGCAAATATCAATATCCTACAAGTTCTTACCATGCGGCAGGTGGTGACAGGCAACCAGCGATGTCAAATAACTCCGAAGATTGTGTAAAGCAATTGCCAGGGGAACGTACGTATACACGGTGTAAAAATATGTGGAGCTGGGTTGGCTATATATGGTAGCAAAAGTTTAGCAATAATCAATTCAGAGATGCAATATTGAATAAAAGCTCAACGACGGTACTGTTCTGGTCCTAGGCTAGACCGGACTAGAGACGCGAGCCTAGAACACTAATGAGGTCACGGTGTAGCACAACTAGCATCAATGAAGGATACTAAGTAGCTCTGGACAGCAAGATATAAATGAAGATCACAACGGCATTAAAGATAATGATGAAAAACAACTGCCAAGCAGGATATACAACAACTCTCTCTCCAATTTTTCTCTTAAAAAGTTTGAGCCAATTTTCTGATAACTTTTTTCAAAGAATGCTACTAACTCAAGCTTTGCAATGCAAAAAGAATCACTCAATTCCGAGTTGATATGAGGAGTCAAAAAATTCTAAAACTGGTTTGAAAAACTGGAATAAGCTGTGTTCACGAACTTCGGAGGGCAAAAAGACCTATTTAGAAGCCGATTTTGAGGTGCCAAATATTGAACTTGCTTCTGCAACTATTTAGATGCGTCTCGTCTCTAGCTTTAATTTGAGTATTCGCGGAGCCAAAACGGACTTCGTATGAGGAAGTTATGCCTGTTTTACTGAACAGTACACAAAACAGATTCCAATCCGAATTCAGCTATGAGATTGAGTCTAGATAGATCCAGACTTTGTTTTTTTTTTCTCACACTTTTTTTCCTTTTTCTTTCTCTCTTTTTTTTCTCTGACTTTTTTTTACTTTTTTTCTCTCTTTTTTTTCTCTCTCCTTCTTTCCAAACAAACTAGATAAGATGCAGATTGGATCAAGTGAAGATGTGAACGATCTCAACTATGATTATGACAATGAACGGTGGGTAGCACGTGGTGGAAATTGATGGATGGATGGTGGTCAACGGAACGGATAACGATGCAGCGGCGGCGTGACTAATGTGAACAGAACTCGAAACTCTAAACGAACTAGACAATAAGACCAGCAACTCGACACGACGATGCAACCGATAATTCAATAATGCAAATAATGAAAAGAAAACTGCAAAGGCTCAGACTGGCTTGGACAAAGGATGAATAGATCTAACTTTTTTTTGTGGCTTTTTCTTGGACAATAGGTAAGAAAATAAATCTAATCTAGGGATAATTGGAAATTCTCACCGAGCAACCTGAAAACTGATACCACTTGATAGAGGCGAGGTGTCCCGATCTTCGATGAGATGATAACTATCGATTTGGTGGAGACGACTTTGACGATCCGACTACAAACGTGCACGACGTTGCGCCTTAGCAATCGCTAAACCAATCTCCTGACGCATCGACGATGCCGGAAGCACGATCAGCCGACCACGAAGGTCTATTCCTGCACGCAATCGAAGAACAAGCAAGAATATGATAATGCAATCTGAATATTGCGAATATATATGAAGTATTGATAAACGTGGGGATCCGTAAGCGGTCTTGTCCTGGTCGTTGGACACAAACAAAGTACACGAAGTTGCAATGGCTAACTTTTAACTAAACAAATCCCAAGGAAAAAGCTACTAGATGGATCTACTTATATAGGAGCAAGGGGTGGCGGCCAAGGAGGTGGGAGGACGTCCCAAGGCAGCCTAAAACTAACCCTAGGTCGTACAAGGCCAATGGGCCCAAGTGGAGGTGACGTAACACCTTTGGACTTGTAGTTTGACTCGGATTCTGCTACAGCATCAGATTGTTTCGTCCATAACTCAACGCTCCGGACGAATTCTAAGGTGAATCCAATTGGGTTGGAAAGTGCACGAAATCTATTTTCCAACAAAAAAAGAATCAACCAATTTGGAGTCCGTATGAAAAAGTTATTGACGTTTTGAGTCAGGTATGTTTGTGCAGTCCGAACCCGAGTCCAGAACGTGAGAGACTTGGACTCTATCTTCTCTTGGGCCAAAAGTGACGTGAGAGAACTTTTTGAACAGCAGGTAAACATCTCTTTGTCCCTTATCTTCATATGTGGATTGTACAAATGTCCCATACACCTGCAATTAGACATGGCACAAAAGTATGTGAAGTATTTTTGTCCTGGATGACATAAATAAATTATTGCATAGTTTGCATTAGAAATCACCTCACAAATATACATGTACGCAATATTTTTGGTCGTATCCAAGGTAGTCATGTCCTCATCACAGGGAGTGAAGCACTCTTGGTAAGTAGAAAATGGTAAGGAAAATTTATTACTACATGCTGAAATTTATTGTCACTTGTTACTATGGAAAACAATCCTTTGAGGGGTTTGTTCGGGGTATCTTCACCTCGACCGGAACCACAATTAGTTAACCCTCAACCTGCTACTCCTGCTGAAAATATTGAATATGAAATTCCTTCGGGTATGATAGAACAACTGCTAGCTAATCCTTATGCAGGAGATGGAACTAAACATCCTGATATGCACTTGCAGGTTTACCCGGAGATGAAGTTAAGAAGAAGGATTTCCCTTTATCTTTGAAGGGAAAAGCATTGGCATGGTATAGGCTATGCGATGATATTGGATCTTGGAAACGGAATCGATTGAAATCGGAGTTTCACCAAAAAAATTATCCTATGCATCTAGTTCATCGTGATCGGAATTATATATATAATTTTTGACCTCGTGAAGGAGAAAGTATCACTCTAGCTTGGTGGATGCTTAAGTCAATGTTTTCATGCCCCAATCATGAGCTCTCGAGAGAAATTATTATCCAGAATTTTTATGCTCGACTTTCTCATAATGATCAATCCATGCTTGATACTTCTTATTTTGTGAGGAAAATTATTGAATTCCGGTGGGATATTTTGGAAAGAATTAAGCACAGCTATGAAGATTGGGAACTCGATGAAGGTAAAGAATCAGGTATTAAGCTTAAGTATGATTGTGTTAAATCTTTTATGATTACCGATGCTTTTCAAAAGTTTAGCACTAAATATGGACTTGACTCTGAGATAGTAGCCACCTTTTGTGAATCATTTGCTACTCATGTTGATCTCTCTAATGGGAAGTGGTTTAAATACTACCCACCTATTAAAGAAGAAATTAAAGAACCAGTACCAGTTAAAGAGGAAACTATTCTTTATAATGTTGATCCCATTGATCCTACTGCTTATATTGAGAAACCATATTTCTCTATTAGGATAAAGGAACATGCTAAAGTTTCAACCGTGGCCAACAGAATTTATATTAGAACACCTAAACCTGATGAACAAATCAAAGTATAACTTAGTGTTGCTATGGTTAAGGATCTCTTGGAAGAATATATAGAGGGGCATGTTATTTAGTTATGTAATGAAGCTACTAGAATTGTCAAACCTGATAAAGGATAAACATAGACCCGTTGTTGGCATGCATGTTGTCTCAGTTAAAATAGGAGATCACGGTTATCATGGTTTATGTGACATAGGTGCCTGTGTGAGTGCTATTCCCTTTACCTTATGTCAAGAAATTATGAATGATATAGCACCTGATGAAATAGAAAAATAGATGCTACTATTAAACTTGCTAATGGAGACACCATTACAACACTTGGGATTGTTAGAGATGTTGAAGTCTTGTGTTGGAAAATAAAATATCCTACTGATTTTCTTGTTCTTGGTTCCCCACAAGATGACTTTTGTCCCATTATCTTTGGTAGACCTTTCTTGAACATCGTTAATGCTAAAATAGATAGTGAGAAACAAACTGTCGGTGTCATCTTTGGTGATGAGTCTCATGAGTTTAATTTTTCCAAGTTTAGTAGAAAACCTCATAAAAAAGAATTGACTGGTGAGGATGAAATAATTGGTCTTGCTTCTATTGTTGTGCCTCCTACTGATCCTCTAGAACAATGTCAGCTAGACCATGAGAAGGATTTACATATGCGTGAAAGAAATTAAATAGATAAGATCTTCTTTGGGAGGAATTACTGCTTAAACACAATTTTCCTATTGAAACTCTGGGAGGTCCTCCTCCACCTAAGGGTGATCCTGTGTTTGAATTAAAACAATTGCCAGACACTTTGAAATATGCTTATCTTGATGAGAAGAAGATATATACTATTATTATTAGTGCTAACCTTTCAAAACATGAATAAGAAAGATTATTGAAAGTTCTAAGGAAACACCAAGCTGATATTGGATATACTCTTGATGATTTAAAGGGCATTAGTCCCACTCTCTGTCAGCACAAAATTAATATGGAACCTGATGCTAAACCCATTGTTGATCACTAACATCAATTAAATCCGAAGATGAAGTTGTAAGAACGGAAATATTAAAACTTCTGGATGCAGGTATAATCTATCATATGGCTGATAGTAGATGGGTAAGTCCTGTTCATTGTGTCCCTAAGAAGGGAGGAATTACTGTTGTTCCTAATGATAGGAATGAACTTATTCCACAAAGAATTGTTACATGATATAGAATGGTAATTGATTTTAGAAAATTAAACAAAGCAACTAGAAAAGATCATTACCCTCTACCTTTTATTGATCAAATGCTAGAAAGATTATCTAAGCACACACACTTTTTCTTCCTTGATGGATATTCTGGTTTTTCACAAATACCTGTTTCTCAACCTGATCAAGAAAAGACCACTTTCACTTGTCCCTTTGGAACTTATGCTTATAGACATATGCCTTTTGGTTTATGCAATGCACCTGCTACTTTTCAAAGATGCATGACTGCTATATTCTCTTACTTCTGTGAAAAGATAGTTGAGGTTTTCATGGACGACTTTTCTGTTTATGGGAGGTCTTTCGATGATTGTTTAAGCAATCTTGATCGAATTTTGCAGAGATGTGACCAAACAAATCTTGTCTTGAATTGGGAGAAATGCCACTTTATGGGTAATGAAGGTATTGTTTTTGTCCATAGAATTTCTGAAAGAGGTACTGAGGTGGACAAAGCTAAGGTTGATGCCATTGAGAAAATGTCAGGACCCCGATTCCAAGTCACATCGACCTAGCTGGTAACACCTCATATCACTTTGCGGCCTCACGCACGGTATTCCCACGGGTGTCGCCTTACCATGGCCGGGACCGTTTGCGCCTTTTGGCTCACGTATATGATAGTGTCGCTAGCATCCACATGACAAAGAACCGGGCCGACATGGCTAGTCGTGAACCCAAAGCGGCACTAACCTATGGGGACAGCATACATGAATCACTTGAGCATGTCGGTCATCAACGTATGAACTCGGGCTGTAGCTTTGGGCTAACAGGACTCCGGTATCCCGGCTGTAGCAGGCTAGGCAGGACTCGAGTATCACCGCGTGACATTTCCCGAAGGGATGACATATAGGAACGAAATGAAACACATGCCGCCGGTCAAGTGTCCAAGCAGTAGTCTTTGGGCTAGCAGGACTCGTGAACCGGGCAGTAGCGGACTACTATCGCTCGGAAGCACGAGACTACATTTCCCCATATGAGAGGCTGCCAAGGATAAACAACTAGTTTGTCGGATCCCACTCATACCAAGCATTTCAATCATACACATAATATGCCCGATATGAGTAAATACAACAAGGCATCACAACAAAACTCTACAACTCAAGTACTTTATTTAAGAGGCCCGAGGAGCCATACATAACATAGTCATACAGATAGGGGTCACATGACCCAACACTCAAGTCATACAATCATACAAGCACATGCGGAAGCAAACTAGTCTCGAGTACTGGACTCTAGAAAGAAAGAAAGCTTGTTGGAGCCTTTCTATCTACAACGGCCCTTCACAAGTCTTAGATCGCCACCGGGTGGCTAGTTCACTCGTCAAGTCAACATCTACATAGAATCCGTCGGAGGGGTAGTATAGTCCTCTGAAAAATATTGATTAAGCAAACATGAGTACACAAGTACTCAGCAAGTCTTACCACGTAATCCTATCATACATGCACATTCTCAAGGAAGGAGGTGGAGTTATTTGCAACAAGCCAGCTTTGACTCTTGGCTAAGCTATCCCACGTGACACACTTTGTAAAGCATTTGTCGTTACGAGTCCACTAATCACCATCACAATACTCCACCGTGGATCCTCTCTTGTCACCCCGAGAGGGCCATCCACGATACTCACACTTATCTTGAGGCTTTTAGTAGTATCCACTTACTTGTCTATGAACTGATATAGGTAACCCGAAGTCCTTCTCCGTGGACACGGCTATTCGAATAGATCATATTTAACCTGCAGGGTATACTTCTTCACACACTCTCACCACTTATCATCGTTTACGACATGTACTCGACAACCTTCAAGCGGAAGCCCAACGTGGGTGTCGGCCACAGCCTACCTAAACACTCAAGTCCCTAGTCCGGGTTTATCGCCTATTCGGGTTCCATCCGCAGGAGTCCGCCGAGGTTTCCCATACAGCCCGAACGATGTGTGCAGGTTCCCGAGATACCAAACGGGCACTCGGTACACGGACCCACGGTGCCTACCGCAACACAACCCACCCCTAAGGTCAGCGTTGCGTGCCCCAAAGATGCTACAAACACCGAAACTACTTGCAACTCCGGACTATGAACAGGGGTGGTTAAGAAGCCGAGAGGGTCAATTAAGGATCCCAATGTGTGGTAGTAACTGTTTCATGGATCACAAACACAGATCTCAGTTCTTAAGTTCGGCTTCAATGAAACAACCCACCATGTACTCCTACATGGCCTCTCATCGATACCTTTACCAAATCGTGTTCAACACTTTCACTCTCGAACCAACACAACCTTTCACTCCAGTTCATCATCCCGATGAGCCAGACCTGACACAACTCTAAGCATAGCAAGCATAGCATGGTAGGAATCACAAACATGGCTCAACCAACTCCTACACATACTAGTGGGTTTCATCTAGTTACTGTGGCAATGACAGGTCATAAAAAGGAAGTGGGTTCAACTACCGCAGCACACAACAGTTTGAATCGCGTTGTCTTAATGCAGTAAACGAGAGCAGAAGTGAGAACATGGGTTTGTATCGGAATGATCAATGAGTTGCTTGCCTGATGGAACTGGGGTAGAGAACTGCCTTCAGATGGGTAGTCGAGGTTATCTTCGGGCGAACCTATCATGAAAGCACACGAAATAAACACACAAGACAATATGCAACAATATGATGCATGCTATGACATGGCAATATGGATGTGTGTTGGTCTAATGCAAGCTGAAAGAACAGGGGATGAACTCATTTGAATCAAGGATTCAAATGATAGCTCATTTGAGTTAGTCCTAATGGTGCAATATCTTCTTCTGGTTATTCAGCATAGTTAACTTGTTTTAACATGCATAAAACCTGTACCAATGGATAGAGTGTATTTTTCTAATAATTTTCATATATAAATCTTTGCATTTGGAGTTATAGATAAAAGTTATAAGCATTTGAAATTTGAATTATATTCGAATTTACTATATCAAAATAAATCCAGAATTTGAATTAATGCGTCGGCATGAGGTCAGCGTGACGTCAGGGTCAACGGGTCATCCAGTCAAACTGACCAGTGGGACCCGCATGTCGTGGTTAGTTTAACTAATTAACTTAATTAGAACTAATCCTAATTAGTTAACCGGGGTCCACTGTCATTGACTCAGAAGCGATCAACGGGGCCCTGATCGGTGGTCGATGGTCAACTTCATGGCGTCTAGCCTGGGCGAGGCCAGTGGCGGAGCAAAGTGCTTTTGCACTTTCCGGCCACCAAATGGGGCGCGGAAAGCATCTACGTGGAGCTGGAGATGAACCGCAGCTTTCGGTGAGGTTAGTTGGGGTCGGGGTGGCCGGAGTTGGCGCCGGCGACGAGTTAGGCGGCCACCGGGGTTCGGCCAACGACGGGTTTGGGGTTAGAGGGCTCGGCGAAGTGCGGGAAGTGCATGGGCAGACCTGTTGGGGTGTGGTGAGTGCGATGGACACGGTGGTGTGGCCGTTGGGTGGCCGGAGCCTCGTCGGCGACGAGCTCCACGGCGGTGCGTTCGGGCGATCGTGGTTGGGTCGTTGTGGTGCACGAGGAAGAGAGTGGAGGGGATGGGGAGGTAGCCAGGCTCACAGGCGCCGCGTAGAGAGCCTCGTCGGGTCGGGACGATCGATCGATGTGGCGACGGCGAAGGGGATCTCCGCGGCTTCGAGCTCGGTCGAGGTCGGTGTAGTGGCCGGGGAACTTAGAGCGGCGGGACTCAGCTAGCTAGGGGTAGTGGAGGCTGGCGGAGCTCCCTGGACATGGTGGGGAGGAGCATGGACGGCGGGAGCACGACTTGGCGGCGGTGGCGCGGCGATGGCGTCGGCCAGGTTGGGGGAGAGAGAGAGAGGAGGCAAGGCGAATGGCGTGTCGTGGGGGTCGGGCGACGACGTGGAGGCCGCCCAGGCAGCGAGGCGGCGAGGGGTGAAGCAGGTGGCGGCCAGCTGCGTGGCGCGCCTGCGCTCGCCGGGCAGGCACCAGTTGCTGCTGGCCGAGCCAAGCAGCTCATTGGCGCGGCTGCTAGGCTGGGCAGGCAGTGGGCTGCACGGCATGTAAGGTTTTTCCCTTTTTTAGTCTTTTCTAATTTTCCTGCAACTTTGTGGGGTTTTTAAAAATACCAAAACTATTTTAAAAATCACCAAAATGCTCCTGGTCACTTGTTAGAATATTCCCAACATGAAACATTTTGGTTTGGCAATTTTTGAACATTTAAAATATTTTGTATAATTTAAAATGCCCAAGTTCAAAACTTGTGGATTAACCCTAGAACCCTTGGATGACCTAGAAAATGGTACACCTTCTTTGACATGGGTTCTGAACCAAAGTAAAGAGGATGAACATTTTGAAGGGCATTTGGATTCATTGAAATAAATTTTAGTAAACCCTAGTTGATTTAAGGGGGTGTTCGGGGTTTCTGCCTTCCCATTTCAAATTCAAATGAAATCTAAACATGATGCACACCCTAATGCATGGTCTATCGGGATGTGACAACTCACCCCACTCAAAAGAATCTCGTCCCGAGATTTAGGATCTATTCTTAAAAAGGTGGGATACTCAAGTCGAAGACGATCCTCCCTTTCCCAAGTTGCTTCTTGCTCGGAATGGTTTGACCATTGAACCTTTAGAAACTTGATATTCCGACGTCGAGTGGTACGCTCGGCTTGATCGAGGATACGAACGGGATATTCTCGATAGGTGAGGTTATCTTGGAGATCAAGCGTTTCGTGGTCCACTTCACGGATAGGATCCGAGAAGCAACGCCTGAGTTGGGAAACGTGGAAGACATCATGGACTTTGGAAAGATGCGGAGGTAGTTCCAATTGGTAGGCAACTTCTCCTCGTTTGGCAAGAATGCGAAAGGGTCCAATGTAACGAGGAGCCAACTTGCCTTTGATACCGAAACGATGGGTTCCCTTTAAAGGAGTAACCCGAAGGTAAGCCTTCTCGCCAATTTCATAGGTCATGGGCTTATGCTTGCGGTCATATTGGCTCTTTTGACGAGATTGGGCTGTTTTCAACTTCTCACGAACAACGCGAACCTGCTCTTCAGCTTCCTGAATCATATCCGGCCGAGAGTTGTCTCTCCCGGTTTCGACCAGATTAAGAGGCGTTCGACATTTCCGTCCAGAAGAACTTCGAAGGGCTTTGCCCAGCTGGCTTGATAACTATTGTTATAAGCTTAACTCGGCGAATGGAAGGCATTTCTCCCAATTCATGCCGAAGAGATGATGAAGCTCAAGCATATCCTCTAGGATTTGATTGACTCGTTCTACTTGACCACTTGATTGGGGATGGAAAGCGGTGCTAAAGGAGAGACGAGTTCCCATAGAGTTTTGGAAACTTTCCCAAAATCGAGAGGTGAAGAGACTTCCACGGTCTGAGTTAATCTCCAATGGAACACCATGAAGAGACACTATTCGAGAGATGTACAATTCAGCTAGCTGGCTAGCGGTTATACTCTCACGAACGGGTAGGAAGTGGGCTACTTTGGAAAGACGATCGACGACAACGAAGATAGCATTATTCCCTCTCTTGGTCCTGGGAAACCCGGTAATGAAATCCATACCGATTTTATCCCATTTCCATTCAGGGATTTCCAAAGGTTGAAGGGTACCAGCAGGCCGTTGATGCTCGCTTTAACTCGACGACGACGCCGCAATTAGCAATGTATTGAGCGATTTCTCTCTTCATCCTAGTCCACCAAAACCTCGGCGAGATCTTGATACATTTTAGTACTACCAGGATGAATGGTGAGAGGAGAGTCATGAGCTTCCTTAAGGATCAATTGCCGTAGCTGTTGTTTCTTGGGAACCACCAAGCGGTTCTCAAAGAGAACAACACCTCGTTCATCTATGGAGAAACATTTAGCAGCTCCGCTAGCAATGTTCTCCTTGATCCGAGATATTCCTCTATCATACTGCTGAGCAGCTATGATTCGATCCGTGAGGTCAGGTTTCGCCACCAGGGTGGAAAGGAATCCTCGAGGAACAATGTGAAGATTAAGCTTACGAAATTCCTCGTGGAGAAATGGTTGACTTTGTTGTAACATCAGATTGTTACAATAAGATTTGCGACTTAGTCGTCAGCCATGACATTGGCTTTGCACAGGGTGTAAGATATTCCTAAGTCGAAATCTGTAATCAACTCGACCCAACGTCTTTGCACGAGATTCAAATCCGGTTGGGTGAAGATATATTTCAGACTTTGGTGATCGGTGTAGATTTCACAACGATTACCCGTAAGGTAATGTCGCCAGGTTTTGAGTGCATGAACCATCGCTGCAAGCTCTAGATCGTGTGGGGTAGTTATCCTCATGTGGACGAACTGTCGAGAAGCGTAGGCAATCACATGACGATCTTGCATGAGTATGCAACCTAGTCCTTGTCGCGAGGCGCCGTAATAGATAATAAAGTCCTTAGAGAAATCTGGTGGAACAAGCACGGAGCAGATGTCGAGCGTCTTTTCAGTTCTTGAAAGCTGATCTCGCCTTTGTGGCGCCCATTCGAACTTCTTATCTTTCTTGAGGAGTTCGGTTAGAGGTTTAGCAACTTTAGAGAAATTCTCGACGAAGCGGCGGCAATAGCTCGCTAAACCGAGGAAACTCGAACTTGCTTGACCGATTCAGGTGGAGTCCAATCAAGGACGGCTTGAACTCGCTTCGGGATTGACAGCAATACCCTTACCAGAGATTACATGTCCTAGATAGGTCACTTCGTAACCAGAATTCACACTTAGAGAATTTGGCATAAAGGCGGTGCTCTCAAGTTTCATCAATACTAGCCTTAGGTGTTCGACATGTTCTTCCTCATTCTTGGAGTAGATGAGTATATCATCGAGGTATACCACGATTTAATTTATCCAAGTACTCCATGAAGATTGAGTTCATTAACCGAGAGAAAGTGGCTGGAGCATTGGTTAATCCGAAGGACATGACGGTGTACTCGTATTGGCCATAACGAGTGACAAAAGCCGTTTTAGGAATGTCCCCGTTCTTGATCTTGATTTGATGGTAGCCCAACCTCAAATCCATCTTGAAAAGATCGAGGATCCAGCGAGCTGATCATACGTGTCGTTGATCCCGGGAGCGGATACTTGTTCTTGATAGTGACCAAATTGGCGGTCGGTAATCTACAACCATCCGATCCGTACCATCCTTCTTCTTGACGAAGAGGACGGGCAAGCCCATGGAGATGAACTAGGACGGATGAAACCTTTTGCAAGGATTCATCGAGTTGTTTCTTAAGTTCAGCTAGTTCTAGGGGTGCCATCTTATAAGGTCTTCTAGAGATTGGGACGGTTCCGGAATAAGATCTATCACGAACTCGACATTCTGTCGGTGGAACACTGGCAGTTCCTCGGAAAGACATCCGGAAATCACGGACTACCGGAATATCTTCGAGGTCCGGAAGGGGGTTGGCATTTAAGGAGTAAAGCTGGCGCTTAGACACTCGGGTTAAAACACTCATTGTCTTGCCCGAAGGATGGGTAAGTTGAACAGTTCTAGTAGAGCAATCAATCTTAGCATAATGGGCTGACATCCAGTCCATACCCAAGATGATGTTTATGTCCGAGGACTTGAGAGATATTAGGGATGCAAGAAAGACTAATCTGTCGACAAGAATTTCATTCCCATGACTTATTCTAGAGGTTTGCCATCTAGAACCAGGAGTTTGGATTTCCATGGAGGTAGGCATGTCACAGAATGTGGTGTTGTGCAATCGAGCATAGCTCTCAGAAATAAATGAATGAGATGCTCCAGTATCAAATAGAACAGTTGCCGGATGGCAATTAACAAGAAGCGTACCGAGGACGACGTTGGGATCCTCATAGGTTTCTTCAGCAGAGACATAGTTGACATGGCCACGAGCGGTGGCAACTGGTTTGGCATAGGGCACCTTTCCTGCTGGCTTGCCGCGGCCAACAGACTTTCCAGCTTGATTGGGGTTGTTCTGGGGACACTCTCGGATATAGTGGCCCGTCTCTCCACACTTGAAGCAAGTTATCACATTTGGACGTGGAGCAGCACTAGCAGTTGGACCTCCATAAGTCTTGGGTGGAAAATACGGCTGGTTGGGGCGGCGCCTCAAGGATGGCCTCGGGGTGTACCTAGGTGGTAGAGCAGTATTTGGAACCCAAACCCGCGCTTCGGGATCCAGAGCGGATGAAGATCGAGAATCACGGATGTGTTTGCGTGAAGCCTCAAAATCAGTCTGCCTTGATTTGGCGCCGATAGCCTTATTGACTAGCCGGAAAGAGGTACACTCATGCAAACGGAGATCTCGGCGTAGCTCGGGGCTAAGTCCCTTGCGGAACCTTGCTCGCTTCTTGGCATCGGTAGAAACTTCTTCGGGAGCATAACGTGCTAACCTCCCAAATTCACGGCTGTAGGCATCCACTGTCAGCCTACCTTGGGTGAAACTGCAGAATTCCTCACGTTTGCAGTCCATAAGACCTTCTGGAATATGGTGCTCGCGGAAGGCGGCACTGAACTCATCCCAAGTTGTAACTTGTCCAACCGGACGCATAGCCTCATAATTTTCCCACCAGAGGCTAGCAGGGCCTTCAAGATGATAGGCGGCAAAGGTAACCTTGTCAGCCTCAGCCACGTTGGCGGAACGCAGCTTGTGGTGGATGCTGCGGAGCCAATCATCTGCGTCGAGAGGCTCGACGGAATATTTGAACTTTGGAGGATACAACTTGACGAAATCGTTGAGTGAAACCACATCGTTTCTTGGCTGGCGTGCTGTGTTTTGTTCAATCCGCTCCAATAAGCGGTTGGTTTCGCGCTTATTGCGTTCTGCTTCCAGCATCACCTCGGCCAAAGATGGCGGTTGCGGCAGATTCACATTTCTGGCTGCACTGGCTTCTCCCTGCTCTGGAGCAGCAGGAGTGTTGCGAGTGTTGACCATCCTGGGAGACAAAGCAAAGTTTAAACCAGGATGGCAGAATTTAACAAGGAAGTGCGGAAGGTAATGGATAGCATGGAATGCAAAGATGTTCATCCGCATGACATGGTAATATAAAACTGCCATATATATATATACCACGGTCATACACACCATTCATAGTTTAGTACAAGCCTGACGGAGTACAACTATAAGGAAAGGCGTTACATCTCATCGGAAGCATTCCAACTCCTATACATTATTTTTCTACACTTCAGGAACGATACACACTAAGTCGTATTCCACGAGTCACGCAGACGGTGGAAACACAACCATTACCATACTAGGAATACTACTACTATCTCAGGCAGCTCCATAGTAGTCCTCATAGAAGTCACCACCTGACACTGAAGTGGAACATGATCGTCCGGAAGCAGACAATCTGTGGGGCCTGTGGACCATAAGGACTCGGATGTGGTGTGGACCAACAAACGGTGGCAGACGAGGCCCACGAGGAGGAGTGATGCCTCCAACCTCACGCCACTCCATAAAGTCTGGCAGACTCGCCCGCACAGGTACAAGTCTCTCATGTCCATATATCCGGCTTGCACGCAGTGCAAACCTAGTCGAGTAGCCCAAAGTGGTCGAACGGGCATTAAAAGCTCCATACGCAAGGCCGGTTCTCACGGTCCTTGTCCTCCAAAGAACTCAGTAGTAGTACGAACAGTGAGTCCTCATGGGATGCATCGCTATACAAACCACGAAGGTAGCCATGCGCCCTGGGAGGGATCTTGGCATATAGCGGAAATCGGTGTTGCTCAAAGAAAGCAGTTCGCTTGAATAATAGTCATCATGGAATAGGCTGCATCTTGTACAGACATTCCAATAGTGATTCGAGCCCGTAAGAACGGTGAAGTGGCTCGATAGCTCGGGATAAGATGGATAAATCCGGACCGTGCGTAGGTATTGGCTTTGATTGAAATCCCTAAACTGCTCCTCGACGGTATATTCAGGATACCATCGATAACCAGCCTCAATCATCACCCTAACCAACATGGCCGTGTGACCGCACACATCAATGCAACGGGTCAGGCGAACCACTTGGTTCTGGGAACGGGTGGCCATCTGAAAGCACAGTCATAATGCAAAGGCATTAGAATTTCTAGGGAAAATCGGGCAGCATAACATCTGTAAATGCTCAAAATCAGATTTGAGACATTACAAAATCAGATTGCATAACCACTCAACAACATCATATCAAGGTTCTGGTTCAAATGATAGCATACTAAAATTTAGTAGCACTGGCGAGGATATAACCAACAATCCTATAAGTTACTACGGATTAGTAACACGTGAACACGATAGAGAGAAGAGAGCCTAGTCCTATACCCACGCCGAATGAGAAGAGGATGACTCGGATCGAGGGCATAAGGTAAAGAAGTAAAAAGAGCCTTACGTTCCCTCCCACAATCAATTCCCCTACATATAACTAAAGCATTTCTAGACTCAACTTCGACCAGTTTGGCTTAGCGAACCTACAGGCAGCCCTGCTCTGATGCCAACGCTGTCAGGACCCCGATTCCAAGTCACATCGACCTAGCTGGTAACACCTCATATCACTTTGCGGCCTCACGCACGGTATTCCCACGGTGTCGCCTTACCATGGCCGGGACCGTTTAGCCTTTTGGCTCACGATATGATAGTGTCGCTAGCATCCACATGACAAAGAACCCGGGCCGACATGGCTAGTCGTGAACCCAAAGCGGCACTAACCTATGGGGACAGGCATACATGAATCACTTGAGCATGTCGGTCATCAACGTATGAACTCGGGCTGTAGCACTGGCTAACAGGACTCCGGTATCCCGGCTGTAGCAGCTAGGCAGGACTCGAGTATCACCGCGTGACATTTCCCGAAGGGACAGACATAGGAACGAAATGAAACACATGCCGCCAGTCAAGTGTCCAAGCAGTAGTCTGGGCTAGCAGGACTCCGTGAACCGGGCTGTAGCGGACTACTATCGCTCGAAGCACGAGACTACATTTCCCCATATGAGAGGCTGCCAAGGATAAACAACTAGTTTATCGGATCCCACTCATACCAAGCATTTCAATCATACACATAATATGCCCGATATGAGTAAATACAACAAGGCATCACAACAAAACTCTACAACTCAAGTACTTTATTTAAGAGGCCCGAGGAGCCATACATAACATAGTCATACGATAGGGGTCACATGACCCAACACTCAAGTCATACAATCATACAAGCACATGCGGAAGCAAACTAGTCCGAGTACGGACTCTAGAAAGAAAGAAAGCTTGTTGGAGCCTTTCTATCTACAATGGCCCTTCACAAGTCTTAGATCGCCACCGGGTGGCTAGTTCACTCGTCAAGTCAACATCTACATAGAATCCGTCAAGGGGTAGTATAGTCCTCTGAAAAATATTGATTACAAACATGAGTACAAAAGTACTCAGCAAGTCTTACCACGAATCCTATCATACATGCACATTCTCAAGGAAGGAGGTGGAGTTATTTGCAGCAAGCCAGCTTTGACTCTTGGCTAAGCTATCCACGTGACACACTTTGTAAAGCATTTGTCGTACACGAGTCCACTAATCACCATCACAATACTCCACCGTGGATCCTCTCTCGTCACCCCGAGAGGGCCATCCACGATACTCACACTTATCTTGAGGCTTTTAGTAGTATCCATTTACTTGTCTATGAACTGATATAGGTAACCCGAAGTCCTTCTCCGTGGACACGGCTATTCGAATAGATCATATTTAACCTGCAGGGTATACTTCTTCACACACGCTCACCACTTATAAATCGTTTACGACATGTACTGCAACCTTCAAGCGGAAGCCCAACGTGGGTGTCGGCCACAGCCTACCTAAACACTCAAGTCCCTAGTCCAGGTTTATCGCCTATTCGGGTTCCATCCGCAGGAGTCCGGCCGAGGTTTCCCATACAGCCCGAACGATGTGTGCAGGGTTCCCGAGATACCAAACGGGCACTTTCGGTACCGCCCACGGTGCCTACCGCAACACAACCCACCCCTAAGGTCAGCGTTGCGTATGCCCCAAAGATGCTACAAACACGAAACTACTTGCAACTCCCGGACTATGAACAGGGTGGTTAAGAAGCCGAGAGGGTCAATTAAGGATCCCAATGTGTGGTAGTAACTGTTTCATGGATCACAAACACAGATCTCAGTTCTTAAGTTCGGCTTCAATGAAACAACCCACCATGTACTCCTACATGGCCTCTCATCGATACCTTTACCAAATCGTGTTCAACACTTTCACTCTCGAACCAACACAACCTTTCACTCCAGTTCATCATCCCGATGAGCCGGACCGACACAACTCTAAGCATAGCAAGCATAGCATGGTAGGAATCACAAACATGGCTCAACCAACTCCTACACATACTAGTGGGTTTCATCTAGTTACTGTGGCAATGACAGGTCATGCAAAGGAAGTGGGTTCAACTACCGCAGCACACAACAGTTTGAATCGCGTTGTCTTAATGCAAGAAACGAGAGCGAAGCGAGAACATGGGTTTGTATCGGAATGATCAATGAGTTGCTTGCTCGATGGAACTGGGGTAGAGAACTGCCCTTCAGATGGGTAGTCGAGGTTATCTTCGGGGGCAGAACCTATCATGAAAGCACACCGAAATAAACACACAAGACAATATGCAACAATATGATGCATGCTATGACATGGCAATATGGATGTGTGTTGGTCTAATGCAAGCTGAAAGAACAGGGGATGAACTCATTTGAATCAAGGATTCAAATGATAGCTCATTTGAGTTAGTCCTAATGGTGCAATATCTTCTTCTGGTTATTCAGCATAGTTAACTTGTTTTAACATGCATAAAACCTGTACCAATGGATAGAGTGTATTTTTCTAATAATTTTTCATATATAAATCTTTGCATTTGGAGTTATAGATAAAAGTTATAAGCATTTGAAATTTGAATTATATTCGGAATTTACTATATCAAAATAAATCCAGAATTTGAATTAATGCGTCAAGATGAGGTCAGCGTGACGTCAGGGTCAACGGGTCATCCAGGTCAAACTGACCAGTGGGACCCGCATGTCGGGTTAGTTTAACTAATTAACTTAATTAGAACTAATCCTAATTAGTTAACCGGGGGTCCACTGTCATTGACTCGAGTAGATCAACAGGCCCTGATCGGTGGTCGATGGTCAACTCGCGGCGTCTAGCCGGGCGAGGCCAGTATGGCGGAGCAAAGTGCTTTTGCACTTTCCGCCACCAAATGGGCGCGAAAGCATCTACGTGGAGCTGGAGATGAACCGCAGCTTTGGTGAGGTTAGTTGGGGTCGGGTGGCGGAGTTGGCGCCGGCTGACGAGTTAAGCGGCCATGGGGTTCGCCAACGACGGGTTTGGGGTTAGAGGGCTCATGGCGCGGGAAGTGCATGGGCAGACCTGTTGGGGTGTGGTGAGTGCGATGGACACGGTGGTGTGGCCGTTGGGTGGCCGGAGCCTCGTCGGCGACGAGCTCCACGGCGGTGCGTTCGGGCGATCGTGGTTGGGTCGTTGTGGTGCACGAGGAAGAGAGTGGAGGGGATGGGGAGGTAGCCAGGCTCACAGGCGCCGCGTAGAGAGCCTCGTCGGGGTCGGGGACGATCTGATGCGGCGGCGACGGCGAAGGGGATCTCCGGCGGCTTCGAGCTCGGTCGAGGTCGGTGTAGTGGCTTCGGGGCACTTAGAGCGAGCGGGACTCAGCTAGCTAGGGGTAGTGGAGGCGCGGAGCTCTGGACATGGTGGGGAGGAGCATGGACGGCGGGAGCACGACTGCGGCGGTGGGCGTCGGCGATGGCGTCGGCCAGGTTGGGGGAGAGCGAGAGAGGAGGCAAGGCGAATGGCGTGTCACAGGGGGTCGGGCGACGACGTGGAGGCCGCCCAGGCAGCGAGGCGGCGAGGGGTGAAGCAGGTGGCGGCCAGCTGCGTGGCGCGCCTGCGCTCGCCGGGCGGGCACCAGTTGCTGCTGCTGGCGAGCCAAGCAGCTGTTGCTGGCTGCTGCTGGGCTGGGCAGGTGGTGGGCACGGCGACAGTGTAAGGTTTTTCCATTTTTTAGTCTTTTCTAATTTTCCTGCAACTTTGTGGGGTTTTTAAAAATACCAAAACTATTTTAAAAATCACCAAAATGCTCCTGGTCACTTGTTAGAATATTCCCAACACGAAACATTTTGGTTTGGCAATTTTTGAACATTTAAAATATTTTGTATAATTTAAAATGCCCAAGTTCAAAACTTGTGGATTAACCCTAGAACCCTTGGATGACCTAGAAAATGGTACACCTTCTTTGACATGGGTTCTGAACCAAAGTAAAGAGGATGAACATTTTGAAGGGCATTTCGGATTCATTGAAATAAATTTTAGTAAACCCTAGTTGATTTAAGGGGGGGGGGTGTTCTGTGGTTTCCTGCCTTCCCCATTTCAAATTCAAATGAAATCTAAACATGATGCACACCCTAATGCATGGTCTATCTGGGATGTGACAGAAAATGCCATGTCCTAAAGATATCAAAGGTGTTCGTACTTTCTTAGGTCATGTTGGTCTCTATAGGAGATTTATCAAAGACTTTTCTAAAATTTCTAGGCCCCTTAAAAATATTTTGCAAAAGGATATTCCTTTTGTTTTTGATGATGATTGTTTAGAAGCCTTTGAAACACTCAAGAAAGACTTTATTTCTGCACCTATTGTTCAACCACCTGACTGGAACTTGCCTTTTGAAATTATGTGTAATGCTAGTGATTATGTTGTCGGTGTTGTTCTAGGACAAAGAGTTGATAAGAAACTAAATGTCATACATTATGCTTGTAAAACTCTGGACGGTGCACAACAAAATTATGCTACTACTGAAAAAAGAATTTCTAGCAGTGGTGTTTGCTTGTGATAAATTTAGATCTTACATTGTTGATTCTAAAGTTATCTTTCACACCAACCATGCTGCTATTAAATATCTTATGGAAAAGAAAGATGATAAACCTAGACTTATTTGATGGGTTGTGTTGCTGCAAGAATTTGATTTACACATCACTGATAAAAAAGGAGGAGAGAACCCTGTAGCTGATAACTTGTCTAGGCTTGAAAATGTCCTTGATGACCCACTACCTATTGATGATAGTTTTCCTGATGAGCAGTTAGGTGCAATAAATGTTTGTAATAACACTCCTTGGTATGCTGATTATGCTAATTACATTGTTGCTAAATATTTACTACCTAGCTTTACATACCAACAAAAGAAAAAATTCTTTCATGATTTAAGACATTACTTTTGGGATGAGCCACATCTTTATAAAGAAGGAGTAGATTGTACTATTAGACGTTGTGTACCTAAGGATGAACAGGGACAAATCCTACGGACGTGTCACTCCGAAGCTTATGGAGGACATCATGCGGGAGACTGAACTGCTCACAAGGTATTACAATCTGGGTTTTATTGGCCTACTCTCTTCAAGGGTGATCGTAAGTTTGTCTTCTCTTGTGACAAATGTCAAAGAATAGGTAATATCGGTAAGCGTCATGAAATGCCTATGAATTATTCACTTGCTGTTGAACCATTTGATGTTTGGGGTTTTGATTACAAGGGACCTTTTCCTTCCTCTAATGGGTATACACATATTTTGGTTGTTGTTGATTATGTTACTAAGCGGGTAGAAGCTATTCCAACTAGTATTGTTGATCACAACACCTCTATTAAAATGCTTAAGGAATTTATTTTCCCAAGGTTTGGAGTCCCTAGATATTTAATGATTGATGGTGGTTCACACTTTATTCATGGTGCTTTCCGCAAAATGCTTGTCAAGTATGATGTTAACCAAAGAATTGCATCACCCTATCATCCTCAGTCCAGTGTCAAGTTGAACTTAGCAATAGAGAAATATATTAATTTTCCAAAAGACTGTCAATAGGTCTCGGACAAATTGGTCTAAGAAATTAGATGATGCACTTTGGGCTTATAGAACAGCTTATAAAAATCGTATGGGTATGTCTCCTTATAAAATTATTGATGGAAAAGCTTGTCATTTGCCTCTTGAGTTAGAACATAAAGCATATTGGACAATTAAGGAACTCAATTATGATTTCAAACTTTCCGGCAAAAATAGGTTACTTTATATTAGCTCACTAGATGAATGGAGAACCCAAGCTTATGAAAATGCCAAGTTATTTAAAGAAAAAGTTAAAAGACAGCATGATAAAAGAATCCAAAAGCGTGAGTTCAAGGTTGGAGAATGTGTTCCTTTGTACAACTCTCGCTTCAGATTCTTTGGAGGAAAACTCCTCTCCAAATGGGAAGGACCCTATGTTATCGAGGAGGTTTATGGGTCTAGAGCTATCAAAATAAATAATGCCGAAGGTACTAACCCGAAGGTTGTTAATGGGCAACGAATAAAACATTATATCATAGGTACGCCCATTAATGTTGAAAGTAATATTATCCAAACTATGACACCAGAAGAAAACATAAAAGAGTCATTCCGGAACACTCCAGGATCGTGAAAAAGAGGAGGTACGTGATACGGTAAGTAAACGGACTCCGAAAAATCCGCAAAAATATTTTTTGTCAGTTTTGGAATATTTAGAAAATTAGGAAAATAAGAAACAACCAGGAAGGTCACCCTGGTCGGCACAAGACACCAGGGTGCGCCCTGGTGGGTTGCGCCCACCTCGGGTACCTTCCGGACACCGTTGGCTTATTTCCCAAGATAAAAAATCATTATATACCCCCCGAACCTATTGACCACCGTATCGCGGAGAAATCTTCTATTCTCTTTCCTTGCTATTTTCTGGCAGATCCAATCTACCATGGCCACTTCACGCTCCTCCAAGGACAAGTTCCTCGAGAACGTCATCAACCCATATTTGCGGGTGGTGATGCATCACCCTCAGGCTATCCAGATGCATGAGGGTGTGCTCCACATCCGCAATGTGCATGGTCCCAAGGGGACGGGAACCATGGAGGCTAGGCTTGAAGCTATGGAGCAGGAGGTCTTCTGGTGCAAGGGGATGGTGGAACATGGACTCAATGCCAATCACCTCATGATCGCGGACTACACCCGTGATCTCAAGGTGGATGGCAAGTCCATGAAGGACATCGTCTTCACCTTCAACGAGAAAATCAACTTGCTCCAAAGCCAAATCTATGATCTCCAAAACCAAGTCTTTGAATATTAGGCAAGGTTTAAAGGTATGAGTTTGGCTGCCATTTGCAGAACCTGTGAGACTCACTTCTCCTCTTATAATGGTGAGCCCATGCCATGGAAACCCGAGGACAAGATCACCTCCACTCCATCACCACCTTCTTCTTCATCACCAAAATAGAATTAAGTATCGGGTATGGGAACTCCCCTTGGCTTCCGCCATGCTTTGGGGAGGTGCCCCGGTATCGTATCACCCCCACTATATTTTGCCTTTACTTATCTTAGTTTGATCTTTTGCTTTAGATGATTAAAATTTTAGTTTGATCCTTTCTTTTTGAGAGTTTGTTTAGTGATCTATCATTGTAATCGCGTGCTAGATATATAATAAAGTTTAGTTGAGTTTCTGCTTTCTTTACTTTCACGCTTCAATAAAAAGAAAGGAAATAAATGAAAAGATCGTATGCTAATCTTATGGTGGATGACGACACCACATAAGGAAAAGTATAAGTAGAGAATTTTAGTAGAGATTGACAAACATAACATTGGTCAATGATGCAACTCATGAAAGAATTAATAAGGGAAGAGAAGATTCACATATAAATACACTATCATGGAAATCTTTTGTGATTGTGAGCCCCCATCAAAATATTATAGGCCAAAATTGTTGACGTTGGACAAGGAAGACAACTTAATGATTTGTGTCTGTTAATATTCACATAGAAGTTATATTGTCATAGATCCTTCAACATCTGGTGCTTGCCCCCCATCTTTCCTAGCCAAAAATTCCGCACTAAGTAGAGATACTACTTGTGCATCCAAAAACCTTTAAACCCAAATCTTATTTTCAAGAGTCCACCATACCTATCTATGGATAGAGTAAGATCCTTCAAGTAAGTTGTCATCGGTGCAATACGCCAATAAAAATTGCTTCTAAAAGTGTAAGATCATTTAGTGTAAGAGAAAACTGAGTGTTGTACGAACTTGTGATGGTAAAGAAATAAAAGCGACAGACTACATAATAAAGGTTGCCATCACAAGGGGCAATATAAGGTGACGTTCTTTTGCACTAAGGGTCGAACATACAAACAAATAAGCGCATGTCAACCTCTGCTTCCCTCTGTGAAGGGCCTATCTTTTACTTTTATATATTTACTTTCATGCAAAAGTCAAAGTTTTTCTCTCTACTCCTTTTTATTTTCTCTTTTGGCAAGCATCATGTGGTGAGGAAAGATCTAGGCACATATGTCCAGTTGAATATGGGTAGCATGAGTTATTATTGTTGACATCACCCTTGAGGTGAATACCTTGGGAGGAGAAACTATAAGCCCCTATCTTTCTATGTGTTCGGTTGAAACGTTTTGCTCATGTGTATGCGGTGAGTGTTAGCAATCATAGAAGACTATATGATGGTTGAGTATGTGGACTTGCCTAAAGGCTCCGATACATGACCCTTCCCGAAAAGATGATGAATTGTAGTTGCAAAGTTGATTGAGAACATAGTTTGTTGGTTTCTAATAGAGTTTATGCTTTATACTTTCATAGTGTGATGAATTGTTACTTATTCATGAGAAGTCTTTGATAAAAGTTCTATGATAAAAGTTTTATGTTTAAGTTTGTTGTTGTTATAATAATTCAAATGATGCTTCTATGTCCGTATGTTGTTTCTATTGACATCTCTCTCTCTCTAAACATGTGCACATGTTTTTCGATTCTGGTTTTTTTTTTAGGACAAGCTGATATGTCTCCAACGTATCTATAATTTTTGATTGTTCCATGCTATTATATTATCTGTTTTGGATGTTTAATGGGCTTTATTATGCAGTTTTATATTATTTTTGGGACTAACCTACTAACCCAAGGCCCAGTGCAAATTGCTGTTTTTTGCCTATTTCAGTGTTTCGCAGAAAAGGAATATTAAACGGAGTCCAAACGGAATGAAACCTTCGGGAGCGTGATTTTTGGGACAAACGTGATCCATAGGACTTGGAGTGGTCGTCAGGAAATGAACGAGGAGGCCAAGAGGCAGGGAGGCGTGTCTGCCCCCTGGGCGAGCCCCCACCCTCGTGGGCCCCTCGTAGCTCCACCGACCTACTTCTTCCTCCTATATATATCCACGTACCCCGAAAACATCCAAGAGCACCACCAAACCCTATTTCCACCATCGCAACCTTCTGTACCCATGAGATCCCATCTTGGAGCCTTTTCCGGCGCTTTGCCGGAGGGGGAATCGATCACGGAGGGCTTCTACGTCAACACCATAGCCTCTCCAATGATGTGTGAGTAGTCTACCTCAGACCTTCGGGTCCATAGTTATTAGCTACATGGCTTCTTCTCTCTCTTTGGATCTCAATACAAAGTTGTCCTCGATCTTCTTGGAGATCTATTCGATGTAACTCTTTTTGCGGTGTGTTTGTCGAGATCCCATGAATTGTGGGTTTATGCTCAAGATTATCTATGAAAAATATTTGAATCTCCTCTGAATTCTTTTATGTATGATTGGTTATCTTTGCAAGTCTCTTTAAATTATCAGTTTAGTTTGGCCTACTAGATTGATCTTTCTTGCAATGGGAGAAGTTCTTAGCTTTGGGTTCAATCATGCGGTGCTCGATCCCAGTGATAGAAAGGGAAATGACACGTATCGTATTGTTGCCATTGAGGATAAAAGGATGGGGTTGATATCATTTTGCTTGAGTTTATCCCTCTACATCATGTCATCTTGCGTAATGCGTTACTCTGTTCTTATGAACTTAATACTCTTGATGCATGCTGGATAGCAATCAATGTGTGGAGTAATAGTAGTAGATGCAGAATCGTTTCGGTCTACTTGTCGCGGACGTGATGCCTATATACATGATCATGCCTAGAAATTCTCATAAGTATGCACTATTCTATCAATTGCTCGACAGTAATTTGTTCGCCCACCGTAATACTTATGCTATCTTGAGAGAAGCCACTAGTGACACCTATGGCCCCCGGGTCTACCTTCCATCATATTAATCTTCCGTCAACTAGCTATTTTTGTCGCCGTTTATTTTGCAATCTTTACTTTTAATCTTTATCATAAAAATACCAAAAATATTATCTTATCATCTCTATCCGATCTCACTTTAGCAAGTGGCCTTGAAGGGATTGACAACCCCTTTGTCGCGTTGGTTGCAAGGTTCTTATTTGTTTGTGTAGGTACGAGGGACTTGCGTGTGGCCTCCTACTGGATTGATACCTTGGTTCTCAAAAACCGAGGGAAATACTTACGCTACTTTGCTGCATCACCCTTTCCTTTTCAAGGGAAAACCAACGCATGCTCAAGAGATAGGAAGAAGGATTTTCGGCGCCGTTGCCGGGGAGCCTACGCACAAGTCAAGACATACCAAGTACCCATCACAAACTCTTATCCCTCGCATTACATTATTTGCCATTTGCCTCTCGTTTTCCTCTCCCCCACTTCACCCTTGCCATTTTTTTCTCGCCCTCTCTTTCCGTCGGCTCTTTTTCGCTTTCTTCCTTGTTTGTGTGTTGGATTGATTGCTTGTCACGATGGCTCAAGATAATACTAAATTGTGTGAATTTTCCAATACCAACAACAATGATTTTCTTAGCACTCTGATTGCTCCTCTTACCGATGCTGAATTTTGCGAAATTAATGTTTCCTTGTTGAATCTTGTCATGAAAGATCAATTCGCCGACCATCCTAGTGAAGATGCCGCTACGAATCTAAATAACGTTGTTGATTTGTGTGATATGCAAAATAAGAAAGATGTGGATAATGATATTGTTAAATTGAAGCTATTTCCTTTTTCGTTTAGAGATCGTGCTAAAACTTGGTTTTCATCTTTGCCTAAAAATAGTATTGATTCTTGGAATAAGTGCAAAGATGCTTTTATCTCTAAGTATTTTCCTCCCGCTAAGATCATCTCTCTTAGAAACGATATTATGAATTTTAAGCAACTTGATCATGAACATGTTGCACAAGCTTGGGAGAGGACGAAATTAATGGTACGTAATTTCCCTACACATGGTTCGAATTTATGGATGATTATACAAAAAATTTATGCCGGATTGAATTTTGCTTCTAGAAATCTCTTAGATTCGGCCGCGGGAGGCACTTTTATGGAAATCACTCTAGGAGAAGCTACTAAACTCCTAGATAATATTATGGTTAATTATTCTCAATGGCACACTAAAAGATCTACTAGTAAAAAGGTGCATACACTTGAAGAGATTAATGTTTTGAGTGGAAAGATGGATGAACTTATGAAATTGTTTGCTAATAAGAGTGTTTCTTCTGATCCCAATGATATGCCTTTGTCTACTTTGATTGAGAATAATAATGAATCTATGGATGTGAATTTTGTTGGTAGGAACAATTTTGGTAACAACGCTTATAGAGGAAACTTTAATCCTAGGCCGTATCATAGTAATTCCTCTAATAATTATGGTAATTCCTACAACAACTCTTATGTTAATTTTAGTAAGATGCCCTCTGATTTTGAGACTAGTGTTAAAGAATTTATGATTTCTCAAAAGATTTTCAATGCTTTGCTTGAAGATAAATTGCCTAAGATTGATGAGTTGGCTAGTAACGTGGATATAATTTCTCTTGATGTTGATTCTTTGAAACTTAGATCTATTCCACCTGAGCATGATATCAATGAGTCTCTCAAAGCTATGAGAATTTCCATTGATGAGTGCAAAGAAAGAACCGCTAGGATGCGTGCTAAGAAAGATTGCTTTATAAAAGCGTGTTCTTCTAGTTTTTATGATAATAAGGATGAAGATCTAAAAGTTATTGATGTGTCTCCTATTAAATCTTTGCTTTGCAATATGAATCTTGATAATTATGGGACTGGAGATGAGTCAACTTTAGTTAAAAGGCGTCACAATGATTCAGAGTTTTTAGATCTTGATGCAAAAATTGGTAAAAGTGGGATTGAAGAGGTTGAAACTTTACATAGCCATGAACCCACTATCTTGGATCTCAAGGAATTTAGTTATGATAATTGTTCTTTAATAGGTTGTATTTACCTTTTGCAATCCGTGCTAAATTCTCTGCATGCTTATAGTCAAAATAAGGCTTTTACCAAACATATCGTTGATGCTTTAATGCAATCCTATGAAGAAAAGCTTGAATTAGAAGTTTCTATCCCTAGAAAACTTTATGATGAGTGGGAACCTACTATTAAAATTAAAATTAAAGATCGTGAATGATATGCTTTGTGTGATTTGGGTGCTAGTGTTTCCGTGATTCCAAAAACTTTGTGTGATGTGTTAGGTTTCCGTGAATTTGATTATTGTTCTTTAAACTTGCACCTCATGGATTCCACCATTAAGAAACCTATGGGAAGAATTAATGATGTTCTTATTGTTGCAAATAGGAATTATGTTCCCATAGATTTCATTGTTCTTGATACAGATTGCAATCCTACATGTCCTATTATTCTTGGTAGACCTTTCCTTAGAACGATTGGTGCAATTATTGATATGAAAGAAGGAAATATTAGATTCCAATTTTCGTTAAGGAAAGACATGGAACACTTTCCTAGAAAGAAAATAAAATTATCTTACGAATCTATCATGAGGGCCACTTATGGATTGCATACCTAGATCTATGCTTGCCTTTATGCCTAGCTAGGGGCGTTAAACAATAGCGCTTGTTGGGAGGCAACCCAATTTTTTTTCTCTTGCTTTTTGGTTCTGTTTATTAATAAATAACTGATCTAGCCTCTGGTTAGATGTGGTTTTATGTTTTAGTTAGTGTTTGTGCCAAGTAAAACCTATAGGATCTTCTTGGATGATAGTTATTTGATCTTGCTGAAAAAGTCAGAAACTTTCTGCTCACGAAAACAATTGTTAAAAATCACCAGAGCGTGATAAAATACTCATTCCAATTGGAGTAGATCAATAAGCGAATTATGTAGGTCATCCTATTTGGGTAGATGTTTCTGAGTTGCAAAAGTTTGCGTTAGTTGGCTTTAGCTTAGTGGTCGTGTACTACAGTCAGCGTGTGCTATGATACCATCTTTGTAGCGACCAGACCTCAAACAGTCTGATCTCTATGTATCAGTGTCATCCCTGGATTTACAACAGAGTAGCAATCACACACTTATTACATCGAATGTCTCAAAATTGAACTTATTACAATAAATATGGCTTAAGGCCATCTAATACGATAACAGCGGAAGGCTTGGAAGATAAAGCGAGTCCATCAACTCCAACGGCATCATTGAGTGAAAGACCACGACCTAAGGCTCCTTACTCGTCGTCTGAAAAGTCTGCAACATGATATGTTGCAGCCCGAAAATGGGTCAGCACATGGAATATGCTGGCAATGTAACACAAGAGAGTAATGAACAGAATAATGCTATCACTACATGCATATATGGCTGGTGGAAGCTGTATGGTTAATATGTTTTGTGAAAAGCCAATTTTTCCTTACAACAAAGGAATATATTTTATTTAACTATCATGGTGGTTGTTAAACATTAAGAATGGTAAAACCCATCTCAATCCCAATTAGAAAGTAATTAATAACCCAATCAAATTTTATAATTAAGAGTGATGAGATCCACATGATAATCCAAGAAACTAGATACTCAAGATGTCCATAACCGGGGACACGGCTAACCATGATTAGTTTGTATACTCTGCAGAGGTTTGTGCACTTTTCCCCACAAGACATGATCTCCTCCGTTGGTTTTCTCACACTACATGATGTTTGAGAAACGGATGACCGAGACATAGTCTTTCCGTAGAGGTCCCCTTAACCGATAGATAGGTCGGTACACCTACAATCCCCTACATCTGCTAGCCCATCATGGAAATATTTCCCACAACTTAATCAACTATGCAAGAGCCTATAATGTCATGTGGCTGCACACGGAAATTTCTAGCATGAATAATCTTATGATCCCTTTGAGCCTGGGTGGCAGTCCATAGGAGAATCACACGGTACCCCGGGATTTCCAAAAATACAGGTAATCACTGGAATTCCCCAGGTGCCTCAATCCACTCAGATGTGTATTGAAGTTGCCACCTTAAGTTAACCATTAATTAACAATCTCACATATGTCATGAAAACTATGAAACCCAAACCACGTCTACGAGCATAGCATAGCAATATAAGCAACGTAGAAGTAACTCCCAGGGTTTGATAATAAACAGGTGAATAGGTACTACCTCATCTACTTCCCAGGCCCACAATTTAAATCAGATCCTAACCATGCAATTTTTTGAGGATTGATCTAATGCAATAAAACTGGGTAGTAGAGAAGTATGATCAAAGTGTTACTTGCTTTGCTGATGATCCGCGAAACCTAGAGACTCGTAGTAGCACGCTTCACACTCCGGGTACTCTGTTGCAAACAAACAAGCATATAATAATAAATTAAGAAAGGGCATGGGTAAAACTCAAATATGAGATCTAACCAGAAAGTTCAACTTAAGAACTCTAGTTTGCAAAAAGAATCAAATCGAACGAAGCAACACAACTCAAACGGCGAAAGAAACAAGCTTCGTTCACTAATCTGGACTAAAGTCAAATTTTACAGTAGAAAAATATTGTTTAAGTTGGTTCAATGGAGAGAGGGTTTTGATACGAAACTCTAAGCGCTTGAATCGCCCGATTCCGATAAACGAGCGAAAAGTTATACTAGAACGAAAATCGGATCAGAAATCGCGATCGAAAATAATCGCGGAAAATCCAAAAAAAAGAAAAAACTGACGAACAGGCTAACGTACGAACGTTCGCTGTCTGCGGCTAAACGGTGAAAACCGTTCGTTAAAACGAACTAACGGCATTCGCTAAATAACTAAGCCAAAAAAAACCGAACCAGATCTAAAAAAAGAATCTAGGTTTAAGAAAAAAAAACCATCGGTTCTCTCGCGAAACCGAGGCGGCGGCGGCGACTACCTCCGGCGGGTCGGCGAACGGCGGCAGGCTCCGGCGGCGGCTTGCGGCTTGTGGCTCGGGGGTGGCGGTTTATAAAGACCCCCGGGCGGAGTCCCGCTCGGGTACGGCCCGGAGTCGGTTTGACTCTTTTTTTTAAACAATTCCGTCGTGCAGAAAAAGAAAGAAAAGAAATACTAAAAAGACTCCAAAAATCCAGAAATAAGTTTTCCCTGTCCTCTAAAAATAGGACGGACAAGGTGAACATTTATTTGGGCCTAAAATGCAATTTTGTAAAACACATATTTTTCCTAATTCAAATAAAATAGCGATAAAACTCCGAATAAAATTCTTATTTGATTTTAATATTAAACATCCGCTATTTCTTTCTTTTGAGGAAGTCTTTTATCGTCTCTCTTTTATTTTTATAAAAGAAATATTCGAAGAGAAAAATAATTAAAATCAAACGATCCTCTTTTCAAAATTTGAGATATGAAAATAATGAAACCCCCAGCTCTCTCCGTGGGTCCTTGAGTTTCGTAGAATTTCTAGGATCAAACCAAAATGCAGTAAATATGATATGCAATGATGATCTAATGTATAACATTCCAAATTGAAAATTTGGGATGTTACAAACCTACCCCCTTTAAGATGAATCTCGCCCTCGTGATTCGGGTTGGCTAGAAAATAGGTGCTGGTGATCCTTCTGTAGGTCTTCCTCCCGTTCCCAGGTGGCTTCATCTTCAGTATGGTGACTCCACTGAACTTTGCAGAACTTGATAACCTTGTTGCGTGTGACACGGCTGGCAAACTCGAGTATCTTGACTAGTTTCTCCTCATAGGTCAAATCATTATTCAATGGTATCGCTTCCAGCGGTACTGTATCTCTCAGAGGAATGTCAGCCATCTCTGTTTGGCACTTCTTCAACTGAGAAACGTGGAACACACCGTGAACTCCTGACAATCCTTCGAGTAATTCCAACCTGTAAGAAACTTCTCCCATACGTTCCAAAACTTTGTATGGTCCCACAAAACGTGGCGCTATCTTTCCCTTGACTCCAAAGCGCTTTACTCCTCGAAGTGGTGATACACGAAGATACACTCTATCTCCGACTTTGTAAACTGTCTCCTTGCGTTTTGAATCCGCATAGCTCTTCTGCCTGGACTGGGCTACCTTGAGTCTATCGCGAATCAGTTTAACCTTCTCTTCAGACTTTTAATCAAATCTGGTCCAAACAACTGTCGGTCTCGAACTTTGTCCCACAACAACGGTGTTCTGCACCTCCTTCCGTACAAAGCTTCAAAAGGGGCCATCTTCAAACTGGCTTGATAGTTGTTGTTGTAAGAGAACTCTGCGTAGGGCAAATTGTCGTCCCAACTAGATTCATAGTATAATGCACAAGATCTCAACATGTCCTCCAGAATCTGATTGACTCTCTCAGTCTGTCCATCCATCTGCGGGTGAAAAGCTTTACTGAACTCTAGCCTGGTTCCCAAAGTTTCATTCAACTGATTCCAAAACTTTGAAGTAAATTGGGTTCCTCTATCTAATACATTGGTCATCGGAACTCCATGCAGACATACGATCCTGTTCATGTATATTTTTGCCAACTTAGCACTGGTGTAAGTGGTCTTCACTGGGATGAAGTGAGCTACTTTTGTCAAACGATCCACTACAACCCATATCAAGTCATAGCCTGAACGAGTCCTGGGTAATCCCGTGATAGAATCCATGCCTAACTTATCCCACTTCCATTCGGGTATTGGCAATGGCTGTAGCAATCCTGCTGGCTTCTGATGCTCTGCCTTCACTCTCTGACATACATCACAATCTGCTACATACTCTGCAATATCCTTCTTCATTCCGGTCCACCAGAAACTATCCTTCAAATCCAGATACATCTTGGTATTTCCTGGGTGAATCGAATATGGTGAATTATGGGCCTCTTGCAGAATCAACTTCTTGATGTCCTGATCATTTGGCACATATACGCGGTCCTCAAACCATAAGGTATCATGCTCATCTTCACGAAATCCCTTAGCCTTTCCTTTGCTCATTCTTTCCTTTATTTCGGCAATCTCCTTGTCCGTCTCCTGAGCTTCTCTGACCTTATCCATTAAAGTAGATTGAATCTCCATAGATGCTACATATCCTCTCGGAACTATCTCCAAACATAGCTCGCGAAGGTCCTCTACTAACTCCTTGGGCAATCCTCCGGTCATGAGTGTATTGACATGAATTTTGCGGCTCAACACATCGGCTGCTACGTTAGCCTTTCCGGGATGATAATGCAATCTCATATCATAATCCTTAATGAGCTCTAACCATCTCCTCTGCCTGAGATTCAACTCCTTCTGCGTGAAGATATACTTCAAACTCTTGTGATCCGTGTATACCTCACAATGATTTCCGATGAGAAAATGTCTCCATGTCTTCAACGCATGTACTACGGCTGCTAATTCCAAATCATGCGTAGCATAGTTTAACCCATGGGGTTTAAGCTGTCGTGAGGCATATGAAACAACTCTTCCCTCCTGTATAAGTACGGCTCCAAGCCCTAGACGAGAAGCATCACAATACAGTTCATAATCCTTACGTTGATCTGGTAGAATCAACACTGGTGATGTAACCAAGCGTCTCTTCAACTCCTGAAAACTGGCCTCACATTACTCAGTCCATTTGAATTTGGTGTCCATCTTCAACAACTCCGTCATGGGCTTCGCAATCTTTGTGAAATTCTCAATGAACCTCCGGTAGTATCCTGCGAGTCCAAGAAAACTCTGGATCTCTCCAACTGACGTGGGTGACTCCCAATTTGTCACCGTGACAACCTTGGTGGGGTCTACTGCTATTCCTTCTCCAGATATAACATGTCCAAGAAATCCAACTCCCTTCAGCCAAAACTCACACTTGCTGAACTTGGCGTATAGCTGATGTTCTCTGAGCTTCCCAAGTACCAAACGCAAATGTTCCTTATGTTCTTCTTCATTCTTCGAGTAGACCAAAATATCATAAATGAACACCACGACGAACTTATCCAAAAACTCCATAAACACCTTGTTCATCATGTTCATAAAATAGGCAGGTGCGTTAGTCAGGCCAAATGACATAACTATATACTCATATAGCCCATACCTCGTGGTAAAAGCAGTCTTGGGTATATCCTGCTCTCGAATCTTCAGCTGGTGGTACCCTGATCGCAGATCGATCTTGGAAAACACTTTAGCTCCTTGCAGCTGATCAAACAAATCATTGATCATCGGCAGTGGGTACTTGTTCTTGATCGTCACCTCATTCAATCCTCGATAATCAACAACCATCCTTAAGGATCCATCCTTCTTCTCCACTAGAAGCACTGGGGATCCCCGAGGTGACGAACTTGGACGAATATAACCTTTATCCAGTAACTCCTTAATCTGCTTCTTAATTTCCTCCAAATCCTTTGCGGGCATTCATGCAGTCTCTTAGATATTGGCCTGCTACCGCAAAAGCTCAATCAAAAACTCAATGTCTCTATCCGGTGGCATGCCTGGCAATTCTTCTGGAAATACATCCGGGAAATCCTTCACCACTGGTACTTCCTCCTATACAACTCCTGATAAGGAATTTACTTGCGTCCTACTCGGAACATGCCGGGATACATACTTAATCCTTCTTCCTTCTGGGGTGGTAAGAAAAATCATATTACTGGCGCTATCTATGTTTCCTCCATACATCGATAGCCAATCCATACCCAGAATCACATCCAAACCTTGCGACTCCAAAATTATCAGATCTGAGGGGAAAACATGCCTACCTATGGTCAATGGCATCTGAAAACATCCATGGCTTGCCATATACTCTACTCCGAGTGAGGTTACTAGCATGGATGTCTTAAGAACTCTAGTGGGCAACTTATACTTATCCACAAACACCCTTGTATGTATGAATGCGATGCACCAGTATCGAAAAGAACAACTGCAGTAAATGACTTAACCAAAAACTTACCTATTACTGCATCTGGTTGGGCTTCAACCTCCTCCATGTTAACGTGGTTCACTTGTCCCCTATTGAAAGGGTTGGGCTTTTTCCCAGAGCTTCCATTGTCGTTCCCATTCTTAGTTTCAGGATATTCATTGGCGTAATGTCCGGTCTTCTGGCAGTTGTAGCAAGTAACGTGGCTTAGATCTTTCTTGGCGGGTGTTGCCGGGTTGGAACGGTTCTATCGCTTCTTCCTCCATTACTATTCCCATTCTTGGGGCCAGTATGGTTGTGTGAACTTCCTCCATTATGATTGTGGCCTCCATGGTCATGAACAAGTCCTCCCGAGTTCGGGGTGAAACGGGGTCTCTGATGAGCTCCAGAATTATACTTCCCTTGTCCATACTTCCTCTTGCGGCTGTCAATCTGATGCTGCTTCCCTTCAAGCATGAGAGCTCGATCTACCAACTCCTTGTAGTTACTGAAATTTTCCACCATCAACTGCATGCTCAGCTCATCATTCAGTCCTTCCAGAAACTTCTCCTTCTTAGCTGCATCTGTAGCGATGTCATCTGGCGCATAACGTGCTAGCTTACTAAATTCATCCACATACTGGCCAACAGTGCGCCCTCCTTGGCGTAAGTTGCGAAACTCGCGCTTCTTCATGGCTATCGGTCCTGCTGAAACATGGGCAGTGCGAAAAGCCTGCTGGAACTGGTCCCATGTCACAGTGTCAATAGGGTAAGTGACTATGAAATTCTCCCACCATGATGCTGAGGGTTCATCAAGCTGATGTGCGGCAAAACACACTCTCTCCGCATCTGTGCATTCTGTAGTAGTCAACTCCCTTTCAATTTTGCGGAGCCAATCATCTGCAACAATCGGTTCGGTGCTACTGGAGAACACCGGCAGATTCAACCTAAGAAAACGGGCTAAGTGTTCAACTGGTGGTGGTGGGTTGTTGTTGTGTTGTTGTTCCCCTGGTTCTGATTCTGGACTAGTATCTGTATCAATGCATTCTGCTGCTGGATCAACTGAGTGAGCTCCGGTGGGAAAGCAAATCCATTGTCGCGTCTCAGAGGCATCTGCTGGGTTTAGAAGAGATGTGAAAACAGAATAGAATGAGGTCTAGGGGGAAAAACACTACTCATATGCACATGAGACAAACACAAACATTTCACTCAATCAATCAAACAAGGGCATACAATCGATCTAGAACTATCGTTACAGAAGTGCTTGGACTATATTATATACATGGTGGAATACTACTACTGATATGGTGGTCGACTAGAAAAATTTATCGGTTGAAGACTCCATGATATCTGCTCCAGCTTCATCAACATAGTCATGATCGCGATCGTCGGGATCCGAGTCAGTGTCGTTGATGATGATGTAGTTCTCCGGGCAAGTGGAATCGTCATCTTCTCCTCCTGGCGCAGGATCTCCCAAGAAAACTCCTAGCTTCCTTGTTAGGTCGTCATTCTTCTCCACTAGTACGACGATTTCCTCCTCATAATATTCGCGTGTAGCCTTGAGTTCTTCCTCCAGCTCCGTGATCCTTGCCATTGCCTTCTTCAAATCTGTCATGCCTGCGCACATCTGGTTCTCCTGGCGTCGAATGTGCTGGTTTAACTCCTGGATGAAAGCGGCAATCAATCTATCCTTCCTGGTGCTGATCATCTCCCATTGCTCATCTCGGCGCCCACAAATCTGGTAAATAGTGTCCTTGAGATCATTGTGGTAAACTTCTCCAACGCGTCCCATGGCGATGTGAGCTGCCATACTCTTTCCTAGACTCCAGGTTGGTGCATCAAAAGAAAACTCTATGGGCTTAGTGACAGGCGTGAATGTCCTTCCTGGAACTTGAACTTGAATCATCCAACGCTCCTCTTCTGGTAAAGTGGCGTTGTAAGTCCCGGTGAAGCTTGGTATTCCAATGTTCAGGTACCTAGTGACTTCCTTCAAGTGTCGTCCAAAAGGGGTGTCTTCATCCGGTTGCGTGAACTTGATCCTTGCATCCGCCATCCTAAAGAGTAGAAAAATGGAGAGGAGTCAGAAATGAGAAGAGAGTAGTGATCTAGGGCTTTAGCTTAGTGGTCGTGTCTCTGATCGACTTGTGCTCGATACCATCTTTGTAGCGACCGGACCTCAAACATCGATCTCGTGCATCGTTGTCTTCCCTAGATCGGTAATGCTGACACGCACAGTACTTGAAGGATTTATAACAGAGTAGCAATCACACACTTATTACATCGAATGTCTCAAAAGAGAACTTATTACAATAAATATGGCTTAAGGCCATCTAATACGATAACAGCGGAAGGCTTGGAAGATAAAGTGAGTCCATCAACTCCAACGGCATCACTGAGTGAAAGACCACGACCTAAGGCTCCTTACTCGTCGTCTAAAAAGTCTGCAACATGATACGTTGCAGCCCGAAAATGGGTCAGCACATGGAATATGCTGGCAATGTAACACAAGAGAGTAATTAACAGACTAATGCTATCACTACATGCATATATGGCTGGTGGAGGCTGTATGTTTAATATGTTTTGCGAAAAGCCAATTTTTTCCTATGACAAAGGAATATATTTTATTTAACTATCATGGTGGTTGTTAAACATTGAGAATGGTAAACCCCATCTCAATCCCAATTACAAAGTAATTAATAACCCAATCAAATTTTATAATTAAGATTGATGAGATCCACATGATAATCCAAGAAACTAGATACTCAAGATGTCCATAACCGGGGACACGGCTAACCATGATTAGTTTGTACACTCTGCAGAGGTTTGTGCACTTTTCCCCACAAGACTCAATTTCCTCCGTTAGTTTTCTCGCACTACATGATGTTTGAGAAATGGATGACCGAGACACAGTCTTTCCGAAGAGGTCCCCTTAACCGATAGATAGGCCGATACACCTACAATCCCCTACATCTGCTAGCCCGTCATGGAAAGGTTTCCCACAACTTACTCAACTATGCCATAGCCCATAATGGCATGTGGCTGCACACGGAAGTTTCTAGCATGAATAATCTTATGATCCCTGTGAGCTTGGGTGGCAGTCCGTAGGAGAATCAAATGGTACCCCGGGATTTCCAAAAATACAGGCAATCACTAGAATTCCCCAGGTGCCCCAGTCCACCCAGATATGTATTAAAGTTGCCACCTTAAGTTAACCATTAATTAACAATCTCACATCTGTCATGAAAACTATCAAACTCAAACCACGTCTACGAGCATAACATAGAAATATAAGCAACGTAGAAGTAACTCCCAGGGTTTGATAATAAACAGGTGAATAGGTACTACCTCATCTACTTCCCAAACCCACAATTTAAATCAGATCCTAACCATGCAATTGTTTGAGGATTGGTCTAATGCAATAAAACTGGGTAGTAGAGAAGTATGATCAAAGTGTTACTTGCCTTGTTGATGATCCGCGAAACCTAGAGACTCGTAGTAGCACGCTTCACCCTCCGGGTACTCTATCGCAAACAAACAAGCATTCAATAAGCAATCAATCAAGGGCACGCATAAAAATCAAATAAGAGATCTAACCAGAAAGTTCAACTTAAGAACTCCAGTTTGCAAAAAGAATCAAATCAAACGAAGCAACACAACTCAAACGGCGAAAGAAAAAAGCTACGTTCACTAATCTGGACAAAAGTCAAATTCTACAGTAGCAAAATCTTGTTTACGTTGGTGAAACAGAAAGAGGATTTCGAGACGAAACTCTAGGCGCTAGAATCGCCTGATTCCGATAAACAAGCGAAAAGTTATACTAGAACGAAAATCGGATCAGAAATCGCGATCGAAAATAATCACGGAAAATCCGAGAAAAAGAAAAAACTGACGAACAGGCTAATGAACGAACGTTCGCAGTTTGCGGCTAAACGGTGAAAACCGTTCGTTAAAACGAACTAAAGAACGGGTGTTTGCTAAATAACTAAACCAAAAAAAACCAAACCGGATCTAGGTTTAAAAGAACCGTCGGTTCTCTTGCAAAAACCGAGGCGGCGGCAACGACTACCTCCGCTGGTCGGTCGTGCGGCGGCGGCGGCGGGCTCGGCGACGGCAGTGAGGCGAACTCCGGCAGCGGCGGCGCGATGGCGCTGGCTAGGGTTTGGGCGGCGGCGCGGGTTCGGCTGGCGGCGCTGGTGGTCTTCGGTGGCTCGGGGTAGCGGCTTATAAAGGCCCCCCGGGCGGAGTCCCGCTCGGGTACGGCTCGGAGTCGGTTTGACTCTTTTTTTTAACAATTCCGATGTGCAGAAAATGAAAGAAAAGAAATACTAAAGAGACTCAAAAAATCCTGAAATAAATTTTACCCGACCTCTAAAAATAGGCCGGACAAGGTGAACATTTATTTGGGCCTAAAATGCAATTTTGGAAAACACATATTTTTCCTAATTCAAATAAAATAGTGATAAAACTCCGAATAAAATTCTTATTTGATTTTAATATTAAACCTCCGATTTCTTTATTTTGAGGAAGTCATTTTATCCTCTCTCTTTTATTTTTATAAAACAAATATTCGAAGAGAAAATAATTAAAATCAAACAATTCTCTTTTCAAAATTTGAGAAAACTCGAATATGAAAAAAATGAAACCCCCAACTCTCTCCGTGGGTCCTTGAGTTGCGTATAATTTCTAGGATCAAACCAAAATGCAGTAAATATCATATGCAATGATGATCTAATGTATAACATTCCAAATTGAAAATTTGGTATGTTACATTATGAACCATAGAGAAGTTGGAATAGAGTAGTTTTAACACCAATATAAATAAAGAATGAGTTCATTACAGTACCTTAAAGTGGTTGTTTGTTTTGTTTCACTAACGGAGCTCATGAGATTTCCTGTTGAGTTTTGTGTTGTGAAGTTTTCAAGTTTTTGGGTAAAGATTTGATGGATTATGGAACAAGGAGTGGCTAGAGCCTAAGCTTGGGGATTCCCAAGGAACCCGAAGGTAAAATCCAAGGACAACCAAAAGCCTAAGCTTAGGATGCCCCGGAAGGCATCCCCTCTTTCGTCTTCGTCCATCAGTAACTTTGCTTGATGCTACTCCCTCGGTTCCTAAATATAGGGTGTATAATTTTTGGCACGGAAATTAAAGAACGCAAGTGGAGGGAAAATTTCACAAATTTTGGGCGAGATTACACCTGACTAATTGACATGAGAAAATAGAGGAGCTTTCTCTATATAAGGAAATGTAATCAAATCCCTTAAAAACTTATCCAAGCGAGTGGTGCAACGCAATACACCCTATATTTTGAACTTTTTTTCAAAAATCTATACACCTTATATCAAGGAATGGAGGGAGTATATTTTTATTCACCACATGATATGTGTTTTGCTTGGAGCATCTTGTATGATTTGAGTCTTTTCTTTTTAGTTCACCACAATCATCCTTGCTGTAAACACCTTTTGGGAGAGACACACATGATTCAGAATTTAACAGAATACTCTATGTGCTTCACTTATATCTTTTGAGCTAAATAATTTTGCTCTAGTGCTTCACTTAGATCTTTTAGAGCACGGTGGTGGATTTATTTTATAGAAATTATTGATCTCTCATTCTTCACTTATATTATTTTGAGAGTCCGTTAGAACAGCATGGTAATTTGCTTTGGCTATAAAATTAGTCCTAATATGATAGGCATCCAAGATGGATATAATAAAAACTTTCATATAAGTGCATTGAATGCTAAGAGAAGTTTGATACTTGATGATTGTTTTGAGATATGGAGATAGTGATATTAAAGTTGTGCTAGTTGAGTAGTTGTGAATTTGATAAATACTTGTGTTGAAGTTTGCAAGTCCCGTAGCATGCACGTATGGTAAACGTTGTGTAACAAATTTGAACATGAGTTGTTCTTTGATTGTCATCCTTATGAGTGGTGGTCGGGGACGAGCGATGGCCTTTTCCTACCAATCTACCCCCCTAGGAGCATGCGCGTAGTGCTTGGTTTTTGATGAATTGTAGATTTTTGCAATAAGTATATGATTTCTTTATGACTAATGTCGAGTCCATGGATTATATGCACTCTCACCTTTCCATCATTGCTAGCCTCTTCGGTACCGTGCATTCACTTTCTCACCTTGAGAGTTGGTGCAAACTTCGCCGGTGCATCCAAACCCCGTGATATGAAATGCTCTATCACACATGAACCTCCTTATATATTCCTCAAAACAACCACAATACCTACCTATCATGGCATTTCCATAGCCATTGCGAGATATATTGCCATGCAACTTTCCACCATTCCGTTTATTATGACACGCTTCATCATTGTCATATTGCCTTGCATGATCATGTAGTTGACATCGTATTTTTGGCAAAGCCACCATGCATATTATTTCATACATGTCACTCTTGATTCATTGCCCATTCCGTTACACCACCAGCGGCATTCATATAGAGTCATATCTTGTTCTAGTATCGAGTTGTAATCATTGAGTTGTAAATAAATAGGAGTGTGATGATCATCATTAATAGAGCATTGTCCCAAATAAAAAAAGAGAAAGGCCAAATAAAAAAGGGAAGGACCAAAAAAAGAGAAAGAAAAAAAGAAAAAAAAGGACAATGCTACTATCCTTTTTCCACACTTGTGCTTCAAAGTAGCACCATGATCTTTATGATAGAGAGTCTCTTGTTTTATCACTTTCATATACTAGTGGGAATTTTTCATTATAGAACTTGGCTTGTATATTCCAACAATGGGCTTCCTCAAATGCCCTAGGTCTTCGTGAGCAAGCAAGTTGGATGCACACCCACTTAGTTTCTATTGTTGAGCTTTCATACATTTATTGGTCTAGTGCATCCGTTGCATGGCAATCCCTACTCCTTGCATTGACATCAATTGATGGGCATCTCCCTTGCCCGTTGATTAGCCGCGTCAATGTGAGACTTTCTTTTTTTTCTCCACACAACCCCCATCATTATATTCTATTCCACCCGTAGTGCTATATCCATGGCTCACGCTCATGTATTGCGTGAAAGTTGAAAAAAGTTTGAGATTACTAAAGTATGAAACAATTGCTTGGCTTGTCATCGGGGTTGTGCATGATGAGAGCATTCTTGTGTGACGAAAGTGGAGGATGACCAAACTATATGATTTTGTAGGGATGAACTTTCTTTGGCCATGTTATTTTGAGAAGACATAATTGCTTAGTTAGTATGCTTGAAGTATTATTATTTTTATGTCAATATTAAACATTCATGCCACAATAAAGAAAATTACATTGAAGAATATGCTAGGTAGCATTCCACATAAAAAATTCTGTTTTTATCATTTACCTACTCGAGGACGAGCATGAATTAAGCTTGGGGATGCTTGAAATGTCTCCAACGTATCTATAATTTTTTATTGTTCCATGCTATTATATTATCTGTTTTGGATGTTTAATGGGCTTTATTATGCTCTTTTATGTTATTTTTGGGACTAACCTACTAACCCAAGGCCCAGTGCAAATTGCTGTTTTTTTGCCTATTTCACTGTTTCGCAGAAAAGGAATATCAAACGGAATCCAAACGGAATGAAACTTTCGGGAGCGTGATTTTTGGATCAAACGTGATCCAGAGGACTTGGGGTGGATGTCAAGAGACGAACGAGGAGGCCACGAGGCAGGGAGGTGCGCCTGCCCCCCTGGGCGCGCCCCCACACTCATGGGCCCCTCGTAGCTGCACCGACCTACTTCTTCCTCCTATATATATCCACGTACCCTGAAAACATCCAGGAGCACCATGGAACCCTGTTTCCACCGCCGCAACCTTCTGTACCCGTGAGATCCCATCTTGGGGCCTTTTCTGGCACTTCGTCGGAGTGGGAATCGATCATGGAGGGCTTCTACATCAACACCATAGCCTCTCCGATGATGTGTGAGTAGTTTACCTCAGACCTTCGGGTCCATAGTTATTAGCTAGATGGCTTCTTCTCTCTCTTTGTATCTCAATACAAAGTTCTCCTCGATCTTCTTGGAGATCTATTCGATGTAACTCTTTCTGCGGTTTGTTTGTTGAGATCCGATGAATTGTGGGTTTATGATATATATTATCTATGAAAAATATTTGAATCTCCTCTAAATTATTTTGTGTATGATTGGTTATCTTTGCAAGTCTCTTCGATTTATCATTTTGGTTTGGCCTACTAGATTGATCTTTCTTGCAATGGGAGAAGTGCTTAGCTTTTGGTTCAATCATGCGGTGCTCGATCCCAGTGATAGAGAGGGAAAAGACACGTATCATATTGTTGCCATCGAGGATAAAAAGATGGGGTTTATATCATATTGCTTGAGTTTATCCCTCTACATCATGTCATCTTGCCTAATGCGTTACTCTATTCTTATGAACTTAATACTCTAGGTGCATGATGGATAGCGGTCAATGTGTGGAGTAATAGTAGTAGAAGCAGAATCGGTTCGGTCTACTTGTCGTGGACGTGATGCCTATATACATGATCATGCCTAGATATTCTCATAACTATGCACTATTCTATCAATTGCTCGACAGTAATTTGTTCACCCACCGTAATACTTATGCTATCTTGAGAGAAGCCACTGAAACCTATGGCCCCCGGGTCTATCTTCGATCATATTAATCTACCGTCAACTAGCTATTTTTGTCGCCGTTTAGTTTGCAATCTTTAATTTTAGTCTTTATCAGAAAAATACCAAAAATATTATCTTATCATATCTATCAGATCTCACTTTTGCAAGTGGCCGTGAAGGGATTGACAACCCCTTTATCGTGTTGGATCCAAGGTTCATATTTGTTTGCGTAGGTACGAGGGACTTGCGTGTGGCCTCCTACTAGATTGTTACCTTGATTCTCAAAAACCGAGGGAAATACTTACGCTACTTTGCTCCATCACCCTTTCCTCTTCAAGGGAAAACCAACGCATGCTCAAGAGGTAGCACAAGAGAGGTCTAAGCTTGGGGGAGTTGATACGTCCATTTTTCATCATGTTTACCTACTGTTATTGATAATGTTTTATGCATAATAATGCCTTTTGGAGTAATTCTAATGCCTTTGCTCTCATAATATGCAAGGTACACACAAACAGGGAGAATTCCGGCACTTGAAATCTGGACCTGGAAAAGCTACGTCAGGCCACCTATTCTGCACAACTCCAAATGAGCTGAAACTTCACCATGAACTTTTATGGAATATATGAGGAATATTGGAGCCAATAAGTACCAGAGGGGCCCACCAGGTTGGCACAACCCACCTGGGCGCGCCAGGGAGACTAGGCCCGCTAGGGAGCCTAGGCGCGCCTTGGTGGGTTGTGCTCCCCTCGGGCCACCGCGGTGCCCATCTTCTGGTATATAAGTCATTTTGACCTAGAAAAAAATAAGGCGAGGACTTTCGGGACGGAGCGCCGCCGTCTCGAGGCGGAACTTGGGCACGAGCACTTTTGCCCTCCGTCGGAGCGATTCGGCCGGGGGAACTTCCCTCCCGGAGGGGGAAATCATCGTCATCATCATCACCAACAACTCTCCCATCTTTGGGTGGGCAATATCCATCAACATCTTCAACAACACCATCTCCTCTTAAACCCTAGTTCATCTCTTGTGTTCAATCTTTGTACCGGAACTATAGATTGGTGCTTGTGGGTGACTAGTAGTGTTGATTACATCTTGTAGTTGATTACTATATGGGTTATTTGGTGGAAGATTATATGTTAAGATCCAATATGCTATTTAATAACCCTCTAATCTCGAGCATGATTATCATTTGTGAGTAGTTTCTTTTGTTCTTAAGGTCACGAGAGAAATCATGTTGCAAGTAATCATGTGAACTTGATTTGTGTTCGATATTTTGATAGTATGTATGTTGTGATTCCCTTATTGGTTTCATGTGAACGTCGACTACGTGATACTTCACCATATTTGGGCCTAAGGGAATGCATTGTGGATTAGTTATTAGATAATGGGTTGCGAGAGTGACAGAAGCTTAAACCCTAGTTTATGCGCTATTCCGTAAGGGATCGACTGGATCCGAAAGTTTAATGCTATGGTTAGAATTTATAATTAATACTTTTCTCGTAGTTGCAGATGCTTGCGAGGGGGTTAATAATAAGGAGGAGGTTTTTTCAAGTAAGAACATCCCCTAAGCACCGGTCCACCCACATATCAAATTATCAAATTAGCGAATATGAATCGAATCAACATGATGAAAGTGACGAGATGAAATTCCCGTGTACCCTCAAGAATGCTTTGCTTATTATAAGAGACCGTTTTGGCCTGTCCTTTGCCTATAAAGGATTGGGCTACGTTGCTGCACTTTTGTTACTATTACCGTTACTTGCTCGTTACAAATTAACTTGCTATCAAACTACTCTATTACTTACAATTTCAGCACTTGCAGACATTACCTTGTTCAAAACAACTTGTCATTTCCTTCTCCTACTCATTGGGTTCGACACTCTTACTTATCGAAAAGTCTACAATTTATCCCATACACTTGTGTGTCATCAATAGGTCTGCTAGTCAATTCTTGGATGAGTTTTGTAATTTTATTGTTAAACAAGAAAATTTCAATGCTTATGTTAGTAGACAATTGAAACGAAATGCTCACATGCTTGACTGTTTGGGTGATTATATGAGTAGAACCATTAATGATCTTAAGATTATTAGTAAACATGCTTCAATGGTTAGAATTCAAGTAGAAGAGGTATTTAAGGCACATGATGATTTTCTCAATGTTGTTATGGTTATGACTAGAGGTGGTAAAATGACCCAGGAACCTTCGTATCACGAGGGCCATCCTAAGAGAGTTGAGAAAGATTCTCACAGAATTTATACTGATGCACCTAGTCCTAGTAATAATAATAAAAAGAAAACTGATAGGACTTTGCGTGCTTCTAGTGAACCTGTTATAGATACACCTGAGAATCCAAACGATATTTCTATTTCTGACGATGAGACACAATCTGGTGATGAACATGAACCTACTGATAATGTTAATGATGATGTTCATGTTGATGCTCAACCTAGTAATGATAATGATGTGGGGATTGAATCCACTATTGATCTTGATAACCCACAATCAAAGAATCAACATTATGATAAGAGAGACTTTGTTGCTAGGAAACATGGTAAAAAAGAGAACAATGGGTTCAGAAACCCATGCCCTTTCCTCCTAAGCCATCCAAGAAAAAGGATGATGAGGATTTTGAGCACTTTGCTAAAATGATTAGACCTATCTTTTTGCGTATGCGTTTGACTTGTATTTCAATGTATATGAAAGATATTGTTACTGAAAGATACCGGAAGCTGGAATTTCCACCATGCTTGCTAATTATACTTTTAAGGGTGGAATACCAAAGAAACTAGGAGATCCAGGAGTACCAACTATACCATGCTCCATTAAAAGAAACTATGTTAAAATTGCTTTATGTGATCTTGGAGCCGGTGTTAGTGTTAGGCCTTTCTCTTTATGTCGTAGACTTGAATTGAATAAGTTGACTCCTACTGAAATCTCTTTGCAAATGGCCGATAAATCAACTGCTATACCCATTGGTATTTGTGAGGATGTCCCTGTTGTGGTTGCAAACGTTACTATCTTAACAGACTTTGTTATTCTTGATATTCCCAAGGATGACAGTATGTCGATCATCCTTAGTAGACCCTTTTGAAATACTACAGGGGCTGTTATTGATTGCAACAAGGGCAATGTCACTTTTCATTTTAATGGTAATGAGCATATGGTACACTTTGCGAAGAAACAACCTCAAGTTCATAGTATCAATTCTATTGGAAATTTTTCAACTATTACTGTTGGAGGTTTTGAATTCCCTCTTCCTAATGTCAAAAAGAGATATGATATTCTTATTGTTGGGGACATGCATATCCTCGTTGAGGTAACCTAGTGTTCTTCGAAAATTCTCCTCTTTCATGTCATTCGGAAGAAGTTTGTAAGTAAGACTTGATCAACATTGTTAATGGATTCCTTTTGTTGGGCATGAGATGGATGAATCTAGAAAGCACAACTTTCTGTACCTTCCTTTTACCTTCTGTTATTTAGAATAAATAAAGCAAAAATAGTATTATCTGTCTGTTTTTTGAATTATCCGTGTAATCATCCACTTCATCAGTGGGCCACAAGGGTGGAGGGCGCGCCCTACCCCCTGGGCGAGCCCCCTGCCTTATGGGTCCCACTTAGGCCCCCCTCACTTATTCCAGCACCCATCCACTTCATCTTCCTCCAGAAAAAATCATCCCATTGCTCAAACCCGTGTTCTAGCTCATCTTGCTGCCATTTTCGATCTCCTTGTGCAAAGCTCCATGTGCAAAACTGTTTTGGGGGATTGTTCTTCGGTATGTGACTCCTCCAATGGTCCAATTAGTTTTTGTTCTATTGCTTTATTTACTGCAATTTTTTGCTGCTGTGGTGACCTTGTTCTTGAGCTTGCATGTCAAATTTATATGGTCCAAAGTAGTTTTGATGCATCATATAGACTCTAGACACTTGTAGGATTAGTTGCTATCAATCTTGTTGAGTTTGGTTCACTTTTATTTTGAGTCACTAAAAATTTCAGAAATTTTTCAGAGGGAGAAAATGATGAGGAGATTGTTGAGAGGCTCTTTGAGCCGGGGTTCGAAGGAAAATGAAAATGAGGAGAAGAAGAAGCCCAAGTACAACCTTCGTCGCACCGCAGAGGTTCGGCCGTGTGAATGGCCATGTGATGCATTCTTGGTGGTGGCCGAAATTTATGAGTATTTCTATTATTTGGCCAGGAATGCTGGCATCACCGACTTCCTCCATGATAAGTGTGATCAGTACCTCCTACTCACTAATACCTTTGTGCAAAATTTTCAATTTCATGATAGGAAATCTCAACCCATGGTAGAATTTTATTTATATGATGAGCACAAGGAGATGACGCTTTATGACTTTTGTGAGGTTTGTAAATTACCTTATGAGGGCAGCGTCGATGAACCACGTCCTAGAGATATGGAAAATTTTATTGACGAAGTTACCGTAGGGTAAATGAGAAAGGTGTAGGAAGCGAGAGTGTCTACTTTACATTTTCCTGTTTTATGCTACTACTCATTATTTGCGAGGAGATGCTTAATTGGTTGCTGGGAGAGTGGAGGTCTTAGTGCTCCTGACCTTGCTATTTTGTGCCATGCTTTACTTCGCGATACAACTTTTAGTTTGGGTGCTATGGTTGCTCGACGGTTGAGTTTAAACCGTTCGAAGGTTCCCATCTTTTGAGGTATCTGTGCCTCCCGCCTTGCCAAATGCTTCGAAATACCCATTAGGCACGATGAGAGAGAGGAGAAGATGCTACCCACTTTATACTTAAATGATGATAGTATGGTAGCACATGATTTTATTAGAAATTATGAGGACAAGAGACTCATATATAACCTGGTATTTAGCGAGAAAACTTGTCAGATTATTACCTTGTCTTGACCTTCTTCGTTCGATATTCATTCAGGCAGGTACCTCATCATGCCCGCGGACATTTATGCATACTGGGAGCGGATGCAATCCCCAGTTCCTGAGCCAGAGCCATCACCTGATCCATATGAGGAGTCTATTTATCAGTGGGAGCCGCAGGAGCTCGCTAACCAGTGGAACCCACAGGATCCACCTTAGTACACCGGAGAGGGTTACTTTGATCCATGGCCGTAGACTAACTTAGGACAAAAGCCTAAGCTTGGGGGAGTACGTATTTCTCACCAAGATTACATTCATGTTCACACACTCATTCCAGTTGTCGGTGTTCATACTTTTTCATTGTATTATCCATGCTAGTTTATTTTCTTTTTCCCGCTTTCTTGTTGTGTGTTTGAAAACCTTTAAGAAAAACAAAACAAAATTAGTTGTAGCTTCTGTTTAGTTTCCTTTCCATGTTTATTTAGTAGTAGTATTATAAGTAAACCCCAAAAGATTTCTCGTTCTTCTTTTGTTTGTTGGGAGATTGTGACGCCCCAAGACCGATGCGCCAGATGTCTTCCAGTTATTCGCTGCCGTTGCCATGTCTTTTGCTTGCGTGTTGTACTTTGCCATGTCATCATGTGCATTTCATCTGCATGTTTTTCAAAACTTGCGTTCGTCCGGGTCTTACAGTTTTTTGAGTTGTCCGTTTCGGAATCCGACACTCTAACACGCACCTGCCACACCTCTCAGATCTTGTTTCGTGAGCGGGAGAAAAACCTTCTCGGCATGGGCCGAGAGTTGACGAGTGGCCTTGGTATACCACCGGTAGACCGCTTGTCAAATTTCATTCCATTTGGAGGTCGTTTGATGCCCCAATAGTTAACTGCCTTAACCGCCGAACACCTCTCCCTTTCCAGCCCAACACCTCTCCACAACAGCCCACCAGCCCATCTAGCCCCCTCCATGCTCTTCGCCATCGGATCATGATAGTGTGGGCGAAAACCACACCTCCATAGCCCTCTCCTAACTCCCAACATCTATATAAACACTTCCCCCTCCTAAAATTTCGGGCAAACCCTAGCCTTCACCTCCTCGCGCTACCGGACATGTCCGCCCCCGCCGCCGGACACGTCCACTGTCGCGGCCACGGCAATCGTGTCACTCCACGTGTCGTCCGCCACTGCCTCCCGCTAGCCCGCCTGGGCCAGAGGCCGGCCCGCCCCGGGCCGCATCTGGGCCATGCCGCCCCGCGTGCCTCTCGCCTACCGCGCCACTCGCCCGTCCCCCGCCGCCGCTGCTGTCGCCAGAGACTCCGCGGCCCCGCTTATCGCCGCCTCACCATCGCCGGCCTCCGCCGCTTGCACCATCGCCAGCGCCGCCGCCACGCCGTCCACATCCGTGCTATAGCGCCCGCGCCTTGCTGCCTCACGCAGCCCATGGCCGGAGCGCACCGCCGCTGCCGCCGCCTCACCCCGTCCCCGCCGACCGCCGCGTCGCCTCGCCGCGGATCTGATCGGGCCGGACTGGATCCGACCGTCCCCGACCTCCCCGGCGCATCCCGCGCCCTCACCGGCATTCTCCTCGCCGGAGCACCTCGCCGGAGCCGCCCCGCCGTCGCCGGAGCTGGACTGGACGTGATCCACCAGCCGCTCGAACCAAATGCGCCTCCTCGTCCTCGGATCTCGCTGTCCCGGGTCGTCTCTGTCCCGTTTTCGCGAGGTGAAAATCGTCCAAGTCCCCAGATCTGCATATTATGTGAGCATGTTTGTCCTATCATAACTTTGTGCGTGTGGCCCCATGTGCGTGTATGATATGTCAAAATGTTCCTCTCTGGATGCTCTACGTGATGGTGTAATTTGCGTGCATGTTACTCTTCCACTTGATGCCTTAATCATCATTGCAAAAGTGCTAAATGATATAATCTGCTGAAAACTGCTGTAACTTGCCTATTTGTCTTTTTCATAGCATTTTGGCATGATGTTTCAAACATGTTTTCTTGGTTTTTAGCAGTAGCTTGGTGAGCATACTTTATAGTGCTTGATCATGTCCTGGGTAATCCGGTGATGAAGTCCATGCCCAGCTTGTCCCACTTCCATTTGGCTATCGGCATTGGCTGAAGTAATCCTGCTGGCTTCTGGTGTTCTGCCTTCACTCTCTGACATACATCACATACTGCTACATACTCGGCAATGTCCTTCTTCATATCTGTCCACCAGAAACGTTCCTTCAAATCCAGATACATCTTGGTGTTTCCGAGGTGAATCGAGTATGGCGAGTCATGAGCTTCCTGAAGTAGGCACATAAATATGATCCTCAAGCCATAAAGTATCGTGCTCATCCTCACGAAAACCTTTGGCCTTTCCTTTGCTCATCTTCTCCTTTTTCTCAGCAATTTCCTTATCATCCTTTTGTGCTTCTCGAATCCTTCCCAATAACGTAGACCGAACCTCCATTGCTGCAACAAAACCTCTTGGAACTATCTCCAAACGAAGTTCCTTGAGATTGTCGACTAACTCCTGCGGTAATCCTCCGCTTCTGAGGGTATTGACATAACTCTTGCGGCTCAAAGCATCTGCTACGACATTGGCCTTTCCTGGATGATAATGTAGTTTCATATCATAATCCTTTATGAGCTCCAACCATCTCCTCTGCCTGAGATTCAGCTCCTTCTGCTTGAAGATATACTTCGAACTCTTGTGGTCCGTGTACACATGACAACGGTTTCCAATAAGAAAGTGTCTCCAAGTCTTGAGTGCATGCACTACGGCTGCTAACTCAAATTCATGCGTGGCATAATTCAACTCATGAAGTCAAAGCTGACGTGAGGCATATGAAACAACTCTTCCGTCTTGCGTAAGTACACCTCCAAGTCCCAGGCGAGAAGCGTTGCAATAAACTTGGAAATCCTTGCGCATATCCGAAAGAATTAGTACTGGTGCTGTAACCAAACGTTTCTTCAACTCTTGAAAACTGGCCTCACATTCCTTAGTCCATTTGATCATGGTGTACTTCTTCAACAACTCTGTTATGGGTTTCGCAATCTTCGAAAAATTCTCAATGACTCTCCTATAATATCCTATAAGTCCTAGAAAACTGCGGATCTCTCCAACTGAGGTGGGTGCCAACCACATAGTGACAGACTGAACCTTGGTAGGGTCTACTGCTATACCTTCTCCTGATATAACATGTCCAAGAAATCCAACTACCTTCAACCAAAACTCGCATTAGCTGAACTTGGCATATAGTTGATGTTCCATGAGCTTCTCGAGAACTAATTGCAAATGTTCCTTGTGTTCCTCTTCATTCTTCGAGTATACCAAAATATCATCAATGAATACCACAAAAAACTTATACAAAAACTCCATGAACACCTTGTTCATCTGTCGGCGTTTTGGGAACGGGGGTCCCCAGAATTGCCTGCCTGTGGCCGACGGCATGGCTGTGCTGCAGGCCTGGATGGCCCACCTTCATCAATGAGACATTCAAGACCCTCGCGAGGGGCCAATCCTCGTGAGGCGGATGATGCAAGACCTCCTCCGGAGCGGCGTCACCAGGCTGCCTCGTGAGGAGCGGAGAGATCAAGGCAGGGCAAACCTCGCGAGGCTCTCGTGACGTGAGCCATGACGATCAAGATCAGGCGGGCGCTAGGCGGGCGCCAGCGCGCGTAGTGTCCTTGTTTCCTACTCCCTCCATTCCTAATTATAGGGTGTATAGTTTTTGGCACAGAAATTAAAGAACGCATCTGGAGGGAAAATTTCACAAGTTTTGGGTGAGATTACACATGACTAATTGACATGAGAAAATAGAGGAGCTTGCGTGATATAAGGAAATGTAATCAAATCCCCCAAAAAATTATGCAAATGAGTGGTGCAATGCAATACACCTTATATTTCGAGATTTTTCTCAAAAATCTATACACCTTATATCAAGGAACGGAGGGAGTATTAATTAGGTGCTAAGGAGGCAAGCACAGGTGCGGAGTACCGAGGCATCAAGCAAAGGTTTCCATATCAGTGCAACGAGACCAAGACCGGCCGGATGGCAGGACGGAGGTCGCCATGGAGCCCAAGACGGCGTCATCACCAGAGCCTTTTGTAGGCGAAGACCGCTTTTGTCAGGATAAGCTGTACTAGATGTCCCCTTTCAAATTGGCCATTGTTGGCTCCCTTCCTGCTCAACATTTGGGGAGAGGACCAGGGCCAATATAAGTAGAACTAGCCACCATAGTGGAGGGGACTCATCTTAGACTGGATCTACACACCCACAAGTACGCAGAGCACAAGAACACCCCAATCTCAGGAGGCTGTTCTTCCCCTTGTACTGTTCATCATCAGCCCAAGAGGTAATCCACCACCACCACACTGGAGTAGGGTATTACACCACAACGGTGGCCCGAACCAGTATAAATCTTGTGTCTTTGTGTTGCGAGTTCGTCGAGTTCGTTCGTGAGATCTTAGCGAGCTAGGGCGTAGATCGGTAGGAAGGAAATCTCCGCGTGCACCCAAGTGTTCGAACCTTGAGGGTTTTGCCGGAACCCGTGATCCGACATTTGGCGCGCCAGGTAGGGGTGCGCCATAGCTCCTCTCCGCCGACCTATGCTCCGCCGCTGCCGCACTTTGCCCTCATAGCAGGCACCCCACTACCGGCTCCAACGGCCGGCGCTAACGATGGGGCCAGGGGGCTCCGAGCCCTGGCCCGCGTCCTTCGGTAGGTGCGATGGCTACCCATGTTCAAGTCGGAGATGCCACCGCGCTATGACGGCCCAGCGGACCCGTCAGCTTTCCTGCTGGCATAAGAGGAGGCCGTCCTCGAGGCCAGAGGCGACGACAAGGTCATGGCTAACTGGGTCCCATGGCCCTCGCCGGTGAGCCACACGCCTGGCTGCTCCACCTCCCTGGATCCATGGTGGCATCCTGGGAGGAACTCCGCGACCTCTTCTGTAGCGACCCGACCTCAGACGGTCAAGTCTCTGTGCTTAAGTGTCATCCCTGGATCGATATGCTGACACACACAGTACTCGAGGATTTATAACAGAGGTAAATCACATGTATAAAGTAACGTAAATACTATTACCTCAATCCAACAAGCGGAAGTAACAACAAGGTTGTGGCTTCCCATCAACACCAACGGCAAAGTTGAGTGTAGAAATCGTAACCCTAACGTATCACTTACTCATCGTAGGATTCCTGCAACATGAGACGTTGCAGCAACAAAGGGTCAGTACATTGAATGTACTGGCAAATTCACACAATAGGATAATGATTAATAAAGGCTATAACTACATGCATATTTGGCTGGTGGAAAAGCTCTATGGTTGTAATGTTTTTGCGAAAAGCCAATTTTTCCCTACTGCAAAGGAATATATTTTATTTAACTACAAAGTTTGTTGAAAAACATTGAGAAGGTAAACCCCCTCTCAATCCCAACTAAAAGTAATCATTAACAACCCAACAAATTAATTAAGTAACGTGATGAGATCAACATGATAATCCAAGAACCAGATACTCAGGATGTCCATAACCGGGGACACGACTAATCATGATTAGTTTGTACACTCTGCAGAGGTTTGCGCCCTTTTCCCCACAAGACTCGATCTCCTCCGTTGGATTTCTCGCACTACATGGTGTTTGAGAATACGGATGACCGAGACACAGTCTTTCAGAAGCGTTAGCACCTTACGATGGGTAGACCGGTACACCTACATCGCCTACATTTGCTAGTCTACCACTGTAAGAGTTCCCACGACTTAATCAACTATGCTAGAGCCCATAATAGCTTGTGGCTGCACACGGAAGTTTCTAGCATGAATAATCTTCTGATCCCTTTGAGCTGCGTGGAGGTCCATAGGAGAATCACGGTACCACTCGATTTCCAAAAATACAGCAATCATTTGGATTCCTGGTGCCTCAATCCATCCAGATGTGTATTTAAGTTGCCACCTTAAGTTGAACCATTAATTAACAACCTCACATCGGTCACGGATACACTCAAACCCAAACCACGTCTATGAGCATAGCATGACAATATAAGCATAACGTATTAGTAACTGCCAAGGTTTGAATGTTGGGAAATAGGTTCCTACCTCATCAACTACTTCCCAAATACCCACATGTTATCAATCCTACTCATGCAATGTTGGAGGGTGAAACTAATGCATAAAAACTGGGTATGAAAGGGATATGATCAAAGTGTGAACTTGCATGTACTGTTGATGAAGATGATTCGCACTCAAAACTCTTGATAGTTCTACTCTTCACACTCTGGTCAATCTATCGTAGGCAAGCAATAGTAACCACACATAAGCAACCACTCAAAAGGTCGGAAAGAACGAAGAACAATTCGGAAAACATCAAAACCAAGCAAATAAATCTTGCAACATAAAACAATTTCTAATAGTACCAAAATTATGTGAATTTGGCCTTATCAGAAAGTTTAGGTCAAGAGCTTCGATTTGCAAAAAGAATCAAGTAAACCGGAGTTTATAAAACTCAAGTTATGCTCAAATGAAATTTAAATACAAATCTGTTTGAATTCAAATTTTAAAACTTTCAAAAACATGTTTAAGTTGTTTTACTGGATAGAGGGAATCGTAGCAAAGAGGTGGACATTGGTTTCGTCTAATTCCGGCTAACGAGCAAAAAGTTATGAGCGTTGCACGATCAGGGACTAATCTGTAAATAAAATCATCACAGATTGGTCCCTGGCCGAAATTAAAAAGAAAAAGAAAAGACTTAATAACGAACGCTTGTTACAGAAACTTACAGAACGAAAATCGTTCGCTACCGAATCTAATCTGATGAACGTTCGCTAAGTAAATTAACTAAATAAAATAACGGGTTTTAAACAGAAACCGGAACCCTAAAAAAACCGGCGAACCGGGCGGTTTTATTACCGGTTCACAGCGGTTAGTGGATTGGGCGGATTGGACCGGCGTCGGCGGTCAACTCCGGCAGCAGCGAGGCGTGGCGGCGCGGCAGTTCCGGCGAGTGCGGCCAGCTCCGGCGTAAGGGGCGAGGCAATGGACGGGCGGCGGCGAAGCGAGGCGGTAGCTACTACATGGCGCTGAGGCTAGGCGGGGCGTGGCTGCGGCAGCGCAAAGTGGCGGCGGGGATCTGTGACGGCTGTGGCAGGCGAGATGCGGGAGGGGGCGGCGGCGCGAGTAGCGGGAGGGGTCGGGGTCCGGCCCCTTTTAAAGGCCCGGGGGGGCGAGTCCTGCCTTGGGCGAGGGGTGCCCGGCGGTGTGGCGGCGCCGGACTCTGGGAGGAGTTCCGGTCGCGCACGGGAGGAAGACGGTGACGGCTTGGGCCTGGGCCTGGCTGGGAGCTAGGCCGGCCAAGTCGGCGCGAGTTTTCTTCTTTAAAAAACATTTATCTAGACAAACTAAAATAAATAAAACAAAATAAATGAAAATATTATATAGGCATATAATATATCAAAATTTTCAGAAAAAGATTTCCTACAACATGGACATTTTTGTAAAGTCAAATAAAATCTAGAAAAATACAAATAAAGCAAAGATTGCTACTGTTTCAATAAAACCTCATAAAAATCATTTTAAAAATACCAAAATGCTCTCAAATTTATTCCTCTCCAATTTTCTATTGTAGGGAATCATTTTACCCTAATTTCCATATATTTTTATTTTGGAGAAAATAATTTGAATAAAACCCAAATAACTCCAATTTGAAAATAATTTCAAAAGGACTTTAAATTTGATCCTTTTAAACTCCCAACTCATATTTCATATGTTTTGAAGAAGTCATTTTATCTTCTCTCATGAAAATCATTGAGTTGCTTGAAGTCTCTTAATTTTAAATATTTTCAAATGAAATTCAAATATTTTTAACAACCCTTTTCATTTAATTAAATGGAAGAAGTCATGTCATCTTCTCTCCAGGGTTTTGTGTTGGAAAAGAATTTGAACTCACGCAGATTAATGCAAAAATGAAAGTTCGGGAAAGTCCTTTTATTCCCGCTCATTTAACTTTCAAAAGTTTTGAATTTCACTCACTTTCAGTCAATCAATCAATCATATCTATCTATTTATTATAACATTTCAAAATTTAGAATTTTGGGATGGTACAAACCTACCACCCTTAAAATGAATCTCGTCCTCGAGATTCGGAGAGTCTAGCAAGAAATAGGTTAGGTTTGGGGTCTTCTCGAAATCCATCGATCATCACAGGGGGTCTGGGGTGCTACCACCCTTAGAAACATGGTTACGGTTCCATCAAAACTCAATTACTCCATTCTTATTGCTGATAGTGTCGGTCTTCTCAGATTCTCGGGAGAATTCTTCTCTGGCTCTTCCGGTAGCGGCATAACCTTTTCCTCAATTTCCTCTGTCCTTTCATCTTGGTAAGGTTATTCCGAGACTGGGTTTTCTTAGCTATCGGATATGGCGCCAATACTAAGCAACTATCGATATCTCATGGTGGTCAACAATTTATGGTTTCTCCTGCAGGAAAATGGGTCTTGGCTTCATTCTCACCGTATATCCTATGATTGGCAAAAACTGCCTTGTACCAGGGAAAATACTTATACCATTCTAAGGTTTAAACAAGGTTTTGATCGTTGTCTCTCTACTATAGGTAAGTCACTCAGATTTACCATCCCGTATAGCAAGGCGAATAATAAGAGTAAGTCGGTATGGTGATCAATCCATCCCGCACCCAAATCATTACCCTGTATATGGTTTAGCAATCTCGCATCCTAACACTCGGTCATCCTCACAAGCATTGCATAATTTCTCTTGTCGAAGAACTAAGTTTGGATAAATCCATTGATTCTACAAGCCAAACGAACATCTATCGTTCCTTCACAACTCTCAGGTTTTGCGTTACTCCTATAAAATCGTCTGTCGTCAAAGGTATTTCCTCTTCCAAGGTTTTTCCTTCAGCAAGAATGTGCCTGCTTCTTGGCAAGTCCTGGGGCCTGTGGGTTATGGCCCATATCATCACTTGTAAACCTTGAACTCATCATCGGGGCCAACTGATCATTATCTCAACATCTAACTTCCAGCTTCCTAGCATTCTTAATTCCATCCAATTGTATTGTCTCCCTACCTTCTATTAGTAGAAGACTAAGACGTGATTACTCAAACTCATCATGGAGTTGCCATTGCTCCATATTTCCAACATTATACCTCCTTTATATCCAATAGTACTTCATCTCTTCATACTCTTGGGATATCCCACATATCGAGATAAAACTCGTACTTATGAAGTCCACTCCGTGGAACATCATTATCCTTTCCAGGAGTCAAATCTCCTCACAGGGTACTACCACCCTTAAATTGCACAAAGTCTTCCCAAGACCATATTTCTCATATCCTCGAAAATGGTCAACAATCTTTCTTCATAGAGTAACAACTCATAAATTCTATATTAGTACCAATGATGCTAACTTTATTGATTCTCCAATGATTACAATCTCCTGCTTTTCCATTAGATGCCTCAACTCAACACCTCAATACAAAAGAGTTGTTCCCATTTCTTCTTCTACTACTACATTTCTTTCTTGCAAACTCAACTATTAAGCTCAAGGCTCCTTCTCTTTGGGACAATATCTGGCAAGGTGCCCTGCTTTATTGCAGCAGAAACATATTACTTCTGACAAGTCTCGAGGATTCCTTATGACTGCATAGCCTCCTTGGGTCTTTGGCTTCCTTTTTGGGCAATTGCTGAGGTAGTGCCCTGACTCCTTGCACCTATAACAGGTGATATGACTCAGATCCTTCTTGGAATCCAATCTACTTCTCTTTCTAGACTTTTCTGTTCCAATCAGGGCTTCTATTTCCTGTGGATCATACTCTAGTTCCCCTATTGTCACAGCCCTAGCATTGCTTGTAACTAGTTGCTTTAAAGCATTCATGCATCATGTTAAATTTCTGAAAGTTGAACTGAGGAATTTTGGAAGCCTCAAAAACTTCAATAAAAGGGGCAAAAACCCTAAAATCTCATTCATTGTTTCCAAAATGCTCTTCTTAAATATTTGATATTTTTGGCAATGGTTCTGGTCCCACCCAAAATATTGAACATTTTTAAGGACTTAATTTTGGGACTTTGAACTTAAATCATTAGCTATTTGAATTTGAATTATATTCATATAATTAGAATATAATTTCAAATACCCCTGAAATATTTTATGAGCTTTTGGAAAAGTCCATCTAGCAAAATAAAAATATTCAGAGGAGTTTTTGGCATTGTTTGAATTGTTTTAAATTCAAAACAGTGGCAAAAGATTAAATAAAAAACAGAATACAATAAACGAACAGAACTCACCTGGTCCACTTACCTGGTGGCCCCACAGGACCGGCCCAGCTAGGCCCAGCCCACCTCTTCCTCTCTTCTACTGTCTTCAACCTCCTGCCAGTGGGCCGGAGGGCGTAGGGCTACTGCAGCAAGACGCACTCGAAAGATCTCGCTTGCAGCGCCATGGAGGCTGCTACGAGCGCCAGGCACCCCCGGCCCCCTCTCTCTCTCTCTCCCCCGTCCTCACCCTCTCCCCTGGATCTCTCTCTCTCTCACTCACCCGAACGGGTTCGTCGCCGCCGACCGTCACCACCGCGGCCACCAGCATCCCCAAGCCCAGCCAGTTAGTGCCCGAGTTCCGCCTCCTCGCGCTGAACCTCTCCACCGAAGGAAGCGAGCCCGGATGGCCTCCATCGTCTCACCGTTGCCTTCTCCACCACCAGCCGCCGAGGATCTTCACCGCCGATTCACCGTCACCCGTGCGCCCCCGAGCTCGTCGACGACCCCATCCGATGCGCGGTGAGCTTCGCCGTTTTCCCCCTGCTCCCCGAGCTCGTCCCGGTCCCCTAGCCGTGCTAGGCACCGGAACCAAGAGCTCCTCGCTGCCGACCATGAAGCCGCTGAGGCTACAGCGAGCGCCGCTCGCGTCTGAGCGCAACATAGTGCTCAGCACGCTGCCAGGAGCTCCGAACACCCAGCCGCCCGTCTTGTAGTGCCCCGTAGCGACCAACCCATCATTGGCCGAACTCCGGCCGCCGCCGAGGTCGACGCCGTGCTCAACTCCGGCCAACTCGCGGCCTCCCGTCCGTTCCTTAGGATGCATACGAGCAAGAGCTCCTCCCCAGTACCCCAGCGCACCAAACCACCATCCGTAGCGCAATCCCGAGCCGCGCCGCTGTCGTTTTGGTTGCCGCCGGCCATACTTCGGCAAGCCGACGTGGCGTGATTAGACTAGGTCTAATCCACCCACTAACTACCACCGCGTCACTGACAGTGGACCCCCGCCACGTTAATTAACCACGGGATAAGCCCCTGTTTAGCCTTAACCTAACCACAGTGGCCCCACGCGTCAGCTTTGACCAAGCTGACGTGCACGTTGACTGGGACCACATGTCAGCGACCCTAGCATGCACCGTGACACTGACTAGTGGGACCCATGGGTCAGGTTGAACCCGGACACGGTCTGTTGACCAGCTGACATCACAGTGACGCAATGCTGATGCAGTTAGTCATTTTTTGGATTTAATTTAATTCAGAAAATTCCAGAAAATGCCCAAAACTTCTAAAAATCATAGAAATTCAACCGTAGCTCAGAATGAAATAAGTTATATATGAAAAATTATTAAAAAATCCAATCTATCCATCTGTGCCATTTTCATGCATGTTAGAACAACTTATGACTGTTGTTTAGGACAAATCATATAAAGGGCATTTAAACCTTCACATATGGAGTTTGAATTTGAAACTAAGGTTCAAACCAACTTCATCTAACTTGTTGCTAGATGCATTAGCTCAATCAACAGCATAATTCCATGTCACATTCATGCATCATATTGTTGCATTGCATTGATTGTGTTCTTTCTTGTTTGCTGGTGTTATCCCCTCCTGGTAGACGACGTTCCGACGACGTGTTCGATGACACCCATGAAGAACTATATTATCTTCAGAAGTGCCAGGCAAGCAAAACCCCCTTGTTCATTCTGATACAATCCCACTCTCTCACTCCTGCTCTCTTTTACTGCATTAGGACAACACCGTTTCAAGTGTTACATGCTGCGGTAGCTGAACCCCTTTCCTCTGCATGACCTGTCATTGCCACAGTAAATAGATGAAACCCACTAGCATGAGTAGGAGTTGTCTGAGCCCTGATGTTCCTACTCATTCATGCTTGTTTGTCATGCCTGCTATTGCTTAGAGTTGAGTCAGGTCAGATTCATCGGGGATGAACTGGAATGTGGTGAACATGTCCTACTGTTGAGAGCTAAGTGTGTGAACACGATTTGGTAAAGGTAGCGGTGAGAGGCCATGTAGGAGTACATGGTGGGTTGTCTCATTGAAACCGCCCTCGTGAACTGAGTTCTGTGTTCGTGATCCATGAACAAGCATTACCACACATTGGGTTCCGTAACTCGACCCTCTCGACTTACTTAATCAACTTGATCTCTGCCCAGAGTTGCAACTAGTTTCGTGTTTGTAGGTAGTGTTAGTAGTCTACCAAGTGGCACCCGATGCATGTGGGCTTGGGATGACTAGGCACAAGATGGGCACGGTGTACCAAGTGGCACCGGATGGTGGGCTTGGGAACCCTGCTCACATCATTTAGGGCCGTGAGCGACACCCCGGCCGGATCTCCTTGCGGATGGAACCCGAATAGGCGATAAACTAGGACTAGAGACTTGTGTGGTTAGTCAGGTCATGGCCGACTCCCTCGCCAGGCTTCCGCTTAAAGGTTGCCGAGATACACGATGTGTACATGGTGGTAAGTGGCGAGAGCGTGTGTGAAGAAGTACACCCCTGCAGGCTTAACATCATCTATTCGAATAGCCGTCTCCGCGGAAAAGGTCTTCTGGGTTGCCTTTACAGTTCATAGACAAGTGAAAGTGGATACTCTAAAATATGCAAGATAAGCGTTAGTGCTATGGATGGCGTTCTCATAGGGAGACAGGAGCGGGTCCATAGTGGTGTATTGATATGGTTAATATGTGGACTCGTGTGCGCCACCTCAAAAGAGTTACTTAGGTCATAGTTCAGATAGCATCGAGTCAAAGCTGGCTTGCTGCAGTTAAACTCCACCACCCCCTTTGTTGATAATGATGCATATGTAGTTAGTTCTGATGTAAGTCTTGCTGGGTACATTTGTACTCACGTTTGCCTATTTTATGTTTTGTAGAGAGACTTCAGTCTCGCTAGTAGTTTAGCATGGACTTCGACGTTTAGCTTGTTACCTCAGCTACGATCTTGTGCCTCGGCGGCGAGATCTCGGTAGATAGTCGCTTCTCAGCCTTTTTCATTTGTAGATGTCTGTACTCAGACATATTAAAGCTTCCGCATGTGCTTTGACTTGTATGCTCTGAATGTTGGGTCATGAGACCCATGTTTGTAATATCTCGCTCCTCGGAGCCTAATGAATAAATACTTGAGTCGTAGAGTTGTGTTGTGATGCCATGTTGTATGTACACATATCAAGCATATTGTGTGTATGATTGAAATGCTTGGTATGTGTGGGATCCAACAACCTAGTTGTTTACCCTTGGTAGCCTCTCTTATGGGGAAATGTAGTCTTATGCTTCCATGAGCCATAGTAGTCCGCTACAGCCCGATTCACCGGATTCCTGCTGCCCAAAGACTACCGCTCGGAACACTTGACCTGCCGGCATGTGATTCATTTCGTTCATGTGTCTCCGTTCTTCGGGAAATGTCACGCTGTGACATCCGAGTCCCGCTTAGCCTGCTACAGCCCGGTTCACGAGTCCTGTTAGCCCAGTGCTACAGCCGGATTCGCGACGCTGCCGACCGACATGCTCGATGTTGATTCATGTATGCCTGTCCCCGTAAGTTAGTGCCACCGGGTTCATGACTAGTCATGTCGGCCCGGTTCTTCGTCATATGGATGCTAGCGACACTATCATATACGTGAGCCATAAGGCATAAACGACACCGTGGAATACCGCGTCCAGCCGCAAAGTGATACGAGGTGTTACTGGCTAGATCGATGTGACTTGGAATCGGGGTCCTGACAGCTTTGGTATCAGAGCCTGACTACTTGTAGGATTACCAAGCCAAACTGGTCGAAGTTGAGTCTAGAAATGCTTTAGTTATATAAGGGAATTGATTGTGGAAGGGAATGTAAGGCTCTTTTTACTCCTTTACCCTATGGCCTTTTGATCTGAGTCATCCTCTTCTCTTCTACGGGGATTAAGAACTAGGATTCTCATCTTTCTATCAGGATCACGTGTTACTAATCTGTAGACTTTCAAGATTGTTGGATTTAAGCCCCAGTTCAGTTTCTGTTACTTCCGATTGTTGGATTTAAGCCCCATTTTGCATGATGTCTCAAATCTTTTTGAGCATTTACAGCCGTTATGCTGTCCTAGTCATCCCAGATTTCTAAACTATCTGATGCATTTGCAAATTCTTCCTTCCTGTTCACGGTGTCCTTTTGGTCAGAATAAGCACACTAATCGTCTGTTGAGGTACTCCTTGCCTTGACATATATGTTGGAACTAGTATTATGACCCTAGGCATCTTAGAGGATCACCTGGTAATATGGCCATGTTTTTGTATTCCTAGTGTGATGATTCTGTCCATCATTCTCGAAAGCATCCCGTGATGCCACTTAGTAGTAGGTATTCTACTACTGGGTTCTTGAACCCGAGATTCACCCTACCTACTTCATGTTGATAGTGTTTGCTAGTTCCTTTAGGATATTAGTAACCTTTGCAATAATCCTCGAGGTTCGTGGTATATCATTCTTCCAAATACCATGAACCATTCTTGGCAGAAGTTCTTTTGAACCAAAAGGTCACAACAAGAGTGCTCTTGATGAGTTCTCCATTCTACATTGTGAATCTGCCGGTTCTACCTTTCTGCATGGGTTATCCGAAAGGAATGTTGAGCTTTGCTCGACATACTAATCTATGCATCCACAACTCAGAAAAGATATATGTCCCTTTGAGTTGTCTCTCTTTAGTTGTATCCCGACCTCTGTCTATCAATTGATAGCTAGGACTAGTTGTGCATTCGTGTTATCGATGCTTATTTTTCTTGTGGTCCGTCAAGCCATTCTATTTCAGAATGACTAGGAGAAACAAACTCCAATACCTCATCCATATCCAGGATTGGGTCAAAGTAGTTGTGTTCTGCAGATCAAATGCCAATCCAGCTTTTGTTCTATTCTACCGTGTAGTATTACCCCCTTTATGCCAGGATTTTCATGAGAATTTCACCATCTCTTATGAATTCTTGACGCAGTGATACTTCTCGCCATCATTGCTTCATTCCTCGGTTCCGTGTTATTGTAACCGGAATGCCGACAAGTGTACTGTGATGTGCGAAAATCAATACTCCTAGCAACTCCGTTGCTTGGTAGTTAATGGACAATACTCTCATTCTTAGCGTGCTGGTTATTGAATCATCATCCTAGGATTGATCGTGCTACCTAGTCCATATTTCCAGGTGCACTCATCGACCAAGGAGGTAGGATTGTGACAATCCCTCGCTCCTTGGTCATATCATCTTGCCCTGAAAAGCAAGATTGTTCTCAAGCTTAATAACATATCGGCGGTTCGTGATTTTCCGAATATCTTCTCGGAAGTATTATCAGGTTGTTCCCTGATCGCTATGTTGAGTTCGTGATCATGTTGGTTTTTATCTAAACCATCCGTTCTCCAAGAATCTGTGTTGGATACCCCCGAGCTAGTTGGTTAAGCTAAACAACAACTTGGAGAGTTGGAATATGAAAGCTTGTCCGACTTAGTTCATCACTAAGGGATATCCTTGAGTGTGTGTGTGTGTGTTGAAGAAAGATGATATCTTCATCGACTGATCCCCGTGATCAGTTGTTGAATCTATTGTCTTGTTCAAACCTTGATTTTAGTGTGGGCTATCGTCAAATCAAGATAGAACCAACGATATTCGTAATGTTGTCTTACTCGTGGTTGATCCCTCTAGCATACACCATTATGTCTTTTGGTCTGACCAATACTATCACCGTGTTCACATGATTGCGGAAGTCCAGTGATATGGAAATTCCGATGAGTTGTTGTTGAGCCCATCAGCAGCATATTGTCTCCCCCATGACTCATGTTGAACATCAAGCTAGTGTTGGAAACTTTGTAAACAATGCCTCCGTGTCCCGTCCATGAAGCATATGTTTAGATGAAAGTAGTGACTTCCTCTGATTCACGTGGATTTGGTGCAAGTTGCCGTCGTGGATTCGGGAAAGCTTATTTTTGCTTCCTTTGGAATCATCCCAAGTCATTCATGCACGTGCGAAGTATTCTATGGTTTGATAGACTGATCATCGCCATTCTATATGTATTCCCTAGAACACCAAGCCACTGACCGATTTGTTCTAGTAAAAGGAGTTAAGTGCTAATGCATGGTAATGCACAAGACTTTGATATCCTCGTTGATGGTTACCAACCAGAACTCAATATTGTTTTGTTGTAAGACTACTACGTGGTCATGCTTGTTTGGGACAGCGTGTTCACATGTGTGTAGCAGAACTAGGTAATGTTTTCGAGCTTGCTATCGTAGTTCATTCCCCGAGAATCTCGCAATGCTATCTCATCGATTTGTCTTTCAAACCTTCGTGCATCAGGGCGCAGGGGCTGGAGCAGTACTCATCTTGCCCACTCAGGACAAGCTCTACTATGCCATGCAGCTCTACTTTCAGTAGGGTGAGAAGGTATCCAACAACATCGTGGAATACGAGGGCCTCATTGCTGGCCTGAAGGCCCTGTCAGCTCTGGGGGTGAAGCACCTTACCGTTAAGGTCGACTCGTAGCTCCTCGTCAACGTCTCCAACAAAGTATATGAGCCGAGGGAAGAGCATATGGAGGCATACCTCACGGAGGTGCGCAAGATGGAGAAGCAATTCTTGGGCCTGGAGTTACAGCATGTGCCCTGGGGCACCCACAAGGAAGCTGACGACATCGCCAAGAGGGCATCCAAGCGGCAGCCACAAGAGCCCAGCATCTTTGAGGAACGGCTCTTCAAGCCATCAGCGAAACCACCACTTTCAAGCGGAGCTTAGCCTCGGGAGGAGCTCCCGTAGCCGCCTGCCACGGGAGCCCCAGCCTATGGCCCGACATCAGGAGCTCGCCTGCTCTTGGCGCTCGAGCACCAGGAGGGATGCTGGACCAAGGAATTCAAGGAGTACCGGATGCAAGGGGCCCTACTGGAGAAGGACGAGGACGCAAAGCGCCTGGCCCGGCAAGCGACAACGTACTGCATCCAGGACGGTGATTTATACAGGAAGCGGCGAAATGACATTACTCTGCGCTACATTTCCAGGGACCAGGGGAAGGAGCTTCTAATTGACATACACGGTGGGGACTGCGGGCACCACTCGTCATCACAGACCCTCGTCGGCAAGGTATTCCGCAGTGGGTTCTACTGGCCCACTGCGCTCAACGACGCAGCTGAGCTGGTGAAGTCCTACGAAGCCTGCCAGTTCCACGCCAAGCAGATTCATCAGGCGGCTCTGGGCCTCCAGACCATCCCACTCACGTGGCCGTTCGCGGTCTTGGCGGCTGGACATTTTGGGCCCGTTCCCTCGAGCACCTGGGGGCTACCGCTACCTCTACGTCGCCAAACTGAAAGTTCATCGGATCCCAACAAACACACCGCAAAAAGAGTTACATCAAATAGATCTCCATGAGACCATTGTATTGAGAATCAAAAGAGAGAGAGGAAGCCGCCTAGCTATTGCCTACGGACCCATAGGTCTACAATGAACTACTCACGCATCATCGGAGAGGTACCAATGAGGATGATGAACCCCTCTGTGATGGTGTCTAGATTTGAGCTAGTGGTTCTGGAACTTGCGGCGGCTGGAATTGTGTTTCGTCAACTCCCCTAGGGTTTTTGGATTTTCGGGGTATTTATAGATCAAAGAGGCGGTGCAGGAGGCCACCGAGGTTGGCACAACCCACTAGGGTGCGCTTGGGCCCCCAGGCGTGCCCAGGTGGGTTGTGCCCCCCTCGGAGAACCCATTTGGTACTTCTTTGTCCCAAGTTGTTCCTTCTGGTCCAGAAAAAATCTCCTAAAAGTTTCACTGCATTTGGACTTCATTTGGTATTGATTTTCTGTGAAGAAAAAAACAAGCAAAAAATAGCAACTGGCTCTGCGCACTATGTCAATAGGTTAGTCACAAAAAATGATATAAAGTTGTTATAAAATGATTGTAAAACATCCAAGAATGATAATATAACAACATGGAACAATAAAAAAATTATAGATACGTTGGAGACATATCACATGCATGTGTATAAGTACGGGCAACAACGTGAATGTTCATCGTACCGACAGGAGCCCTCAGGCCTGGCAAATACACAGGCGAACACTTCGGCCAAACTACAATGGTATCCATGTCTCCCTTGACATATTCCTTGCTTCTTCATTAACCCGTGATTGTATCAGTTTCTGGTTTTCCCGTGCATCGTGCGAGACAACATAGGGTAATTTACGCCTCGGCCCGTGGGCTACTGTCGTGGTTCAACATGATCACCTATGGGGCCGTCAGCCCCTTGTGGTTCGGAAAGGGGGAAGGGCATGTTGCACAAAGAACATAGACCATGAAGCAACATGACAGGGGTGACGCTGGTGGTTTTTACACATGTTCGGGCTGCTGCGAAGCATAAAACCCTACTCTTGCTTTGGTGAATTGGATGGGGATCGTGATAAACACGCAGTGCTCAAGCCCGGCAAGGTTGCCTCGGGGAGAGAAACTACGCGCATGAGAGTGTACAAGCATCCGAATCCTGTTTTAGGTTTCCATGGCCCTCCTTTTATAGGCTAAGGGGTTACCATAGTGGCAAATCAGTCATTACCCATTGATTAGATAGCCAACAGTGCTATGATAGCTAACTTTGGCAGTTAGGACAAAGTGCATTAAATGCACTGCTAAGTGTCACGCTGAGGAGGCAGCACGGCAAGCTTGCCACGCCGCTCAACTACCCTCTTGTCTGTTTGCATGACACACCTCTAGACGAGTGTCATATAGGGTGAATCTTCTTCCCAAATGGCTTCCATGTGCCAAATGACAGCCACTTAATCATTTGGGGGATCGAAAATGCACTAATAAGTGACTTGCATCCCTGTGCGGTGGAGCGGTGGAGTATTGGCTGGGTAACTTGCCCTTGGCGGCCCTGGCAAGCCTGCCGGGGAAATCTTGGGACTTGTCTTTAGTGAACCCACGATCTGACCAGGCTCACCTGCCCGGCAAGGGAGGTTTTTCCTAAGTGATATCTTGTTCTCTTGGCTTGTCTTGGTCTTCTTGATCTGCCGTTTGTTTTCTCAAAGAGCTATATCTTCATCTTGGTCTTGTCTTGTCGATGTTGCCTTGCCTTTGTGCCTGTGTACAGTCCGGGCAACACACGCAAGGTTTGTTGCACCGACACCGTTGGGGTAGGCCCTATCAGTTACATAGGCAGGAGGCTTGTGGTAGCTCATTTCTTGATATTTTCCTTGCTTATTCATTAACCTGTGCTTGAGTTAGTTTCTGGTTTTTCCGTGCATCGTGCAAGACGTTATGGGGGAGGTTTAAGCCATGATCTGTGGGCTACCCACGTTCCACATTCACAAGATGATAACTGCCACTCCACTAGTTTCCCCGCTCCTGGCGTTTCCGCCATGTATGCTGCATGCATTGTGGAGGGTTGGTGGTGGACGCGGAGGGCGCAGGAATGGGTGACATCATAGAAAGGCAGGCGTCATGGATTGGTGCATGGGGTCAGTCTAGATTCTATGCGCTGTTGGTGACACCGAGGAGTCAGATTGGCAGAGTGGGGCGGTTGCCCCTGGGTGAGGAGCCATCCCCCGGCCCCGTTGGCCTATAAAAGTGGGCGTGGGCGTGGTGTAAGCTCACACCCACCTTCTCCTTCTTTCTTTTGATTTCTTCTCTCCACCATGGTGAGGTGGAGAGGTCGTGGTGGCACCCTAGTGGTGGCAATGAGGGTTTCAACACGACATCGTCTCCCTCCCCCTATTGAGGACGCGGGAGTGGAGCCCGGCGTGACAGGAGGTGGTAGAGGACGAGGACGCGGCCGCCATGGCACTCGGGGACGAGGAGGGATGGGTGGTGTCTTGATTGCTCTCCCTCCAGTTGCCCTGGGTCCAAACGAAGGCCGCGTTGGGGACCAGCCACTAGAGTTCATTGTCAAACTGCGCGGGCCCCCTGCAGTCACCTTCGTCTCCCATCTCCATTCGGAAGGGTGATGGAGGTAGAACAACCGCCGGGTCTGAGGCTGCACATGAGGGGCTGCTGTAATGGCAGCATGTGGGCGGACGTAGAGTTCCCTGCACCTCACGTCATGCTTCTCCGTCCTGGCTAGAAGACCTTCGCTTGTGCCCATAGCTTGGCGGCAGGGCACATTCTTCATTTCAAGCTAATGGATGCCACCTTGCTCTCTGTCAAGGTTTTCGGGCATTCGGGTGCTTGCTTAGGGTGTTGCGCAGAGAACTCGACCGACGATGAAAGCTCCTCCTCGAGCGATAGCAACGAGGAGGACAGTGACGGCGATGATGGCGTAGTCGGTGGGGAGGATGACGTCTCTGACTACGGGTGAACACCAGCCGCACCGTCACCGTCAGCCGGCGGCACCACCATCTACACCTGCATCTCCTCCCCGGCAAGGGGATTTGTCGGGGTGTTCGGTGCGGGTGGTGTCTTCACCTCCTCTAGCAGTCTTCCAGCTGCACCCTGGCAGGCTTCCTTGTGGACTCCGGCTTCGTCCTTCCTGCTAGTGTCCATGTTGCCATTCCCTGCTGGCCCTGGTGGTGGTGGCCACGACATTGCCTAGCCGTTCTCCCCACCCATCACCTTCGTCCGCACCCTCCGATCTTGTTAGGCTCCGTCCCATGGGTCCTGACGGGGTCAGGCCGGGCTTCTGCCCAGGCACTCCTTTTGCCCTCTTCACCTTCCGCTATAGTTCCTAGGAGGAGGGGGATAAGAAAAGGATTACGGGGCACTTATCTTTTTTCAATCAAAAATATGTAGGTGCTTGCCAAATTTTACTCTTAAATATGTAATCTATTTTATCTATGTTTGTGCTTTGTAAGATATGCACTTGCTTATCTGCATATTAATGGAAAAGACAAGCCTTGCCGGGTACTTGTGCATGTATCCTATCCATGCAGAGGATGAATGCCTCTATACTTTTATGTAAACAAGATTCCTCGACAAGCTATCTTGCTGGTGCCTTCCATTTTTGCCGCGGGAGCCTGGCTTCCGGGCTTGTTTTAAAAGTATGGAAGGGAACATACCCCTTGTCAACCGTTCTCCGTCAAATGCCTCTACAACCTTCCCGACCGAAGCAACATTCGGGTCAAAGGATGGGAGCACAAATGCTTCGAAGGCGACAAGGTTTATTTATGCACAAGTTTTCTTCTTACAAAGACATGTATGGATAAAAAGAGAACTTATCTGTTTATCTCGTAGAGGATCGAGTATGCAAGCTTTCTCTCCATATCTTCTTCCTAGGATCGGATCCGCGGCAAGAGTCATGTAGTTAGTGCAGGGGAAAACATAGCAGCATATAACCTCATCTAAATGATCATGGCATCATTATACTAAGCTAATTATGCATGCATGTTGTTTTTAGGGCGCCAACGCTTTGTTCATTTATCTGGCTGCGCCTGGCTTTGTGCAAAGGGTTACATGCAACATCGGCAAGGCTTGTACAAAACGGTGGCTGCCGGGGCAGGGCCCGGTAGCAGCGCCTTACGGGTAGAACTTGCGAAGATGCTCAATATTCCATGAGGTTTGCATTTTGATGCCATCGCTGGTTCTAGACTGACTGCCCGAGGTCTGGTGACTGGTACTACTCAGTAAGGGCCTTCCCACTTTGGTGTCAACTTGTTGGAACCCTTGGCGGACTTAACAGGCCTAAGGACAAGGTCGCCTTCCTCAAAGCTCGGGGCATGGACCCTGCAGCTATGATAGCGAAGCAGGGCTTGCTGGTAGCGTGCAACATGTACAACAACCCGGAGACGGTTCTCCTCAAGGAGCACGGCATCGTCATGCCGGTGCTGCTCTTGCTCTACTTCATCGTAGGCAAATACTCGAAGAGACCCGTATATGAGTTCTGTTGGGAGCACTGCTTCTGCCCCATAGGCTAGGGAGAAGGGAGTCTGGCCGGTAGCTCGATTTGGTGTTGTACGGAGGGACCAAAGAACCACCGGCAGCTCGTCGATCTAGCGTCTGCCACACTTTTGCAGCCTATTGATGTTTGCTTGAACTACGTTGGTATTTCCAAAAAGAGGAAGGGATGATGCAGCAGAGCAACGGTAGGTATTTCCCTGAGTGATGAGACCAAGGTTATCGAACTAGTAGGAGAACCATGCAACACTACATGAACGGCACCTGCACACAAATAACAAATACTCGCAACTTGACGTATTAAAGGGGTTGTCAATCCGTTTCGGGCAACGACGCTAGAAATTGGCAAGTAGACAGGATACAAATATGATAGATTGGATAAATAGATCTCGCGGGAACACGGGATAAAATAAATAAGAATAAATTGCAGTAAGATATTTTTGTATTTTAGGTTTAATAGATCTGAAAATAAAAGAAAATAAAAATAGATCATGAAGGCAAATATAATAAAGAAGAGACACGGGGGCCGTAGATTTCACTAGTGGCTTCTCTCGAGAAAAATAGCATATGGTGGGTAAACGAATTACTGTTGGGCAATTGATAAAACTTCAAATAATCATGATGATATCCAGGCAATGTTCATTATATAGGCATCACGTCCAAGATTAGTAGACCAACTCCTGCGTGCATCTAATACTATTACTCCACACATGGACCGCTATCCAGCATGCATGCAGTGTATTAAGTTCATGGAGAAACGGAGTAATGCAGTAAGAACCATGACATGATGTAGACAAGATCTATTTATGTAGAAATAGACACCATCTTGTTATTCTTAATAGCAAGGATACATACGTGTCGGTTCCCCTTCTGTCACTGGGATCAAGCACCGTAAGATTGAACCCATCACAAAGCACCTCTTCCCATTGCAAGATAAATAGATCAAGTTAGCCAAACAAAACACAAATATCAGAGAAGAAATACGAGGCTATAAGAAATTATGCATATAAGAGATCAAAGAAGACTCAAATAACTTTCATGGATAAAAACATAGATCTGATCATAAACTCAAAGTTCATCGGATCCCAACAAACACACCACAAAAAGAGTTACATCATATGGATCTCCAAGATACCATTGTATTGAGGAAGCCATCTAGCTACTAACTACGGACCTGTAGGTCTATAATGAACTACTCACGCACCATCGGAGAGGCGCCAATTGGCATCATGAACCCCTCCATGATGGTGTCTAGATTGGATCTGGTGGTTCTAGAACTTGCGGCGGCTGGAATTGATTTTCGTCGACTCCCCTAGGGTTTCTGGAATATTGTGGTATTTATAGGGCAAATAGGAGGTGCAGGAGGCCACCGAGGTGGGCACAACCCACCAGGGTGTGCTTGGGCCTCCAGGAGCGACCTGGTGTCTTGTCCTCACCTCGGGCTCCCCCTTCAATACTTATTTGGCCCACTGGATGTCTTCTGGTCCAAAAAAATCCACAAAAAGTTTCGCTACGTTTGGACTCTGTTTGGTATTGATGTCAGGACCCCGATCCTAAGTCACACCGATCTATCATGTAACACATCATATCGCTTTGCGGCCTCACGCACGGTATCCCCACGGGTGACACCTTACCTGGCCCGTGACCATTTGCGTCTTTTGGCTCACATATATGATAGTGTGGCTAGCATCCATATGACAAGGAACTCGGGCCGACATGTCTAGTCGTAAACCCAAGGTGGCACTAACTTACTGGGACAGGCATACATGACCTAGCAACGAACGTGTCGGTCATCAATGTATGAACCCAAGTCCTAGCCAGCTACAAGGACTTAAAGGAACAACGCGTGACATTTCCCCGAAGGGACAGACACAGGAATGAAGAAGGACACATGCCGGTCAGCCTAAGTTTTCCGGAGCAGTAGCAAGCTACCATGGCTTAGTGGAAGCACTAGGAGACATTTCCCCATAAGAGAGGCTACCAAGAATAAACAACTAAGTTGTCGGATCTCACACATACCAATCATTTCAACACATACACACAATATGCTCGATATGTGCAAATAGAACATGGCATCACAACAAAACTCTACAACTCAAAGTATTTATTCATTAGGCTCCGAGGAGCCAGATATTACAAACATGGGTCTGATGACCCAGTATTCAAGTCATACAAGCAATAAGTACATGTGCAAGTTTTACTTGTCTGAGTACAGACAACTCCAAACGAAAAAAAGGCTGAGAAGCCTGACTATCTACAAGACCTTGCCGAGAGCACAAGATCGTACCTGAGGTAACAAGCTAAACGTCGAAGTCCACGTGGAACTACTAGTGAGACTGAAGTCTCTCTGCAAAAACATAAATTAAGCAAACGTGAGTACAAATGTACCGAGCAAGACGTACATCAGGACTATCTACATATGCATGAGTATCAACAAAGGGGTGGTGGAGTTTAACTAGAGCAAGCCAACTTTGACTGTGGCTACCCTGAACTACGACAACAAGTAACTCTTTTGAGGTGGCGCACACGAGTCCACATATTCATCATATCAATACACCACTATGGATCCGCTCCCGTCTCCCTACGAGAAGGCCATCCATAGCAGTCACGCTTATCTTGCGCTTTTTAGAGTATCCACTTTCACTTGTCTATGAACTGTACAAGCAACCCAGAAGTCCTTTACCACGGACGCGGCTATTCAAATCATTTATAACCCTGCAGGGGTGTACTTCTTCACACATGTTTCCACCACTTAGCATCTGCACACGACATGTGCTCGACAGACTTCAAGCGAAAGCCGACGTGGGTGTAGACCATGACCTGACTAACCACACAAGTCCCTAGTCCAGGTTTATCACCTATTCAGGTTCCATCCACACGGAGTCCGGCCGAGGTTTCCACTACGGCCCCGAATGATGTGTGCAGGGTTCCCGAGGCACCAAACAGGCGCCCCAGACACTGTACACTTGATACGTGATCACAGCCCACCTCTAAGTCGGCGCTGTGCATGGCCTCAAGATACTACAAACACTAAACTACTTGCAACCCAGGATGTGAGGACAAGGGGGGTTAATAAGTCGAGCGGGATCATATTTTATGGCCCAACGTGTGGTAGTAGCTGTTCATGGATCACAAACACAGAACTCAGTTTCTGAGGACGGTTTCAATGAGACAACCCACCATGTACTCCTACATGGCCTCTCGTTGATACCTTTACCAAATTGTGTTCACACACTTAGCTCACACAGTAGGACATGTTCATCACCATTCCAATTCATCCCCGATGAATCGGACCTGACTCAACTCTAAGCAGTACCAGGCATGACAAATAAGCATGAATGAGTAGGCACATTAGGGCTCAAACAACTCCTACTCATGCTAGTGGGTTTCATCTATTTACTGTGGCAACGACAGGTCATGCAAAGCAAAGGGGTTCAACTACCGCAGCATGTAACAGTTGAATCGTTGTTGTCCTAATGCAGTAAAAAAGAGCAGATGCGAGAGAGTGGGACTGAATCGGAATGAACAAGAGGGGTTTTGCTTGCCTGGCACTTCTGAAGATAGCATTGTGTCTTCATCAGTGTCATCGATCACATCGTCGGACCCACGTCTTCTAACGGGGAACAAATACCGGCAATAGAGAGTGTCGGTGGGAACGACACCTATGGGATCACAATAATCCCTACTATGGTCACGGGGCGCGGGGTCGTGAGAAGAGCGGATCAAACAGATAGCACACGGTTTCCTTATCCAGGTTCGCCGCGAGGATGCGAAACCCTACTCCTGCTTTGGTGGTTTGTTTATCCGTGTTCTTGAACTAGCAATGGGGGGCGTCGGGAGCTCCAAAAGCCGAATCCTCCTCATGGTCGCCTTTGGGCCTCCTTTTATAGGGAAAGGGGTTGCCACAAAGGCACACATGTGGAGGTGGAAAGGGTACAGTGATGCGAGTTTATCCCTCGCATTAGGTGTCCTTGCTTTATCGGGGATGGGGGAGAGCCCTATCTCGTCTGCCAGCCTCCTTTTTTGTGTTGACACTGCCTGGCCAGCGATGCCCATGGTGCCATGTAGGCAGGCAGCCGAGGTGGCAGGTGGTGGGTCTCCACGAAGATCCGCCGCTGAGCAGCAGTGCCTCCCCAACTGGTTGGGTCGGCAGCTGCATGCAACGGTGGTGGAGGTTTGATTGGCGTGGGCCTCGATGGTGGCTCCTCACGGGTGTTCTTCATGAAGAGGGCCAGAGCTGGCTGGCAAGGGTCTTAGTCGGGGCCTGCAAGGGTCTTGCTGCGCGCTTGCCTTTGTCATCCCCAAAGAAGGCTCTTGCCGGGGCTCTTGTGGTCCTCCTTGGCTGGGATCCCGCCAAGGGTCGCCATCTTCTATAGTGTGTATCTGATCTTGAATGTCTTCACAAAGATCTGCATGCCACCACGGGATGTCTCTCAATCCTGCCCCATGGGGGCAAAGTGGACTCAAGGGTGATTCGGCCTCCGTAGGTGTGGGCGAGCTGCCACGGGCAAGGGTCTTGCAGGGTTTCTAAAACCGCCTCCCAAGCAAGGATCTTGCTGTGGGAGTCCGCTTGTCCCCTTTGCTCTTTGTGGTCTTGGTCTTGGCGCTGTTTCGCCTCCTTTCGAGCCTCGGCTTACCTTGGCTCACCTCCTTGCTCTTGCTCAAAGGCGGTGGTGCCAATGCCTCAGCACTACCTGCACAGCTATAGGGGTACAAAACTGTACCTCTTTTGTACACCGACAGAGCCTCGGCCCGGGCCACACGAAGCG